>OX637536.1:77355960-77825960 GCA_951800035.1 Linnaemya tessellans
TCAAGGGATTTCAAGCAAAAACACCAATAGGAAAATTACAACAAAATAATGTAGTGTAATATACCATGCAAAGGAAATAACGCAAACAGCTGTAATCATTGGCTGTACATAAAGAAGTTGGAAATAATAGTAAGTAAACATAAAATTGATATAAACAAAAGCAAAGAAAACACTGCTCTATTACAACACGTAATGGAATCACAACATCAGACAGACTCTGACAATGTAGGAATATTGGATTAAGTAAACAACATTAAAAAAAGATATATAACAGAAAGTTTAAGAATTTAACAGAAACTACAAAAAACAATGAACATCAAAAAATAAACCGTTAATTTAACCGCCATTTACAACGTCGCAATTAAATAAAACACCTGTTGTTGTGAAAAGTAGAGATGTGTGCGTGAACTAAATTATTCTCACGCACGATCACGAAACTTAATTTGTTTTCACATACGGCAAGATTTAAGGCGCTACAGTAAAATTGTTCTCCTGTGTGAATGACTATTAAAAGTATTTATCTCTATAGCTCATACATATGTATATATGTATGTACTCGAGTGACATACACACTACCAATATACCTTAAACATAAGTACTGATATTAATAACAAAGAAGTAACAAATAACTAAGTACTGATATCAATAACAAAGAAGTAAAATAAGATAAGAACATGGGAACAACAAACAAGTCAGCAAATAACTAATTTACCCAAACATAGTCTTTGGTCAAACTAATATAAGATAAGAAAATAATTCTAACCTAGATTAGGAATATCATTGTTACTATTTAAGAGTGAATTTAATGAATAAAAAGTCAGTTTATGAAGAAAACTCAAATACAGCAGACATTGTATTTTATTGGCGCAGTCGGTAGGATCTGTGAAAAAGATCCTATAAACGTACCTATAATAAATTAAAACGATTCCTTAAATAAAATAAATTAAAACGAATCCTTAACAAATAAATTAAAACGAATCATTAAACGAATACTTGAACGAAGAGAGAAAAAAACAAGCAATAAACATAATTGCGTTTTTCTCGAAATATATTTTTAAAATATACATAAAACAAACGGAGTCAAAAATAAATTTTTCTAATGAACAATATCATCCTCCTTTAGTTCTCAAAAAAAAAAAAATAATAATAGTGATAGTGACAAAATGTAACGAAGTTTTATAATTCAGATCCTCAAGATGGTCTACCCATTCTCCGGGCAATTAGACCAGCTCAACATTTACATAGGAAGCATCATACCGAACATCGCAACCATGCCAATCGAAGACAGGACACTGTTCTTCCACGTATAGTGAGAACTTTGGAGGGAGAAGATTGGGCATCTCTAAGGAAATTGCTGATAATAGAATTTGATATAACTAGGACTAGCAAACGCGAATGAATGAAACAATTGGTAATAATCATACTAGCGATCATTTTAATAACCACACCAGTTAGTGGTCAGACAATTGAAATAAATAATGTAGAGAATGACTACGGCTTTACCATCATAGAACAATGAAATTTTGCAGGAAGCAGCAAAATTTGGATACCATATATTACCCATCAACAAAACTCACATTGACCTTACTTACAATTCACTTCAAAAACAATTTCAGTCAACGAGGTTTTATCAAAATAATATTATATCCAAAAATTATCTTAGACTAGCATTTAAAGAAAGACAAATGTTTTTAAATAGGCAGGGGATTGGTAGATACTGTTGGTGATAGTTTAAAATTTTTGTTCGGAACTATGAGCGAATCAGATAGAGTAAATATTGAAAAATCACTTACAAATTTAAAGGCAAATATTATTACTACTAACGAATTCAACGAAATAATTGATCATATTAATAATGGAAACAAGATAATACAAAAATTCCTAAAAGAAACTTCGAATTTACAAAATAAACTTACAGAAAAAACTTACAGATATGTTTCTAGATAATGTCAAAATGTATTTAGAACACGTGCAAGATATTCAATTGGCAATACAATTAACAAGGTTAGGTGTTGTTAACCCAAAAATAATAGACTTACAAACTATGATTAGCCTTACCACACTAGAATTCGAAAATATAAGAACTTCAGTTTGATTAGAAAAAGATATAATACACTTTATCCTCTCTATCCCAACTAAAAAAAATTAGCAATTATCCCCATACCAGATAAGAATAGCAACGAACTTAATATAGATGAAAATAAAAATTACATAACAAATAATAATATCATTTACAACAAAATAGATACTGAAGTAATACAAGAAAAAAATGAATGCATTAAAAACTTAATAAATAATAACAAACCGAATTCAAGAATACAATACCTTATGTAACATTCATTGAGCCTAACATAATTGTCACTAAAAACAGAAATAGACCAAGATTGTAATAAACTTAAAATAAATATAAAAGGTAATAATATTATTCGTTTTAATTATTGTAAGATAAAAATAAATGATTTTGAAATCACCATAAATAAAAAAATAGAAAAACAGATTATTTTACCATCGAAAATGTAATAAAAAATGATATTTCTTTGACAGAATTGAGAAAACATGTAGAACACATTAATAATAAAACTAATAATTATTCTATAAGTTTATTAGCTATTATAATTTTGTTAACTTCCATAATTTCATATATCATATTCAAAATTAATAATAAAAAAATTAATAATAAGACCGTAATGAGGACATTGACTTATTTAAAGGGGGAGGAGTGACATACACACTACCAATATACCTTTAACATAAGTACTGATATTAATAACAAAGAAGTAACAAATAACTGAGTACTGATATCAATAACAAAGAAGTAAAATAAGATAAGAACATGGGAACAACAAACAAGTAAGCAAATAACTAATATACCCAAACATAGTCTTTGGTCAAACTAATATAAGATAAGAAAATAATTCTAATCTAGATTAGGAATATCATTGTTAGTATTTAAGAATGAATATAATGAATAAAAAGTTAGTTTATGAAGAAAACTCAAATACAACAGACATTGTATTTTATGTATTTATATATGTATATATATATATATATATATATATATATATATATATATATATATATATATATAGATATAGATATATTTTGTCGTGCAAAAAATTAAATTAAAAAACAAATGTATATATGAGCTGGTTTCTTTGAAAATGGTATAAGTCCACTTTTTAAAAAAACTAAGATACCGGTAATTTTAATGAGCTATAGACACCTTCTCTCTATAGTTACAATCACAATTTCAATAGAGTTCTATTTTGAAATAAAGTAAATAAAAGCAGTTTTGCTGTACAATGCTATCGCACAAAAATTTCTTTTGAAAGTGGAATAAGTCCATTCCTAATAATTATAATTAAAACAACTTTCTTATTGCAACTTCAGTGCACGTTGCTCATTACCAGATATATTTTATGTACAGATAGTGTATTAAAAACAACATTGTTAACAAGATAACGGTATTATTGTTCTGATGAAATGATGAGAAATTTTGTTTAGTTCTCCTTCACAAGTCTTACTATTTGGTTCTTATACTAAAAGATTTGTAAAATAACTGAAATAAACTTGGTTATTCGTGTATTTAAATGTCTTCATTTTAACTATTGCTCTTTACATAAAAATTTCAGTAAAGCTTTTATTTCTATAAAAATATGGACTTAAATTTGCTCCTGTTTTTATTTCTTGTAATATGTTATTTTTGAAAGTGGTATAACTTCATGTGGAGCTAAAAAAAACGTTTATTCTTTCAAATAATTTTAGTAATTATTATTTCATAATAAAATTTAAAAGAGTGATGTTTTAAAAAACATCACTCGAATTGATTAAAGTTGGCCAATATTTTTAAATTGATTCAAATCTTTAAATATCTCAATATATGAAAAAATGGACTTATACCACTTTAAAAAAAATGTAAAATTAATAGTTTTTATTGAAGTACGCTGTGGTACACAACATTTTTGGTTTTTGTTTTCGGTGGAAATATATAAAACCGATGGTTTGCCAACACGCGAATAGGCTACATATAACTGTCCATGTGAGAAAACCGCATACTCCAAATTGACTCCACCAACTCCTAACGACTGTCCTTGCACATTGTTAGTACTCACTATAAATGCAAGGCGGACTGAAAATTGAAGTCATTTAAATTCAAATGGCGTGTCATTATTAGTCAGTGGGATGCGTGGAATTAATACATCAATTACTTTGAATTTTCCAGTTAAAATGGTGGCTTTGGTTACATATGACAGCAATCTTTTGACAGGAAGTCTTGTACCATTGCACAAACGTGGTTGATTAATACTGCGAAGCATAATGATGGTGGCTTCAACCTTTTTTTTATCTTGAACCAGCACTCAGGGGATGCCCCTACATATGCAGTGCATTGTGCCGGAACGAGAAAGGAGGGGATAGTATTAAGGGGACAGATGAAGAAAGATGAGAAATTAAAGACATTTGTGTAGCTATTTCAATGTTTTTACTACGCCGGCTAATTTTTTGCTACAGGACCGACGAAGGAGGGTACTGTTACTCTATTATTTTGTACATGATCGTGTCAGTCGCTGCCAATTATGTTCAGTGACCAGCGCTATGCTTTCATCATTGAAAACAGGCTGGCAATAACAAACACAACCACTAATGCTGATCATAGGCTCGTGTTCTACTTAAGTTAACAGCACCCACAACTGAAGATTATGTGGAGGCAATCTAGATAAATCTAAAGAATTCAAGAACTAAGTCGGATAATTCACAATATCTTCTTCACTGGTAACAGTATCCACAGACTCGTACGAAATCAAGTTGCCAGCAATCTTGCATTGTATAGTCATGTTTATTTCATTGACATCTTTGTTCTTAGCTGCTAAAATTGCTCTATCACTTAACCATGAAAGGGTCTTATGCATTTGTGCAATGTTAGGGAAAACATATTCAATCATTTCATCTTTTTACTGCACAAAATTACAGAAATCAGTTGGCAATATCAATCAGTTGCATCAGCTGACATTGCCCCATTTGCAATACTCAGTAACTGTTGGGAGAACTTTTTATCAGATGGATCATTTTGCAACAGAACAGGAACGTTGGTGGAAAGTTTCAGTGTCTTAACGAACCTTAACACAGATGAGGACTTCAAGCAAACCTTAATTTAACCAGTAGGTCTTGATTTAGGGATAACGGGTAATGTTTGCATGAAATCGCCTGAAAGTAGAATTAATGAACCAATGAATTGTCGCGAAGATCTTTCCTTATTCGTTATAGTGCATTCATCCAAAATAATAATTCCGCAACGTTTCAGCAATTTTCCCATTCCGGATGTTTTTAAAATATTGCATATTGGAGTTTCGTTGAATGAAACTGTAATGGCAATTTTAACACAGAATGAGCTGTCCGTCCACCATCTAGCAAAGTTGCTGCGATGCCAAAGCTAATGAAATTTTATTCTGGGAACGTAGCGTTTCCAACAGCAGTGCAATTAAAAACGTTTTTCAAGTACATCCGGTTGCCTCTAGAAAATAAAATCCACCGGAATTGGTATTTGCAGCTCGTATAATAATGTCTTACGCATTTGTTTGCTCCGCATTGAACGTAGAAATATTTTCTTGAACAAATCGATAAACATAAATCTTCAATGGAAAACAATGCTTCATTGAAAATTTCCGGCGTGAAGTTCATTACTGGGTTACGATTTTCTTGACGAACTCGAAACAGAATATCTTCCGATAAATGATTCTTAAATTTTCTCCACAATTCAGATGGATTCGACGGCAAACATGTAGACAAAATAATGGCAAACAAAGTTCGAATTTGATAAGGATGAGCGGCAACAGCTGCATCGGCATGTGTATACTCCTAGTGAATATCATTTTCTAGGAATTGATCTTTCGGCACGCTTTCCTATACTTCGTACATAACTCTCCATCCACTGTTCTTAACTGTCGAAATTATGTTGGCGCACGAACCTTTATTAAAAGGAGACGTAAATAAAAGCACTCTGCATTATTTGGGTGAACATTATAAATACGTCCCAAGGCATCACTTGAATATGTACGTCGCACGGTGGCTCAGAATCAATTTTCATTGGCCAAAACCTATATTTTTTCTTGACATAGATTCTTAAAATTTTTATGACATCAGAAAGGGAACAGATCAAAACTAAGGTAGCCGAAAAATGTTGTCAAAATTTTCGCAGTGGTAGGCGTGGCATGCTGCTAAAGGCAAAGAACTTAAGTTAATTTAGAAATAAAAAAATAATTGTAATATTTGATCTCATATTAATTACGATTTCTTGAAGACTATATTTGATAATGGGCTGCCGTTTTGTTTGTTAAGTTGTGTGGACTGTTGTTTTTAACAAATGGTATTTGCGCACCCTGTATAATGTAGTTAGGGTGCTATGTAATAAATTCGAAACCACCATATATTCCTAAAATTTTAAGTTTAATAGTGAATTACTTTTAAATGACAAAAAAGAAACGAAAATAGAAACCATGCAAATAAAGGCAAAAGTGGTTTCTTTAAGCCTATATATACTTTTGCACCCGCCCGTAGAACACTTTATTTGTTTTAATGAAAATACTCCAAATTTTTACAAACAAAATTCTATCAGAATTGACAGTAAATTTACTTTAGAAACCATTCACTATCATAAATACAAATTGCAGATAGCAAAACGTAGAGAGAAAGAGAGGAAAGAAGTTTTCATTGAATGATAGACGGAAAAACTGTCCAGGTTTTGACTGCTAAAAAAGCTTCATCCAGCTGTATTATATGTAAAGCAACATCAAGTCAGTTAAACCAAGAACCGACAAAGTCAGTAGATAGTATTGATGCATTTGAATTTGGATTATCACCGCTACATACGAGGATAAAGTTTATGGGACACATACTGAAAATTAGCTATGATTTGGACTTCGGATCTTCAGGATCAGTATAAATAATGACACCAACAAAGAGAAAAGAAAATTGAAAAAGAAACAAGTTGAAGATGCATTTCTCAAACACGGGTTAATTATAGATCAACCAAAACAAGAATCAGGCAATACCGCAACAATATTTTTTTTGGGTCCCGAAACTACATCCGATATAACAGGTGTTGATATAGATGTTATTTCAAGAATTAAAACAATTACTGAAGCACTTGCGTGCAATGAACAAATTAATGCTAGAAAATTTGGTGATTATGCCATGGAAATCGTTGTTGTATATATATATCCAAATATTCTTAAAAATTTCTTTATCATGGAGATGTCATTACGCACCATTTATTACCAATTGGAGATTTATCAGAGGAAGCCCAGGAAAAAAGAAGTAAGGATTACAGATTTTACAGAGAACATAATACCAGAGAAATGTCACGAAACGTCAGATCCATTCATCTCTAGCATTCGAAGTCAATGAAAAGTGAATCATTCGGACCTACATGCCGAAGCTATGGCACTGCTACAGGACAGAATTAATACAGAGCAGAATATAGAATATATACAGGAAATATTCCAGCCAAATGAAAAATAATTATAATTTGCATTTGATATTTGAATGAAATAAAGTATACAAACATTAATATTAAATGTTATTTTATTTACCTACAATCTCTTTATGACTATAAATAAATATGTATATATTTAAATAAAAATTAAGTTACACTGCTTTATTTTAAAATTGACCAAAAACTAAGATATACATATCGTTACCTGAAATGCAAAAGGGCGTAACAACATATTTCAAAATTTTACAAGAGAGACAAAAAACTCCAAAAAATCAAAGATTACGAAGCTGGTGTTGCAATTTCTTCAGTACAGCATTAAATTGCGATGATGCATTTATTTTGTAGAAAAACAAATTTCTTTAATCGTCATTTTTATTAGATATGCGGGATGCGCCATTTTGCATTATAAAAAACTGAAATCAAAAGGGCGTAACAACAGAAACATGTTTAAAGTGAAAATGTCCTCATATGATTTGCTAGTCGAGTTTGAAGAAATAAAAAGCACAAATGTTTTTTAGATTTAATTTTATTAACTTAAATATACTCGTAAATGCATATTTTTAATTTAAAATTTAAAATAAAATAACATTTCATAAAAAAACTAAGAAAAAATAAAGGTTAATATTCATTGCAAAATTCAAAAATCATAAATCAGTTCACTAATCACCTTAAATTTAAAATAAAATTATATTTCATTAAGTAAGGGGAAAAATAAATTTAAATACATAGTTATTGCAAAACTAATCATTAATCTTCGAAAGGAATGTTGTCGTAAAACAAGTGACAGTCTGCAGGTATTAATCTTTTTAGATCTTGGAGATGTTGCCATTTCTTCTTCGAGATTTTTAGTCTCTCCTTATGTAATTGTGAAGGCTGTTCAACGACGAAATCCTTTTTAGTTCTTTGTGGAAGTTGTTGATATTCATTTTCTATATTAGTTTTAAAATAAATGATCATACGCTAAGGCTCGAATCATATTTACGGTATCATCACCAGATTTTCGGTCTTAGTAATAAAAATAATTAAAAAAATAGAAATATTATTAAGTAGTAGTCTTTTAGGTTAGGCGATTAGTTTAAGAAAGTAATTGAGCAATTTAATTTATTCTTTTTTGTTAAGGAAATTTCATTAAAATGCTTTTGTTTATACTGTTTTTACCTGGCCGTATTGATGTGTAGCGCTTTGGAATAGCATCGTAATTACAGAAATAGGCGTGATTTAAAAGATGAGCATTCAGAGGAAAAGGTGTTTTTTTAATTATATCCACTAGCTGTGACGGCAAATTTACCTGCATATTTTTTAGCTTTCTCTCAATAAGAGAGTGAGTAGCATCGCACTCCATTTGAGTATGTCCTACAACTAAGTATTTCTCCTCGATCGTCACATTTTTTTCGGTACAAAACAACAACAAAGCATTCGCTAAAATGCCGTTACGATTTTGGTAGCAACAAGCATCTGAATATATGATGATGTGGTGAAATTCTGGGCTTTGTGATATGACCTTTTCTAAATGTTTTATAATACATGTTGCAAAGTACGATGACTTTAGGGCACCTTCCGTCTCGTCCCATATGTAATTATCTGACTCGTGTGTAATGACATTGTATGCGGTAAAATTATGTACTTGAAGCTTCATTTTATAATACGAAGAATTAGCGTTCGTCTGCGGGACAAGTTTGACTGCTTGCATATCTATGCAAAACAGTAAACAAAGACCAGAACGTGCATTTTCTATATCGTTTAACTTTTCATTTCTCATTTTTTCAATTTCTGATCTGTGATTTTCATATTCATCTTTTGATACATTTTGATTTGAAAGAAACGCACAAATCGCACTCATCATTTCTTGGTTTAAATAAACGATTAATATTTTCACATTTAATGAAGTAACAAACGCAGGCGCAAATAGAAATACAAATGTATCAGTGTTGTCAGAAGTTGCAAAAACTTTACAACTGTAAAAATTTTAATTTTGTTCAATGTTGCCAGTTTACGAGACTTTTTTTGGGGATGAGGAGATTTACAGGGTACTGATTTTAGAATTTTCGGAATTCCAATTACAAAAATTATATGTACTTTCACTTTGCTTGACCCTAATTTAACACAGTAGTTTTGTTCGAGTACAAATTTGTCAAAAGTAGTAAAAAAGAGAAATTTTGAAATTATTCTTAAAATGAAAACTCATAAAAATTTGGAAAAAATGGGAGATCTAGACTGCCTATTACCTAGCACCGAAAACTGCATTTCAATTAGAGAGTTTTGGCAGTTAACTTTTGCTTGGTGTGGGTTGCGCCCTTTTGGTTTAAGAAAAAAACAACTTTGTTGTTACGACCTTTTGATTTTCTTTAATAAAATGGTTGTTATTGACAGTAGGGCTGTAAAAATGTAGGAGGACATGTAATTCGATTTGCTCTATAATAATAAATGAAAAAACCCATTTTGAATTTTTTGGTTGTTACGCCCTTTTGCATTTCAGGTAACGATATGTAAGTATTGTTAAGCATAAAGTTAAAATGTGGGCCATCCAAATGAAAATACGGAAAATACTTCAATGAAAATAGGGGCCATCCTAAGAATAAAAAAATATTATACTGTCATCCAAGATTGACTTGTGGCCCAAATTTGAGCCAAATCGGTTAAGAGGAAGTGGGAAAAAGAATTAAGAAAAACAGATCGAATATTGAACTTTAAGCTTAAATTTCTTAGGAACTGCTGTACCGATCTTAATAAAACGTAAACTCTATAAAAGCTTAAGATGTTATATATTGACTAAAAAAAGAACTACTAAAAAATCTTTATTACTTAAAAAGTTACAGAGTTTTGGCCAATAAACAACTATTCCGAACCACTGTGCGTCGCTGAAACTCATTTTTTGGTGCATCCCATTTGAAGTATTTTGGAACTTCTGCGAACAATAATGCTCTGGTGAAAGCACAATTTTCGCACAATTTAAAATATGGTGGAGATGCAGCTCTATGGGCAGCAGTGAAATACACATGTTGCCTATTTTCAAGATGAACAGCCATATGAAAAACATTTGGGTACCTCCCGTGAATATGAAATGAAAAAATATGCCAAATGTGACGGCCTATTTGATAGTTATGTATTTCATCGTTTAAGTTTGGATTAGTAGCTCCAAATACAGCCATATCACTGCCTTTACTTACATACTTGCAAACATATTTTATTGACTGAATAAATCGTATGAAATTTAGTCGCTCAGTTTCAATTTTAGCGTACGTCAACACATATTGATGGAAAAGTCGACGGCGGTGCAATATATGGTTAGAATTGTTTTCACGCAGCATAAGACGGTAGGAATAATAGTTCATGGAACTAACTTTTTTATTTGTTTCCGTTCCTATATGAAATGGGAATTATTGAGCAAATAAAAGAAATTATAAAAATGTTATAAAAATTAAATCCGCTAGCCGGTGGAATGATTAATCGTTTTAATATTCTCTTGGCAAAACAACAATGGATATTGCAGTCCATCATAGCACCGATGAGTTTCCGATACTCTTTGCAATTGCATATTTCTGCACCGCAGCACAAAATCGCGTGAATGGAATTCATCGTCCACTATTACAATAGCGGCTTCATTCATTGTTGCCCAAATGGCATTTTAACAGCTCAAATCACATTGCATATTCGTCGGATGGCATTTGATCGAGAGCAGTTTTAAAAAGCTGCACTAATTCATTTTCAGTATGCAGCATGTGCAGCAAACGTTCGCCAATATCTCTCCGTAAATTAGATGATATATCACGACGATGATCGGTTTCAGCATTAAAGTTACCCACAAAGTATATTTGCAAAACAGTGTGTAACTTTGATCAGGACCAAGTCGATGGTAAACTTGGCCTTGGATCTGTTAAATATAAAAAGTAAAATAATCTTTTATTTTACTGGAATGAAAGTTAAAATTAGTTACCTTCAACGTTGGCATAAAATTGGCATGAATAATATTTGTTGCTCCGAAGTAGTCATTTGGAAAACGGAGTTATATGTTCGCCAAGAAATTGGTGTGCCACCAGTTATCAAAGAACGCAATGGTTCTGGTGGTGGACTCAGTTCAGGCAGCTTAACTTGTCCATTTGCACAACATAATCCAGGTGCCTCTTTTTTTAATGTACATGCCTGCAAACATTTGTCATTAATCCAATTGATCACGCATCATTATAATGGAAAGCTGGGTAAAGGTTCCCTGATGATCTGCATTAACCTCAGTGAAGTGCGTATAGGAACTAGCTAAAACTACTCAATAATTAATTTTGAATTTATTTGTAAATTTGGGAAAAGAATCAACACGTACAAAATTAAAAATATTGTGTTAAACAACAGATTCCCTAATATGTATAAAATAAACTTACAAATTAATTCACTTTCACTCTGAAATGTAGGTACATACATATGTACTAAATGGTGCACAATATAAAACGAAGAACGAAAAGAAATTGCTTGTGGGAAAATGCCAATCAGCAATTAAAT
This sequence comes from Linnaemya tessellans, assembly GCA_951800035.1. Lineage (NCBI taxonomy): Eukaryota > Metazoa > Arthropoda > Insecta > Diptera > Tachinidae > Linnaemya > Linnaemya tessellans. The sequence goes on from OX637536.1 coordinate 77,367,941, forward strand.
AGTTATCGATAAAATGAAAGAACTTATTGCTTTTATTTAATTTTAACAATTTCATGTATAAAGAAACGGGTTTATGGGCCTCAGTAACTGAACGGAAAGAAAAGTAAATCATTGCCAAATTTCATTTATTAAACGCGGTAAGATGAAACAATTTGTTATTACTACTTGGACAGCAACAAAAAGGTCGCAAAGTAAAGAACACTTACAAATATGCTCCCCCTTTACCCCTGCCACACTGTGTTGTTATTGCAGCATATACGATATGGTACTTTAGAGTCTCAAAAGCTGCCTGTTGATCTTTTCCCCAGATAAATGTGGCATTATTTTTACGAAGTTGATTTATGGATGTTGACATTTGCGAGAAATTTGGTATAAAGTTGTTGTAGTAATTAACCTTACCAATAAAAGGTTCCACTTCTTTGATATTACGAGGAGGTCGAAGCCCCTTTAATGAACGAACCCCTGCTTCATCTGGCAGGATCCCTTTTGCACTAACTTGTCTTCCAAGATATTCTATTTTGGTTTTTAAAAACTCGCATTTCGACTTTTTACATTTCATACCATGTTCGGATAAAATGGCAAAAACTTCTAACCGCCTCATATGTTCTTCTATGTTAGGAGCAGATATAATTATGTCATCCAAGTAATTACCGCATCCTTCAATTCCTTGTAAGAATTCCTCCAGGTATTTCTGAAATATAGTAACCAAAAAGCGATTTCTTGTAGTTTTCTAATTTAGATTTTTCCAACATTTCATATGTTTTTTTTGGTAATTACTGACGTTGAAGCACCAGAATCTAATTGAAATTTAATAATTTTGTTTGATATTTGATCATCAATAAACATTTTATTACTTTCATTTTTTATTAAGTCCGTTATACTTAAGATTTGATCGGTTGCTTCTTCAGTTTCAATGTTATTGTTTTCATTGTTTTTCATTTTCTTTTTATTCTCAATTGACAAACATACAGCAGTTACGTGCCCTTTTCTATTACACTGATGCCAAACAAGAAAACGAAATCGACAGTTCTCCCTTTCATGATGTACCCCGTAACCAGTACATGACTTATATTATTTTCTTTTATTATTCCATGGCGTAATAAAACTAGGTGGAAGCGTAAGGGCTACAAGTACAACAACATAGGTGTTTTTGTTTGTGTAATAAAGTTCAGATTGTCAAAACAATGAGTTAATGCCAACATACAAAAGTGAAGAAAAAGTAAAAAAAAAGATTTAATCAACACACTATATTTTCTTGTGACCTGAAATCGGAAATGGGTCTATATATGATGTGATCTAATTCTTCAAAAAGTGATCACTGCATATAAGCGAACGCTTTGTGAATTGCTTTTGCCACAAGCTACTCCACTTTTCCATTGTTATGGAGCACTTAGGCACACGAAAAAATGAACAGGAACATATTTTTTTTGCACAGCTCACAACAAGGCATATTTTTATAAAATTTGATAATTAATTTTGACCAATTAAAGGAAAACTATACAATTCCACTATGAAATGCAATATAATTGCAATATTAAACGAATTTGTTCCAAATATATTGAAAACACTTTTAAAAATAAATTTGAAAATTACAGAAAAAACGACTGTAGCAAACATAAAACACCTTTTATAGTGTTTAACTAGTTTTTTATCTAGATTGTTATCATTATTATTATTAGTATTTTCTTTTAGTTCACTTTTTTCACAACAATAACTTAAAATATTCGTTTTTCAATAAACAGTTTTATTCATATATCAGCTCTGAACATATATATGTATAATTACGCCGTACTTTGACAGTTTAAACTCACAACAAACAAAAATTCAATAGGAGCAAAAAATTGTTTACATTCCTAACGATGCCACCTGGTTTAGTACGCCCTGTATTATTCTTTGGTATTCCTTGTTTACGTACAAAATTTAAATCCTAAAAACCCTCTGCACTCACTTCTTTATTTCTTTTATCAATTGTACGCTTTTCGTTATCGCTTGCTAGCGTCGGCTGCAGTTTTTGCATAGCAGAGATGCATACGGGATCGTGTGGAGTAAGCAGAATTATCATGTCTCGTATCATTTCGTCGGTATACTCCTTAGCGCAGCTGCTTAAAAGACAAGTAAAATTGCAGTTTCGCGCAATTCCACGCAGCTCAGCTACCTATGTTTGATTTGGTTTCAAGACTAATGCCCAGTTTTTGACTTCATATTTAAGTACAAAATTAGTTAATTTTTTCATAAACTTAAATTGTATTTAAATACGTGTTGAGTTTTTCAGTATGAAGATAATTTTAGTATTTAATTATGATAAAAGTACGGTACCACCAAAAATATGCCAAAAATTATCAACCGATTCTTTAATAAACAGCTGGCTTAAAATAGTGAAAAGCTTTTGTAAAATAAAGTTAAAATATTTGTCGTAAAAAAATGGAAAAGAGAAGCCCGAATTTCACAGCCTCCGAAGTGGATTATTTGTTAGAAACAGTGAAAAAACACGGCACTATAATAGAGTGTAAAAAGACGGACCGATTTGGCGCTGAAGAAAAATTAAATGCGTGGAAGGAAGTGGAGCGGGAATTTAATTGCAAGTTCACGCAAACATTTAGGAACTACAAGGTACTAAAAACAAAATATTTAAATGTAAAGGCGACTGCAAAGCAAAACTTTGCATTTGACAAACGGCAAACATGCAAAACTGGTGGTGGGCCTCTACAGAAAAGTGCAACTACCAAGACTGATGAGACCATTTTGGAAATATGCCAAGGGACGCAAATTTTAGGAAAGTCCTCGGCATATGACTGTGACAACAACGAAAATGGTAAGATTTATTTCTTCATATAAAATATATATTCCATTTAAATCTTTTATGTACGTTCTCTTAGAATATACAGAAATAGAATTCGTTGATGAATATCTAGATCAGAGAACTTCACTTGTTGATTAAAAAACCCTTCAACAATAACAAAGGCACAAAAAACTTGTCTTTTATTTGCAAATGATCAAACTTGCCCGCACACTCTCTTTTGTTGTAAAAGCAGGGAAAGGCAAATGCAGGGCGCGGCGCCTTTTCATTTACTCTTCTGTTACGTACGTGTGTACACGCATTGTAGAGCTGTAAACAACTTTAATCAGTCTAGTTTCAGCATTCAAACAGGCAGGTTGTGTTTATCGCATACTTTAAGAATCAGCGTTGCCAGAAAGCAATGTGAGTCCGATCACAGTTGAGAAATCTTTATGAAAAAAAATGTTTGCTGATTCTAGTACAGGAAAAGGCAAATGCTTTGGCGAAAAGTATGAAGAGATGCGGAAAATTATGAATGACATTCCCTTATGACCACCTGGTGTTTTGTTAACAATTTGAACCACAATTCATTGTGTTCATTACATTCAAACTTTTTGCAAATAATGCCTGTTGGTGAATAATGCAATGAAAAATATATATGTACGTATGTGTATTTGCATTACTCTTTGTCAAATGTCTTACAAAACCTTCTTATTTACACACCATCACTGCATACAGAGCCACAAACATCATTTTGCCCCAATGCCATGCCGATACTAATTTTCTAATATATTGCAAATACCCATAATAAAATTAAGTTAGTTTTTGGAGATTTTAAAGTTTTAATTGGGGAGAAGTGACGAAAGTTGATTGGCAATACCGATTCGTGGTGAGAGCGCAGAGAGTAATAAGTAATACAATCGCAAAATGTAATAGTATAGGTTGCCTTTCCCTGTTTTAAAGCAACCGAACATATGCCTTTAGGAATAAAGGAATTAATCAAACTTGCTCAAACTTTTATATTCGTTGTTAATTTTAAGGCAATCGAACCACATGCAGGTTGAACACTTGCTTATTTTTATCATAGGTCGAATCAAACTTGTCAACTTTTGTACTTGACTTTTCCATTCAACGCTCAAAAATTTGATCAACATTAAAGTACAAAAAGCAAGAAATCATTGTGTATGAATTTGTTCATTCCTATCAACTAAGGCACTCTTTGTTTTTTATTTTAATTTACAGTGGTTTATGATGTCTTTTCGTGTTGTTTATGAGAAAATAGGAAATTTTTGTAAGAAAATATTAATTTTATTTGCAGTTCGATATTGCAAATAATAATTATTATTATTTTTGTTTATTTTTATTTGTTCTCCTTTACAGTGGTGTGTGTAACTTTCTTTGTGTTATTTAATTTGTATATTTTATTAAGTTAAAATTGTAAAATACAAATTGAAATTAAGGAATTTAAATTAAAAAACCCCACAAGTAAGATTTTTGGACGGCTTGTAAGATTTTAAGATTTAAGAAAATTAGAGCTAAAAAGCGGTTAGTACCTGGGTCTCCTGTTGTTGGTTAAAGTGTCAAATTCCAGAACAGTGTAATTAGTGCATCATGATACAAAAACAGTACAAATAATAAAAAATAGAACATTTATTTTTAAGTAAAAACAAAAGACAACCCTTTTTTTGCAAATGATCAAACTTGTCCACACACTCTCATTTGTTTCCATTTTGTAAAAAAAATTTCATAAACCACCGTGCATTTGCCCATGTGTATTCCCTTTAACTTTGTTTTTGATGAACAAATTCAAATAAAGACTAAACCTGTACCTCCACTCATGTATCAATGTTGAATTGGTTATGTTGTTCGTATATCATATTGCTCAAGTCACACAGAATTCTCATTAATTCAAACATGTTGTGTGAATTAATAGCCCAGTTCACAATCCTGTGCAAATGGTCTTGCACTATAGCATTTGCAAATTAAGAGAGTATTTGAGAGCATTTTCAATGTATTTTGTTGGTGTTGAGTACAATTATTTTGCTCATGCTACGATGCTAGACTACTTGCTCGAGATTGTGAACTGGGCTAATGAGAATAAGAGCGTTTGGACACGATGAATTTACTACAAGCCCTTCTCTTGCCTGTGCGATCTTGCTCATAAAATGCTTTTGTTAATTCTACTCATAATCAGAATTTGATGTATACAACAGAATGAAATGATTTTTAATCATCATTGAATTTTTCTTTAATCTTTAAAATGAACAAACATTTTTGTGCTCAACAAAATCAAGAAAAATCGTGATTTTGAAGTACTCTGATCTAGATGCTACTGTTGGAGAGAGCAAGGAGGCAAAGGTAAAAAATTTGAAATTTATTTAAAATCTACAAATTATTTTAAATATATATATGTGCATATATGTATATGTATTTTTATTTATAAATAATGTTTGTTTCCGCAGATATATCTTGGGCAAATTATACACCACGTATGCTGAAGAAGCCAACCACCAGAGCCCTAAAAAAAGAAAAGGAAGAGACTGTTGACTCCTGGACAAAGCTAGCTGCTGCAAAATTAGAGAAACAGCAATTAGAAATTTAAAAGAAGTACAACGCATTGAAGTCCAAAAGCTGGAGCTGGAAATCGCTCTTCTACGCCTGAAGATTTCCAAAGTGGAAAACGAAGAAAGTTGAGCACTTTTCTGTAGGGGCCCACCACCAGTTTTATATGTTAGGCGTTTGTCAAATGCAAAGTTTTGCTTTGCAGTCGCCTTTACATTTAAATATTTTGTTTTTAGTACCTTGTAGTTCCTAAATGTTTGCGTGAACTTGCAATTAAATTCCCGCTCCACTTCCTTCCACGCATTTAATTTTTCTTCAGCGCCAAATCGGTCCGTCTTTTTACACTTTATTATAATATTAAGAACACTAATTTTTTAAGTTTTAAAATGGTTTTATTTATTTGTTGTTTGTTTTGTTAATTGATTGTAATTTTTTTAGTTATTGTAATTGAATTTTTGATACTTTTTTTTAAATAAATGTTAAAATTCATAAATTTTTAAAATAATTGTTAATTAAATTGCGACGTGTAGTATTGTTCTTGTGAGAAGTTGTTGGATAAACGGTAGGTGGAACACTGTTCACAAAATCAATAGCTGATTGTAGATTGTCTGATACCGGTAAAATCTCGCATTCCTTATTTATGCTACATATATTATGTAAAACTGCAGCTGCAACAATAACACCTTCTACTTTGTTTATGTTAAGGCGAATGCACAAAGACAAAATAGGAAATCTTCTTTTCGAAACCCCATAGCTTCTTTCAATGCAGTTGCGTGTGCGTATTTGTGACTCATTATAGAGATTTTCTTCGCTATTTTTAACATCCAATGAGGGTGTTACTATAAAAGTTTTATTGGGATATCCACTGTCAGCCACTATAAGACTGTCCCCAAATTCATTATCGCAGAATCTAGAATAGATTTTTGAATTAATTAAGATGTTAGAATCGTGTGCAGATCCAGGCCATCTAGTATTATTTTTGAAATTCTGCTTTTTAAGGTGATGTATAAAAGTATTACTTACCAAGTGGTTGGATTTTTTATGTGATTGCCAATAAGCTGTAGAATAGTGTACACAGATTTCTCCGACATCCGAAATCTCTGGTAGAACTCAGCATCCCCAAAAACATGAAAGTGATTTGGTCGTGCCCGTATTGTACGTGGACGCCTCAATAAGCTTTTCTTTAGCTTTTCACAGAAGGATGCATCATACATATCTTCTTCATCAGAACTCATTGCTTTTGTATAAGTTATAATACAATACCACACTTTTTATTTGACACCAATTTATTTCTTAATTATATATTGCTGTATCAATTAATTTTCAATATATTCGTACCTTTATCACGTTTTAAGAAAACTTATCAAATTACATATTTTCAACAAAGCATGCAAAACGAAAACCAGCTGTCATTATCATATGGTAGCATGAAATATTTAAATTGTATTTAAATAGACCTGGTAGGTGATTTAAGTTGTATTTAAATATGGACTGTAAAAGTGAATTTTGTACTTAAATAACTTTAACTCATCATAAGTTTTATTTTTCAAATTTTGTCCACCAAATAATTTTTTAACAGCTCAAATAATGCTTCACCACTCCAAGCTAAAAAAACTTATTTTTTCTTTTCAAATGAAATTTTTTTATATATGTATTTTTTTCAGCAACTATGTTGTTCCAGTTGTTCTACATATGAATCCCATGCAGCATTGCCGATGAGACACTAAAGTATCACTTTTGATCCTTTTTTGTGCTAATGACACCTTTTATGACCCTTTTTTTAATTCATCCCTTTATATGATTTTTACAAAATGTGAGCGACTTTTTTAACCTTTTTGAAAATGAATTACGGTTCCAATACTCCTCACGAAAGTATATACTTATGTATGTTATATACTATATTCATACATGAGTTCTGTGAACGTTCATATAAAAATTGCATGCGATATTATTAATATATATGTATATATATATATATATATATATATATATATATATATATATATATACATATATATATATATATATATATATATATATATATATATATACCCCCTTATTCATAAACGATATTTAGCAGTTTATTAACAGTTTAATAAGCAAACATCGCTAAATGTGTATTCATAAACGTTAAATAGCTTATTTTACGTTTAATAAACCTCTGCAAAACTACACATTTTTATTTAAGCCTTTACCCTTCCCTACAAGAACACTACCGAACATTTGACTAGTCATTTGTTTGATAGTGCTGAGGGCTTAATACCTCATTGCCTATACAAAACTTGCTATCATTTTCTTAAAGGCAATATGAAAAAACTGATGTATACAATTGTATACATGTGAGCTTCCATCTCTGTCGTACTTATTAATTCTGCCGACATTTGAAAATATTGCTCACCTGCTCACTCTAGTTCTTTTTTGTATCAGTATGTAGACACATATGTCTCATCAGTTGAACGCTCAGTACTGAGGAATCAAATGACTTCTCAAACCTGACAACTCTGTTATGTTTTGTTTATATTCTTCAGTGAAAATTAAAATAAGAAAACAAGACTGAAATTTAATTTACAATTTTATATTTCAATATTTATAATAAAAATATAAAACATTAAAAAAGTAAATATTATTAAGTTTAACAGCTACATCTTTATTCGATTTCTTTGTTGATGCAAAAGAATGAGAATGCCTAAAATAAAACAAACAATATTAAGCAAATGAGTTTTATCTACAATAAATTTTATATGAGCTTACCTTCATTTCTGGATTTTCGGTACCATATATATTTTTTTTGTTTTACACAAAACAGAGGATCTGGGATTTCTGCTATTATTCTGTGATATGTGCGGCCGCGTGCTAAGTGCATCAATAAATTCGTCTACTAACCGGGAAATGTGTTGGGAATACCTATAAAAACAATTTACTGTTATCACAACTTTTATTTTTAGCCTTAAACAATATACTTACATATCCTATTTAAGTTTAAAGATATACGAGTTCATATTTCCTTGGCCCGCATTCTTTATTGCTGCAAGGAATTATAATACCTAAAATGGAAAAAACAACTAACAATATTAATGAAATTATATTTACCTACTACAAATATTATATAAGCTTACCTTTACTTCTGTATATTCAATGCGATTGTTTCCCAGCATAACACAAATCACAGGACATTGTTTAATTTGTTCATCTAGGTGCTGAATTAATCACCGAACTCTATATTTCGTTACCAATATAAATCTATAAAAATAACCTTTTGTTATGATTATGTATAACATTAAACAATAATATACTTACATATCATATTTATCCACACAAATATAAAGGATTTCTTTGCTGAAAACAACATCACCACAAATAAACAAAAAGTGAAATTTAAAATATTCTCAAAATTCAACAATTGTCAGTCATATGTTTAAAAGTGTTAGTGAAAAAGTTCTGTCTGTATTAGTTCCAGTCACTCATTTCTTGTAGGGTTGTTTAAGCGTTTAATAAAGAGTCATTTCATTGTTTTGAATTTTCAGTAGTGTCAGAAATTTAATTTTTTCTTTTTGGTAGAACTTTAGAAATAAATGTATAAAAAAATTAAATGAAATTGCAATGGATGTGATCAATTTGATATCAAGAATTGGTAAGTTAAATAAACTTGTGTCGTGAAAGATATGTGTCTTTACTTCAAAATTTCAGAAAACATCGCAGGAGCATCAGGCGCCCGACGTTCCAAAATATTCCAGAGTCCTAATTAACTATAAGGTACAAACAAACAAATAAACAACATTCATATGTACATATATAGTTTTTCTTCCGTCTTAAAAAACACAAATTCGGTTCACCTAACAAGTTGTAGTAATTGAAACTACTGGCTATTAAAAACAAATTCTGCATAAATATGTATTTTATGAAGAATTGAGAATGTTTAACATTTTATAAAAACAAAAATAAAACTAGAATTCATTTCATAAAGAAAAAAACAAAATAAGCTTCTTCCACAGCCTGCATGTGAGCTTTTTGAATTTAAATAATGCTTATAGGTACATATGTATGAATATTTTTAGTTGGATAATGATATACATATATTCATTTAAATTAAAAATATTCATTTCAGTCTTACATAGATTAATTTAGTCTCCTTTTCTCATTTTAGTTAAAAGTTAATAAAATGAAATGTGTATGCACATATGTATATTGTCGCTAATGTCGCTATTAAATTTCAGATGACTTCTTGGAACACCATTCAGAAGGAACTACAATAGAAGAAAATGATAACGTGAATACACAACTGCAAGGAAGAGGAGCATCAATTATTTTAAAATCGCTTATAGAAAAACATTTTTAGGTTTAATCATAAATGAATTTATGTATATACGTATGTATATCAACATAATATTAATGTATGTATGATATTTTTTAAATTCTTTAATGTATACAAATGTATATGTATAATCATACGAGTATATGTTTTTATCTTTTTCTTTTCGCATGTTCATTTTCCATTTTTAATAATAATTAATATTTAAATTTATTTATTTTATAAGTTTTTTTGTCAAAACAGTCTTATTTTATTAAAAATCACACAAAAATTCTGCGACAATAGAATAGTGATGCATAAACAAATGCGATTCATAAGTGGGTATCTAATAACTTGCCTAGTTTTTGGGAAAACAAACACTTTTTGAACAAATTTTCTATAAATTCCTTAGTTTTTATTTCTTTTTATAAATTATTGGTTTTAAAATCATTTCTCAAAATATATTTAGGTAGTTTTTCAAGATTTTTCATTTAATAGTTTTTAAATTTGGACAACTACTTTAATAATGAATTGTAGTTGTGTGGATCACTAGACATGTAATTGCGACGAAGTTGGTACGACGTTGCCAACATAAAAAGGCAAAATTGACAAAAGCGTTTATTTGTTAAACTACCGTTATTTAACGTTTATGAATAGTAATTTTTATTACAACCTTAATAAGAAAAATTCGTTGAATAACAAAACTAAAGAATAATGCTTAATTAAGAAATTTTTTGAATAAGGCCGATATAATATATGTGGACTGTTTTTTTTCGTTAGATGGTTGAATCTCTTTATTAAAGGAATGAAAAGTTGGCACACTAGCACTTTGTACATTTGAAGGTCCAGCTTGCGAAGCACCTAAAACAACCTCGATCTATTGTTTCTGTTCCGTAAGCATCTTAGTTGTCCAAGCTTGTTGATGGATCAACTTCTCTTTGGATACATCATTTTCATTACCCATTTCTTACACACGTTTATTGCCTTTTTTGCGCTTGTCGCCAATCTGTTATCTTTCGAGTATTTCAAGAGACTGTCTATTTCAATTCAAATGTAAATATGATAATGACAATTCAAGTATTAACTTCACGAATGCTAAGCTTATGTACATATATATTAAAGAATACATTGAAGTTTAATTTGTAACAAAAAGGCTTCTGAAAGCGAGTTCCATCGAGTTCGTAAAAATGTTATAGTTCACTATAAAATTTGAAATCTCTACTTTTAAACAGGATAAAAAACCTTGCGCATTTTTGCGCCATTTTATTGGAGATTTTTTGAAAAGTTCACCTTTTTTATGTTTTTGATCATCTTGCATGGGTATATGAGTAAGAAACCGTTTTGTCAGTCATAAAATGTTTTAGTTTTTAATAATTGTACGTGTATGTTTGTTATTAAAATTATTACACATAACACAGTTGCTAATGTGTGAAAAAAGATATGCGCGAAACAGTAATTCTCCCACACACCTATAGCGGCTTTTAGCTACCTGTGCAGCTGCGTTCTAATTGGCGTTATTTGATGGAGCAAAATAAATGTACCTGTTTCAATTGACTTTTATTATTATTAAAGACAAATATATGTACATAAAAAATAAATAAATCTGGCCTGCTGGTACTCAGCTTTTTGCTATATATTGTGGTTATTGAACAAAGTTATTGTCAGAAACCTTTTGAAGCTTCGAAAGTAAAATGGAAAAAAGTGTGTACAAGGTTAGAGTTATTCCAAATATGACAGAAATCTAAAACTACGCCCGTTGAAGAAAAATTTTAATTTTTAGTCAGGAAATTGTGCGAAATTTCAAAGTGTCAAGGGGATGCTGATATACATACCAGCAGTATATCAATTTCAAAATATATTGGCATTCACCACAACGAAAAAAGGACAAATTTTTAACTATGCATGGCATTGGGAAGACACCTTCCTTCGACATAAAAGCTTAAAAATGGGTATTTTTTGAAAACTTGCAAAAAAAAATTTTTGACAGGCGTTTTGGGGAGGGGTGGTGGTAAGATGGATACCTACCTTTTCCTATAAAAGGTGAAAAATTTCATTTTTGTGGTAATAACGCGTAAGTAATTCATTACTTTTAATATTTACATTATTTTTGCAAATAATATTTTATGTCGCCGCCCACAAAAAAGGGCAGGGAAAAAATTTCATTTTCTCCTGGGTCCTGTTTATGTTTCTGAACTTTCGCCAACGGAACTGTTATCGTTTTCTAAATAAAAGTACGGGATAACTTAAAACAAAATTTAATTTTTTGAGAGGTAAGAAATTTCATTTTTCGACATTCGACATAGGTACATACATCTTTAATTACATTTTTCTGCAAGTACGAATTTATTCCATCTGTGTGATCTCCTGTTCTACTTAATCAGTGATACTTTTTAAACCAGAGCCCAAATTACCGCATTCGTTATCGAACGAAATTTCTATACAATTTAAATACAAATTTCGATCGATATCGAATGCCGTAATTTGACCCCAGCTCTATTTGGTTTGTGAATTGAATAAGCTTTGGTGGCGCCATCTATTGTTGAGATTCCAACAACACTACACGAAACGATAATATCTTTAATAATCTGCTGTTTAATAATATTATTATGACTGATACAAAATTTAAATGTTTAAATAAAAATTGTAATTTAACTGGTGATGACGAAAGGATAGTATGCAGCTGGTTTTGCAACGGTCTTTCTCATTTTAAGTGTAGTGGATTGAAAACACTTATCGCTGAAGCTCTCCGTAATACCAAAGCACTAAGGATACTTTTATAGGCATACAAAATAAAATGTCTGCTATATCCAAAGAAATTGCAGCTTATGGAAGCTTATTTGATAACTTTAAACAATTAGAAAATTTACAATCTTTTGAATCTTCGCCTAAACGACGTAAGCCAGCCAGGAATAAGAATAAGAGCGATAATGACCCGATAATAGTGCAAAATGTACAATCTAATCTGCCGCCTGCGCCGTCCATTGCACTGACAATTTCCGGTCAAAAGTCTCATTGTGATACTTTGACATCTCTTATGGAAGGGTCTATTAAATCGAGTTCGGAGAAGCACGATAACATTCCTGTTGGTCTAGATCATGGTCCATCTACTTCTTCTAAGGCAAAAAATGGTCCTAAGGAAATAATTGTTTTGCATCGGAAAAAGACACATTTTTATTTCTCGTCTAGCCTCTGACACTACTGTTGAAGATATCAATCATTATATAAAATCCAAACTAGACCCTGCTTTCGAATTGTCTACAACAAAATTTTCCTATTCACTGCCCAGGAGTATAAGTTCGTTCAAAATTACTGTTCCTGCTAATGTCTTTGACAGTGTTGTTGATCCACGTTTGTGGCCTGCAAATATTTTTGTTCGCGAATTTTTATCCAAGGAGAATTCGAGGCAAAAAAACATTGTCCATTTGCCACGTAGTAACTCTTCGGCTTCAAAAAACTAATTAGATGCAAGGATCGTTTAAATATTATTTATCAGAACGTTCGTGGATTGAATATGAAACTAGCTGCCCTGTTTTCTAATAGCTATGATTTTGTCTACGATGTAATTATTTGCACTGAAACGTGGCTTAATGATGATGTTTATAATTCAGAAATTCTTTGTAATATATACCAAATGTATAGATATAGGCCGTAGGGGTAGTGGAGATCTGATTGCTGTGTCTTGTTTTTAGCCATCTGAAGTTATACTAACTGATGTTCCTAATGTTGAATTTGTTGCGGTTGTTGTCAAAGTGAAAAATAAAAAAATTTCTTTGCCTTGTTCGTATATTCCTCCTGGATCTGATTCATCTGTTTATTCTAGACATATTCAAGCTATTGAGTATGTAGCTTTACTTGTTGATACAAATGACTAGATTTCCGTAGTTGGTGATTTTAACATGCCGTCGATTTTATGGAAGCAGGCATCTGATACGCCGTATTTAATTCCGGAGAACAATAAACACTGTGATGATTATTTTTTAAATAACATTTTTGGATTATCCCTTTATCAAATATATCACGTCTGCAATGATTTTGGTAGAATACTCAATTTAGTATTTTTTAATGATGTTGATGATTGCAGTATTATTCTTTCCGAACCAATTTCAGTGCCTGAGGATCGATATCCTACGATCGAAATCAGTTGTACAATTCCATCTGAAATTAAGCTGAAGCCTTCCGATAATGTCGTACGTTCTTGTTTCAAACGAACACATTATAGCTTACTGAATGATTTAATAAAAAATACTTGCTGGAATGATGTATTAAATAGTCCGTGTACAATAAATCCGATATTGATTTGGCTAATACCTTATTTTACAATAAAATATACTCATTTTTTGAAATTTGTGTTCCTAAGAAAGCTTTTCAAAAACATGTTGGACCCCCATGGAGTTTCAAGCAGCTGTCACGTCAGAAATATATTAAAAACAAAAATTATAAAACATATAAAAAGTCTGCCTCGTTTTTTGACTATGGAAAGTATTCTGTTAGTCGTTAGAAAGTTATATTGCTCAACCAAGCTTTATTTAAGAATTATTTAATTAAAATGAAAAAGAATTTCATACGTGACCCTAAATCTTTCTACTTATTTGTGAATTCTAAGAGAAAAACCTGTGAATATCTATCAGCAATGAAATTTAATAATCGAGAATCCAGTAATATTGAAGTCATATGTGATATGTTTGCCGATTTTTTCGCCAGTACTTATTCGGATGCTGTTTACGATCACAGAGTTTGTTACCCTTATGCTGTTGCTTCAAGTCAAGGAATCTCCTTCCCTGTACTAACTTGGCAGTGATATTTTTCTCTGCCTGAAAAATCTTAAAATGTTCCTCAGTCATGGTCCTGATGAAGTTCCTGGTTGAGTGTTAAATCGATGTGCTGAAGCAACAGTGGAACCATTAACTTTACTGTTTAACGCATCAATTAAATGTGGTTATTTTCCCACATTTTGGAAAGATTCGTATATAATACCTCTGTATAAATCAGGCAACAAATCTGATATAACGAATTATAGAGGTATTGCAAAATTAAGTACCATTCCGAAATTGTTTGAGAAACTAGTTGTTGATTTCCTCCGCCATCATGCTGCATCGTTAATTTCACCTTGTCAACATGGTTTTAGAAAGGGCTGCTCAACTACAACTAATGTCCTTCAATTTACTTCTGTAGTTAATCAAGCATTTAGACAGAAGAAGCAAACTGATGATATTTACACTGACTTCAGTAAATTAGATGTATTGGGTGTACCTCGTCACAGTTTAAGCTGGTTAAGAACTTATTTAATAGGCAGAAAGCAAACTATTCGTTTCAACAATAGCACATCGAAATGCATAAATGTCTCACCTGGTGTTCCGCAAGGCAGTCATCTTGGTCCAATTTTGTTTTCTTTGTTCATTAATGATCTTCCTGGCGTTATTAACTCCTCCAATATACTGATGTATGCTGATGATATACAACTTTTTCAATCTTACAATAACCTTGCTGACCATATTTATGTCCAAACGGATCTTAACAATTTTTTCTTATGGTGCAATTATAATTTAAGAGTAGAATCTAAAGAAATGTAAATGTATGCGTTTTTCTAGAACCAAAGCTATTGCTGTTAATTACTCATTGGGTGGTCATCAGTTGGAGTTGGTGGACTCGATTCTTGATCTTGGATTTTTGCTTGATCCAAAATTAAATTTTGCTTCTCATATTACACTAACTATAAACAAAGCTAAAGGTGCTCTTGCCTTCATAGAACGTTGCGCAAAGGAACTTTCTGACCCTTACATTACGAAGCAGCTATACGTATCCTTAGTGAGGCCTATTTTGGAATATGGTTCAATCATATGGGATCCTTATTATAATATCTACAATAATAGTCTTGAGTGTGTACAAAAACAATTTTTATTGTTTTGTTTACGTGGCCTTCAATGGAGCTCTTCCATAAATCTTCCATCCTACACTAGTAGATCAGCATTAATTAAATTACCAACTCTTAAAAGCCGTCGTACGATGTTAAATGTGACTTTTATGATAAACCTTATTAACGGTAAAATTTGCTCCGAATATCTGATAAATTCTGTCCAATTTAACATTCCTACTCGTACTACTCGTCATTACAATCCTCTTATTTATAATTTTTGTAGATCTCATTATGCTTTTGCTGATCCATTTTTGAGGTTATGTCGTGAATATAATTCGTTAATTATTCTTTAATCCAATGCTGTGAAACATAAAATTATTGTTTATCTTAATTCATAAATTTTGTACTTTATTTTGTTCCAATATTTTACTAATAGTATGAAAGGATTATATCCATTGACTATATATTTAAATAAATAAATAAATAAAAGATTAGTTCTAATGGGAACATTTTTCCCGTTGGTCCGATTTTCCCTATTTTCCAGCTTAAATAGTCTATGATATATTTCTGAATAACTGTTTAGAAGCAATATAAACAAACAAAAATATTAATGTCCGGCTAGATTGGCAAAATACCCCTATAAACCGTTTCTTAATCTTTCTTGGTTTACAAGTTATGAACGTAAGTGTGTATATTTAAAATTACAGGGAGTTGTTTTTATGTCAACCTATTTATCATGATTCGTTGCAAAAAATTAAATAATTAGAAACATTTTTTTCAGATAAACTGTAATTTAAGTTAATTTTTCATACTCACTTCTTATTTATATACATATATATATATATATATATATATATATATATATATATATATATATATATATATATACATATATATATATATATATATATATATATATGTATATATATATACATATGTATGTATATATACATATATATATATATATATATATATATATACATATATATATATATATATATATATATATATAAATATATATATATATATATATATATACATATATATATATATATATATACATATATATATATATATATACATATATATATATATATATATATATGTACATATATATATATATATATATATATATATATATATATATACATATATATATATATATATACATATATATATATATATATATATACATATATATATATATATATATATATATATATATATATACATATATATATGTGTGTATATATATGTATGTATATATATATATATATATATATATATATTTTTGTTTTTTTTTTTGGTCGTAATGATAGCAACTATCAATAATTGCCCCACGGCAACTTCACTAGCACCACCCTGGAACAGCCTTGACATTTCGTCAGGGTGTGTAGTATTATCAGTACTATTCCTACGTCCTCCTTAGTTCCTAGGTAGGGAGGTTCGGAACTGATGCGCATACTTCATTGTTAGTTACTAACGAAATTTAAGACGTATTGATTCTCCTACGAATCTGTTGTAATCTGCGAAGTTCTATTAGAAATAGCTGTATAAAATTACACACGCTGGTCCAATTTAATAACGATTCTAGCATCACCGGTATTATATTCCCCGGGCTGATCGTGCGCCCCAATCCTCCTTCTAAATACGACCTCCAGTTGCTGAATCGTGAGCAGACAAAGACGACATGCTCAGCATCCTCACCACATTTTCACCACAATGTGGACAGAACGGAGAGTCGTCGTGGTTAAAACGAAATAGATATGACCTAAAGCAACCATGTCCAGACAAGAACTGTGTTAGGTAATAGTTCAGATCACCATGTTTCCTAGTCAGCCATACTCTGACGTCGGGAATTAATGCATAAGTCCATCTTCCCTCTCAAGTGGTTGACCAGCGTTCCTGCCACTCTTGTAAACATAAGTCCGAGATGCCCCTATTTATGATCTCTAAATCGATTGGAATTATACCTGCAATGACATAAGCCGCTTCGTCCGACACTGTCCGAGATGCACTACATACTCTCAAAGCATCTAACCTATACACAGGGGATACCAACCCCAGATATGTGGAGTATCTAAGTGAATTTGACCATTATATATATATATATATATATATATATATATATATATATATATATATATATATATATATATATATATATATAGAAAACTAAAATTCTTTTTAAATGTAACTAACGTCTATTCATTATAACATGACTTTCACTATGTTGAAGTTTTTATTATTATTAATTTCTTTAACCTATCGGAAGTAAACTCCAAGATTAGTTGAAGCAAAACTGCACTTACCACAAGGATATCAGCTGGAAGTATTTAAATTGTTATTTATTCTTAATATTCACTGTAGCTGTGATCCTGCAAGGTGGCCAGCATTGTTTAAGGTTATGCATTTTTTTTTGTATAGGTGATCTATTAGTTTAATCTCTCCATGTATTTTCTTTGGAATTCTCTTTGGGATCCTAAATATAGTTTTTTTTAATATTTACTTGGATTTCAACGACTAAAGCGCTAACGGGTAGGTAAAAAATTTACTGCGCTATGTTCCATCTTTACTAGTTACAGCACTCTCTTTGAGAATTCTTACAAGATCAAATCGCCATTTATCCTATTTGTTCAAGATAATAAAATTGAATTTAATAAATTGTACTTTTATCTTATTGATTTAAACAAAAATTTTGTGTTTTTATTTTATTTGATAAATTTTATGCTATGCCCACAAATATTTATCCTATATATTTAAAGAAGAATTTCAATTATTTCGAAAATCGAAGATAATCTACACAAAAATATGGATAAACATCACTTAATATTGTTAAATTTATACTCCTATTTAACCACATACTTATTTAATTTCATTCAGCACTTAAATAATATTTTTGCTTCCTTAAAAGTTCAGTAAACTAAAATTAGCTTGTTTTTTCAAAAGTTCACAGAAGTAAATTCAAAGACAATAAAATTAAATTAAATTAAGTAATTAAAGATTTAAAAATTATGTTCTTAATTACACGCAGTCTTTAATTAGGGACGCCTATTTTCTTTATTTCTGGCCGATAATAAAGAGCCACCAACGGATGAACGAGAACTTAAAAGACTTGTCTGAAAAAGATTTAAATTAATTAAATTAAAATGAAAAAGAAAATTTACAAGTATATTCGTACCGTTTTAACAGTGGATGTATTCAATGAAGGAGACTTAAGAGGAGTCTTGGAAACTCTAGCCCCTACCGATATTGATAATTTTGATCTTTCGGCAGATGATTTGGATGGTGACGCTGTTGCCGCTAAGCTTGGAGAAGGTCCTCGCGGTTTTAGAGTCGATTTGCTTGTAAATTCGGTAATCGTACGTCTTTTTAAAGTCGCTGAAATAGCGGAACTAGTCCTAGACGAGTTAGTACTTGACGTACAAGAGTAGCGTGGTTTATTAACTGATCTCGTTATGTTATTAAGAGGCGAAGCAGCAGGAGTAGAACAAGCTTTTGGAAAGCCAACTCCACTTAACGTTGAACTTATCTTTGCTCGTAAGGGAGTTATAGGTAAACTTCTTTTAGATTTGTTGTTTTTTCCCGGAGTAGGTGGTGATATTTTCAACATATTGGCGGGAACTGTCGCTTTTAAGGGCCCACATGATTTCATTATGGATTCTGTCGTATATTTAGACTTTTTTTTTAGATCAGGCTTAAATGTTGGAAAATTATTAGATGGCATGGACATGGGTCTAACAACAGTTTGTTTTTCACTTCCATGGTGGGCATCCATTGCTTGAGTTGTATGTATTTTCATGGGGTGCTTGTAGTCAGTTCTAGAATAAAATTTAAAATAACACATAGAACATCGTGTAGATACAAATTTAATAATTATTTATCAGAAAGTTTTCTTTATACGTCTATTCACAGAAATGTTTTAAAAAATATTTTGTAAATTTTGTTTGTTAATTATGAGCTATTTACCATGTACTCGCACCGAAATGTAAATAAAGCTAACCGACATACATATGTATGTATGCACATTAGAGATGAGCGATCACGTGAAATTTTAACGATCATCGTGATTAGTGAACTCGAATTAAAAATAAGGTACATACATATGTATGCGTCTATATTTATTAAGTGCGCAACTCTACAGTAACAGCATTGTGCTTTTCTCGTAATCAAACTTCTTAAAAGTATATGTTGAGTTGAAAACTATTGAAATACAGGTAAACCTCCTATAACACGGTTTCGCTTCAAAGCGGTTCATAAAATGCGCACATTTTCTTACAACGCGATTTTTACGAAAATTTTTTCAATATATCTACTATTTTAATTTGAAAAAGGGTTTTCTTGCCCAAATAAAATTCTTTGCATTTTGTCCATACTTTGATACCTATATACATATGTATGTATATAGCATTGCCACCCTACACTTGAACATGTGTTTACAAAGTGACAAACAAATACATACGTAATTGTGTAGTCAACGACAAAATTAAAAAAAGGGGTTTCCCCGCGGTTCTAACTTCACATAACGATTTATGCTACTTTCATTTGATGTAATAATTTTTTTGTCAGTTTGTTGTCGGCATTGCAAATAAAAGCATCAATCTAAAGCGTGTAAAAACATGCGAAAAAATATTCAGTCTAATTCCAGTTATATTATAAAAAATTTGTGAAACAGTTGTTGTTTTTTTCGTAAAAGAGTTTTGATAAAATTATTTTAAGGTGAATAAGTAAGTTTCTTTTAAACCTTATTTATATGTACATACATACATATGTAACTTTATTTAAATGCAAATAAATTTTTAAATTTAGCCACAAAAATGCCGAATGAAAAAAAAATGCCGTTAAAAGAAACATTTTTATCCATTGAATTAAAAATACAAATTTTGGATCGACTTCAAAATCAAGAGGGGATAAGTGATATTGCCAGATATTTTAACTTAAACGAGTCAACAATAAGAACTATCAAACAAAACGAGGAAAAAAATTAGAAGTTCGGTAGCATCTGAATCCTCTGTAGTCGCGAAAATAACTGCTCGTCCTAGACCGCAGATAATGGAGAAAATGGAGCAATCGCTTATGGTGTGGATAGAAGACGTGGCAAAAAAACGATCGCCCTTAGTTGGGAATTTAATTAAGCATAAAGCAATGCATATATTTAATTATTTAAAGGAAACAGGACAATCGTCAATCGATGAAGACAATCATCAATTCGTAGCTAGTAATGGATGGTTTGGAAAATTCAAAGAAAGACATGCACTTCACAATTTAAAAATACAGGGAGAAAGTGCATCCGCAGATGCAGCAGAAAAATATCCAGCAGAGTTTGAAAAAATTATTAAAGAAAATGGTTATTTACCTGAACAAGTGTTCAACGCAGATGAGACAGGCTTGTGGTGGAAAAAAATGCCTCCAAGAATTTTCGAAAAAACGAAAAAAGAGCTCCTGGTTTTAAAGTTTCGAAAGATCGAATAACATTATTGCTCTGCAGTAATGCGTCTGGTGATTTTATGACCAAGCCAATGTTTATTAACCGATCATTAAATCCATGTATGAAACAATGCAACAAAAACAAGCTTCCAGTGTATTGGAGAGCCAACAAAAAATCATGGATGACTGCCAGTTTATTTAATGATTGGTTTTATCATTGCTTTGTTCCTGACGTAAAAAATTATCTAAAAAAAATAACTTAGCATTTAAAGTTTTACTACTTTTAGATAATGCGCCATCCCATTCGACTGATGCAAGTCATCCTAATGTTCAAGTCGAATTTTTACCGCCCAACACCACATCGCTATTACAGCCTTTAGATCAGGTCATAATAGCAGCATTCAAAGCTTACTACATTCAGAAATCCTTTGAGGTAATATTAGAGAAGATGGAGTCAGCAAATATTACGGTTAAGAAGTCTGGAAACAAATTACAATTTTAAATTCTGTTGAAATTGTTGATGCGTCACTTAAAAAAATTCGTCCTTCAACACTAAAAGCTTGGTGGAAAGCACTAATACCGGAAATAGACGAACAGTGCCCTGTTTCTACACCAATAGAAGATGAATAGGAGCATAGTGAGATTGGCGCATGCAGTAGAAGGTGATGGATTTCATGAAATAACAATGGCTGATATTCAAGAATTAATTGCGGACGACGAAATAAACGAAGCAGATTTAGTGGCAATGACAAATGAAGAATCAGTTGGAGATAGCTCTGACGATCTTTCCGATGTTGAAAAAAAAACTTTTCACTAAAAAATATCGAGAAAGTTTTAAATATGGGAAAGCATTTGGAAGAATACATTTTGGAGAACGACCCTTTAAGTGACAGAGCAGAAATATTTAAACGAAATCTTCAAAACAATTTAGCTCCCTATCAAGATATTTATAAAGATTTGCAAACAAACTTCAATGCACGATTTTTTCAAAGCAATAATCGTCGAAAGGATGCCCGAATCTGATAGTGGATCGAGCTCAGATTTTGAACTAGTACGAACAAAACGTTCGAAACAAATCATACTAAGTGATGAGGAGTTATCGTTCTATTTTGGCTTTAATTTATTAAACCTTTCAACTTGAATATTTTACGTAGAATTGAAATTTTATCTTATTTTGTTTAAATAAATGGAGTGTTATTAAATTACATAATTGGAGTATTCACACTGTAGTCATAAAGTCATAAGTCATAAAATAATAGCACTAAAAATATGACTAGTGTGAACAACCCGTCATAACTTAGTGTGCTATTTCAAACATCGATCAGCTGATAAGAAAACAGCGGAAAAACGTTCAGTGGCTGCCAGCAACGTAAGTTAAAAGAGAAAGATTTTTCACTTGTATATACATGTTTAGTTTTTGCGATTTAGTTCTCTTTTAATTTTTTTATGTTATAAAAATGTGATTTAATATACAGACAAATAGGTATGACTAATTTTTTAGTTGTGAATCATATATCAGTGACGGCAGCAAACATATACTATCGCCATCTCACCTAAAGATTTTCAACCGTTCGACTCAGATCTCTATAGCTATTTTATGACAAAACGAAAACATACCTGAAAGAGTGCTATTATTTTATGACTTTTTTGTATGCAGCACAACAACAACTTTTTTAAACTGGTCTCAAATATTATGACTTTATGACAATATGACCAAATAGCACGAAGTGTGAATACCCCAAATATGTATGTTTTTCTGACTCAACAAATAAATACACAAAATTATATTAAGCACATATTTTTACTATACAAATTTCAATATTTTATTGAAAATTTTTTTACTTTGGAACCAAACTCTGGCTTTTGTATGAAGTTAGAGTTTCCTACAACGCGGAGTTTTTTAGGAACCAATTCACCGTGTTGTAGGAAGTTTACCTGTATGTTGAACGCCACAGGTTTCCTTTGAAGCTCAGATAGTATTTGTGTTTAATTGAGTTAGCCCTGGTAGAAGCACTATGTGCTAGTGTAAATTGAAGAGAAGACATAGTAGAGACACCAAAACTGGTCAAGCAATTATACATGTTTACAGTACATAGCTTCTCATAAAACTACATATGGGTATTTCCATGGTTGCGCACGTGACAGTCGCACGTATTCAACATGAAGAAAATCAAACTAAGGCCCAAATATTTTTTTCTTCATTTAGGTTTTTGGGAAGCAATTTTAGAGCTCTTTATTTAGTGGAAAGCATGGGTGCTGTAAGAGTCGAGGTCCTGACATAGTGGTCAACAAAAGCTGTTGTGTGACGTGACAGAAAATAGAAGTGGTTTTTTCCACATTTACTAAAGTACAAAAACCAGCGAAATAAGCTAAAAACTTTTATGTAACTTATTTGGATATTATTAAGGGATAGTTTAGCTTTATTTTCATAATTTTCATAACTGTTTTTTTTATGATTTTATGTTTAGTTTTATTGATACAAGCCATAATTTGAAGCGTGGGGTGACATTGCGTTACGTGACATGTTTTTCTTTATGATAAACTCGAATAATTTTTGATGTAGTTTGGTTTTAAAGAATTAATTCAACTTCAGGTCCATGTTTGAAAAGCTACTTAAGAATACAAAAAAATAGTAACAAGTAAAAACGTGATATTCGACCGAGTAAATTTAAAATTTTTAACTTGGTGGGACAGAATTGCTTTATATAATATCGTAAATCAACGCCCACTAAAGGGGACGGGGTTCAAAAATAGATATTATCATGTTTTCACAGACGAACGTATGGGCATTGCTAGACTTTAAAGGAGTCCAATTCTATTTGGAGGGCATTAAAACTGTATTTGGGCGGGGTCGCTCTGGCAAAATTTAATATTCTTTTTTTTTTTTTGATATAGTCATTTAGGGGGCAAAGGGGGAGGAGGTGGTAGGACAGAGTAGTACCAGGATACGTCTCAGCTTCGTCATTAAAGCTCGTTTTAGACAATTTTAACTGCCGCTGTCGATATTTTTGTGCTATTTCCTTTGCTGTTAAGCGATACGCTTACAATTTTACGGAATCTTTCAACTTTTCCCTAAATTTCTTATCTTTGTTTTTAATTTTTTCAGAAACGGTGTCCATCTACATAAAAACATTTATTGCTGATTATAAAAATATTTGCAGCAAAAATTTGAAAAAAGTTTTAATTTACACCAGTTGCGTTACGTTACAAACTTCAATATTAAATAGAAAGGGTCTATTATTAACTTCGGTCAAAGTAATTTAATTTTTAACTTTTATATATAAAACTTGCTTTAATTTTTATTGAATTCCGTTCCACGGCACAGAAGATATGACAGAAAATTATGCTTTTAAGGTGCGCATGTGACATTAGAATATCAAGGAAAACAAATTGAAAAATTGCAGTTAGATTTCTTTCGATTTGCTCTTTTCGCATTTTTTTAGTTTATTGTTGTTGTAAGCAAACTATTTTGTAATTAGTGCAATCGTAAAAAATGCGTTTTAAAAAATTAACCATTAAAGAGAAAATTCAAATAAAAGTAACATTTTTCTCATATGGGTGTTAAGTTAAGGTATAAATAAATTCTTTAAAATAACAAAATTTTAATATTTTTCTCTCATAACATTGGATAAAAATAATTGTTTAATAACTTATAACTTTTTGGCCGCGATAGACCTTTCTGTGGAAATACCCATATGCTATGCAGATTTTAAATATATAATTAGAATTTTTTATCAGCTGTAGTTTTCGAGATATACGGTTATGTCAAACATGAAGGCAGTTGCAGGACATGTATTATCATAATTTGAGAAAACCGTGCCCTATTCAATTACGTAAAAAATTCAAAATTCTACAGCAAAATCAGCTTTGACACGTTCAAATATTATTTCTAAATCTGCAGAGCATTTCTGTTTCAAAAACAAAGACACAAAAACGGCCCAGTTCAGTAGCATGTAGGTAAATAAATATATTCCAAAAGAATTGACCCATTTTCCATTGAAATTGGTGCATAACTTTTAATTTTATTCACCATTTAGTGACAGAGCAAAACTGATAGAAATTTTAATTTACATACAACAGTACCACACACAAGTTCAAAAGTTTTAAAGTAGTACATAAATAGTAGTAGAATAAAATGTATAAAAATTTAAAATGATATGTTGTTTCAAAGTTTTCAGGTTGTTGCTATGTACAGGTGTTACACAGTGGTTATATCTGAAAAATTTTTAAGGTGAAGCGCAGTATTAATTGTCAAAATGCAAGACCTGCATAAAAGTAGTATTACTGCAATTTTACTGCATGCGTCATACTGACGATGCTTGAAGCAAAATCGAAACTTCTTTATTTTTTATGAAGCTATAATGTAAAGCTCCACCTTTGGAATACATTTAGTTACAAGTTACTAAATCAAAAATAAGCTCGTTGTTGTATTTTTAGTTTTTATGCATTCTTAAAAACAAAAAATAAACAAAATTCTTTTTTTATTTATTTATTATTATTATTATTTTTTTTTTTTTTTTTGTTAAATTTTTATGATATCTCTGAAAGTACTGAGCAAATTTAGAGCACCGTTTACACTTACTCAATATTATTTTATTGTTGAATTTATGTTTTTTTCTTTACTGAATAGGGAATATGTGGTGTAAGTGCCTGTTTTTTTACATAGCGCTATATCTCGAAAACTAAAGCTGATAGAAACAAATGGAGTACAGATTCGCATTCAGCACTCCAAATAACTAAAGAAGCAAATTTCATTTTTAGAGAACGAACGTTTTTCAAAATTTTCGAAACGTGTCGCTTAAGATAAATGCCTAAATTTTGTCATACAAACTTTTTATAATTTTACTAAATTCTGTTGAATAATTTTTCTTGTCAATTCAATTAAATTTTTATTTTCATCAAATAATATTTACAGTTTCATCTTAAAATTATTTATAAATAGTTCAAGCTTTTTACTTTTTCGTCTTAAAAATTTATAGTAATTTACAAAATTATATACATTATAATTGGGTGCAAAATTTTAAAAAAGCTATTTAGAAGATTTTTGTATATTTAAATAAAAATACCTTAATTTATAACCTACAAACTACCTAAGCTGACGCTAGTTCATTGATATGAATATGTTCGAATCCAGAGCATCTGGTGTAAAAGTTTGTAGTTAGAATAAATTTCATTTAAACTAGTATTGTGACAACAATATGTCAAATAAAAAACTTCATAACAGTTTGTAGTTAGTTTATTTAATCTAAAAACAACAAGATCTACATTAGAAATTGTGTGAAGACTGTGTGAAGAAAAGAGCCAAGTTAATAACCTGTTCTGTTCGATTTGGAGTTTTTAATGTGACATATTGCACTTTTTGCCACATAGAAGTAGCATAAAACATTACAGCTTGGACATTAGCATTTTGTTTTCAATACTTAGAGTAAAGTTTCGGTTTATAAATGGATATAGTATGCGGGTGAGAATATTCACTTTGTGTATCATATATTGTATATGTTCTTTAAATTTTACTTTTGGATCGAGAATTATTCCTAAGTATTTAACTTTTTACTCCCATTGAACCTCGGTATTTAAAAAAAAGAATTTATGAAGCGGAAAATTTTATAATCAATGCTCCACTAAAAGTAAGCGGAAATGTCCCGCGAAATGTGAAATTTAATGTTCAAAAAAACGGTCAAGTAGCTGACAAATATTTTTATGTCTACAATATTCAAGACGACTTTCCCAATGAAGAGAAGAAAGGAAAAAACTTATAAATATATTTAAGAAAAATTTTTATGCGGAGAGTAACGGATCTTAGGTTCACCGAAGCCATAAAGCATGAAATCAGAACAGAAATTAAAGAAATAATGGACAAGAAAATAATAAGTCATACACAAACCGCGTTCAGCGTAGAAGACGCCCGTTATGAGTTCGTATGCCGTTTGGGATCAAAACAGCGTCAGCCACTTTCCCAAGGCTGATGAATAATGTCTTAGGTGATTCATGCCCCTATTGTAATTCTCAACTCTCAAGTCAGTTTGGTTGACGTTTATAATTTAACATTGCCAATCACAACTGAACTGAGATTAGTTGAGTTCTTGGTTGTGTTGAGTATTTTTTTGTGTAGTAGATATTGTCGTTTTCAACTTTGAGTAAGTTTGGTTGACAAAATCTTTGAAAATACACAACTGCTTACTATACCCTCCAAAAAAGAATTTGGAGGGTATATTCACTTTGTCATTCCGTTTGTAACGCATCGAAATATCCATCTCAGACCCCATAAAGTATATATATTCTTGATCAGTGATGAAATCTAAGACGAACTGAGCATGTCCGTCCGTCCGTCTGTGAAAATCACGATTCAGTCCAAACGAAAAGAGCTAGACTCTTGAAATTTGGTATAAATATATTTTGAAGCTTAGAGCAGGTTAAGTTCGGAGACGGGCTAAATCGGGCAAGAGGGAAAGAAGTTCCCCTAAGAAGAACTAAACGAACCCAGAAAAAACAACATAATTTTTAAAGTTTTTTGGTTATTTTGTTAAGCAAATGATATATTTTTATGTCAAATACGGTCCAACGCTTTAAACTTGGAGCCATAAAATAAAAATAAAATATTTTTGGACCCCGCCCACTTTAGTGAGCGTTATTATATGCAAAAATAGCATAAAATTTAACAAATTGTTTTACTTAGCCTACATTCCTTAAATATAACATTTGTAAGCTTTAATGTCGGAGCTGAGACGAAACCTGGTACTACTCTGCCCTACCCCCTCCTCCCCCTACATGACCCTACAAAAAAAAAATTGTAATTTTGTATACAATTATCCCAAGCATTTAATTTTAGAGTTTTATGACTGCCGACTTCTGCCCTACCTCCTCCTCCCCCTTCACCTCCTAAATGACGCTACCAAAAAAAAATATTAAATTTTGTATACAATTATCCCATGCATTTATTTTTAGAGTTTTATGACTGCCTGTTTCTGCCCTATCCCCTTCACCCCCTAAATGACCCTATAAAAATATAAAAAATTGTATTTTGTATATAATTATCCCAATAATTTATTTTTAGAGTTTTATGACAAAGGTGAAATGTTTCCCCCACAGCCCTTGCCAGAGCGACCCCGCCAAAATACAGCTTTTATACCCTCCAAGGAGAATTGGACCCCATAAAGTAAATATGTATATTCTTGATTAGTGATGAAGTCTAAGACGGTCTAGCAATGCCCATATGTACATTCGTCTGTGGAAAACATGATATTGTCTATTTTTGAACCCCGCCCCCTTTAGTGGGCGTTGACGTACGACATTCTATAAAGGAACTCTGCCCCACCAAGTTAAACATTTTAAATTCACTTACTAAATATTTGGAGTGTATTTAAGATTAGATCCGTCGAATTGAAAATTACAACTAAAGCCCAATTTGAGAGATAGCACGAGGAAAACCGAAATTTGGTATGAACAAGCACCAATGTAAGCATCTAAGGGACGGTTTTGCGGTGGAGCTGAACAGCATAGGACCACCAACTAGAACAGCACCGGAATGGCAACGTGTAAGTTTGTAGATTTAGGTTGTGTATAGTGTATTAAAGGTTACTTCCCTTAGGTTTAGATCTATTATAAAGCAAGCGTAAAAAAGAAATTTGCCAACAACAATAGAAATGCTCAAGCGATAGGTGGTGGACCTTCACCATCTGGTTACTGTTTTGGTGTAGAAAATATTGCACCAACAGCGTGTGACGTTCCCGTGGAGTTGAATGAAGGAATAACGGAACTAGCTGAGATACCATCAACTATTTCAGTCAGAAGACGTACTCGTAAATTTCCAGAAAAAACGCGTTCCTAGTTGTTAACAACACAAACAGAGACACAGTCTGAACTTTCAAAGAGTATCAAAAGTTTAGAAAAAAAGAACAGTATACAAAACATACGAAATAAAAAAGCAAAGAAAATTTGCTCTATATGAAAAACATATGAACGAGGCTACGGAGCTCCACAATGTCATGGTGGAATGTGAAAAATTTAAAATTGAGAAGTTAAGTAATTAATTGAATATGTGATTTTATGAAATGTACCTATGTATGTAGTTAAAAATAAACCCATAAGTGCGATATTTATTATACCCTTCACAAAAAAGTATATATAGGTTTGTCATTACGTGTGTTATTTCTTCGATCTTCACATGGGACCCCATAAAGTATATATATTCTGGATCCTTATGAATAGCGATGACGATTGAGCGATGTCCGTCTGTGGTGAAATCGGCTTTCCCAAGCCCCTTAAGAGCTAGAGACTTCGTTCTTGGACCGTTGGATTGGAAATGAACTTAAATAGAGTGGTATTGAAATTTAGAAAAATCCGAAATACTATTCCATAGCTGGGAAGGTTACACCTATTTCTCGACGCAAAATTAATACCTTATACAAAATATTTTTTTGATTGTTTGTAAATTAAACCTATTTAATGCTTTGGTCCATTAAAAACTAAAAAAATTAAAAAAAAATTTCCAGGGATGGGAATGTGTTTTTTTTTTTGGCACATTCAGTATTTTGTTGTACATGTAATAACTAAAATGGTTAAAAATTTTATGTTTTTCTTAAATAAAACCTATTTATACATCATGAAGATTTGCATTAGTCAAAAAAAAAATTTTTAAATTTCGCTTCCAGGGGTGGGAAATTGGAATTTCTTTTATACATAAAAGTAACCAAAAAGGCAATTGACGTTTTTTTTTGCTAACTAAAACTATTTTATGAAGGACAAAATTGGTACACAAAATTCAAAAATAAAATTTCGAATCCAGGGATGGACAAGTGCAATATTTTATAGTACATGAAAGTGACCAAAATGGTTAAAATATTTTAGTTTTTCTTAAACAAAACTACTTTATACCTCATGAAGATTTGCATTGATAAAGAAAATTTTAAAAAATTTAAATTTCGCTTCCAGGGTTGGGAAATTTAAATTTTGTTTATACATAAAAGTAACCAAAAAGGCAATTGACGTTGTTTTTTTTTGCTAACTAAAACTATTTTATATTTTAGGAAGAACAAAATTGGTATCAAAAATTAAAAAAAAAACAAAATTTCGAATCCAGGGTTGGACAAGTGCAATATTTTATAGTTCATGAAGGTGACCAAAATGGTTCAAAATTTCAAGTTTTTCTTAAATAAAAAGACTTTATACCTAATGAAGACTAGCATCGGTAAAAATATCAAAATTTCGGTTCCAGGGCTGGACAAATGAAATTTTTTATAGTACAGTGAAACTTCGATATAACGAACTTCGTTATAAGGAAAAACTCAATATAACGTATGTTTTATTGAGTTCCTTGAGAAAACCTCTTTATTGCAAAGTTTTTCATACAAAAATACACTATAGCTATAACGAAAAAATTCTGAGGGAAAAACTTTCTATATAGCTAAATATTACTTACAATTCCTCAATATAACGAAATCAGAATAAATCCTAAATGGTAAAGTCCCCTTATAAAAATAGCGAAATTTAAATGTATTTACAAGCGCATTTATAAAGCGAAGTACTCATGCAAAACCATCTATACAACGAAGTAAGAGTAAAATTATAACAAAATGGTAAACCGCCGTTATCAAAAGAACGAATTCTTAATGTGTGTGCAAAACTATAATTATAACGAATTTATTGCGTATATCTTCAACTTTCGTTATATCAAGGCTTTGCTGATTATATTTATAGCGAAGCAATGGCTATAACGAAATATTTTCGGATCTCCTTGGAGTTCGTTATATCGAAATTTTACTGTACATGAAAATGACCAAAAAGTTGAAAATTTTTAATTTTTTTGTCAAGTAAAACTATGTTACACCTCACTAAGAATTGCACTAGTAAAAAATAAAAATTCGCTTCTAAAGTTGGAAAATCGAAATATTTTTGGTACATACATTTGGTACCCACATAAATTCCCAATTTTGGTTTTTTTAGTGAATTAAACATATTTTATACTTCGCTAAGAATTAAATTAGCCATATAAGTTCCTAATTTTGGTTTTTTGTGGATGAAATCTTGTATATACTTCGGGAAGAGTTAAATTGGTATTAAAAACCAAAAAAATTAAAAATCCAATTTCAGGGTTGGAATATCGACATTTTCTGATTTATAAAAGTAACTATATTATTTGTTATTTTTGATTTCTATGATGAATTATACCTACTTTATATATCAGGAAAAAATAAATTGGTATTAAAAACCAAAAAAATTTAAAAGACGATTCTACGGTTGGACAATTAGAACTTTTTGGGGTACATGAAACGGATTTTTTCTTTTTGTTTGTAAACTAAACATATTTAATATTTTTGAAAGACGTTCAGAGGTATTAGAAATAAGAAAAGCCAAACATTTAGCTTCCTAGCCGAAAAATTTAAACGAAAAGAATGACATCTGTGAAGGGTATTTAAGATTCGGCACAGCCGAATATAGCACTTTTACTTGTTTTTGTTTTTTTTTATTTATACATTACATAAATATCTAGCTTAATGAATATATCTAATTTGAAACCGTCAAAAACTGAATGAATACAATAAAACGTCTTAACTAAGATTGAAAATATCGCATTATATCCAATATCTGTGTCATCAATGTCTTACCTAAAATACCTGAATTCCCTTAACATTTCTCTGCAAGTGAATCTTTAACGCACTCATATTAAAAATGTAAGTCATGATTCGCTCCTGGGTGTCTCGCAACAACATATCGTATATTCATTTTATAATCACATATCTTAATGAAATAAAAATTAGCTGTTAAGTTATAATTTAAAATTCATGTTTTTATACAAATTTTGACCTACAAATGTTGACCTACTCCAATGTTGAAATCATTCCCAGAGCTCTTCTGGTAGTTTGAATCAGCATCCAAGTGCAACACACGCTTTCAATATCGGCGGTATAGCTACTACACGTACTGATTTCTCCAAATGAACTGTTATTTCAGCAAGCAAATAGCAAAACGCCGGAAATATGAAATAAATCTAAAAACACCCTCCATTATTAGATCAATTTAGTTATATTTTATGTATATTGTACTTAGCAGTGAATAAATCAATTGGATTGGAATCATTGCGAACTTTTCTTCTTATACGTAGCATATTTTTGTTAACAGTTACAGTTTGTTTTATTTTGTTTTTTTATGCGTAGACGATACGTACATATGCATGAGTGTTGTGTGTGTGTTATTATTAAAAGAACAAACTGGGGATTTCCCTTCTTATTAGCTGGTGTTTTTTTTAATCACGCTGCAGTAATTTTCAAAAATCGTAAAATAGATCATATCGAATATTATTTATTTGTTTGGTTTTGTTTATATGAGTTTCGTAGCCTACTATGCTTATTCTAGTGTGATTTTTGAAAATCATTTTCATTTGTGAGTTCTTACATAAGATAAGAGGTTTGAAACAATCGTTGTTTGCTGGGATCAGGTCGTGTCTTTTGTCGGCTCCAATAAGTCACCTGTGAGGTTTGTACTCAAGGTGTAAGTACCTACATAAATCGTAAATCGTGTGAAGCAGCTTATAAGTGGCAAGTTACGCTGTTGTTTTCCTCCATAAAAAACTGATTTTATAGGTTGGTTGGAATTTAATTTCTTTTATTATTTCACTGGAAGTTTGGTTGTTTGTGCTTGTTTCATCATATTACTCAAAGCAAGGTGAACTAAATAGATAATATCAAAGCAAATATCTACAGCTGTTTCATTCTATCTTAATACTGGCAGTACTGCACGAAAGTTGAATTATCACTGCTTATTCACTGCAATACCCCTCGTTGTTAATTGTAAACTGCATTACCATTTATCACTGCACAGTGAACAAAAGTAGTTGCATCGGATTATTTATAAAAACTCAAAATTGTATGTATATATATATTTGATTATTTCACCGTTAATTCCCAAGATGGCATGCTTGAAATAGGGATGTACTTTAGAAGTTTCGGATGATAGAATGATAATCTGCTGGTTATGTCACGGTTCATACCATTTTAAGTGTGCTGGTATTTCTGGCTTAGTGGGCGAGTCAATAGTAAAAAACAAAAACGTTCATTGGCGTTGTAATAGTTGCCAGAAAGTCAGTGTTGAATTTTTTAAATTCTTCCAGAGCACTAAAAACAATTTCCTGCAAATCCAGAATAACCTTGGCCATTTAACTGAACATATTAATGAATAATATGTGTGAAGATAAATATGCCGATTTAAATATGTTTGACGTAAGAGCTTACGTCATGACATATTTAACTCAAAGTTAAATATGTTTTTAAGTGCCATCACTGACATATTTAACTATACGTCATATATTTTTTACATCATATTAGATTTTCGGACCTACGCTACCCGAAAAATCATCCCCTATTTCTCAATTGTATTTGTGAAATTTTTTATTAAATTATCAAAATCGACTTAGTGATTATTTCAGCGATCTTGGATAGATTTTGGCCATTTCTGGCCAAATCCTTATTTGTCACTCATATTCAACTTATTTCGTTTTTAGCTATGGACCTACGCTACCCGAAAAACCATCCCCTATTTCTCAATTGTATTTGTGAAATTTTTTATTAAAATATCAAAATCGACTTAGTGATTTTTTCAGCGATCTTGGATAGATTTTGGCCATTTCTGGCCAAATCCTTATTTGTCACTCATATTCACACACATCAAATAGATGTTTTGCTTGTTTCCGAAACCCATTTTTCGATCAAAAATTGTTTTCGAATAAATGGGTATTACACCTATGATACAAAGCACCCAAGTGGTAGAGCTTGTGGAGGTTCAGCAATTCTTGTTCATAAGGATGTCGACCATTTTCCAATGCCAGAGTATAAAACATATCATATTCAGGCCACAACTACCAACATACCCGCCACAGGGATTGCAATATCTGCAGTGTATTGCCCTCCAAGGTACAATATTAACAAGGAGCAGTTCACCCATTTTTTTAAAACGTTATTCTCAAAATTCTTAGCTGCTGGGGATTTTAATGCTAAACATACGTTTTGGAGCTCTCGCCTCGTTACTCCAAGGGGCAGACAACTTCTTGATACTGTTTTGTCCAACAACTTGGATGCAATATCCGCAGGGCACCCTACATATTGGCCTACTGATTTAAACAAAATCCCCGATGTGATAGATTTTGCTGTATTTCGAAGTATACAACGCGAGCATATTTCGCTGCTTCCTTCCCTCGATCTGTCGTCGGATCATTCTCCAACCTTTTTAACGCTTTCCAATGCCCAGCAAAATTTAGATCAGAATGCTATCTATTTTCCAAACAGAAAGACCAACTGGCTTAAATATAAAATGTATGTAAGCGCACAGTGCGCCGCACACCTGCCGCAAAATATTTCACTTAAAACTGATGACGAAATACAGTCGGCTGTGAACCAACTAACTAGTATACTGAGTAGGGTGCATCTTATTTTAAAAAAAGCGAAATAGCACCTTAACTCCCTTCATAAATGTTCTCTGTAACAAAAAAGTATGTTATAAAAAATTTTAGGTAGATTGCATCAGTGGAAGGCGAGCCGCATCCACCCACAAATTGTAAAAATTGTATAAATTAATGTAACAATTTCTATTTTAATAGTGAACCTTTTGTTTATGTAAATTGTATTACACGCGCACTTGTTTACATGTTCATTGTAAATTAAAAACTAAATTCAATTACTTGAACATAAATAACAAAGAAGCTTTAGTTATCAGCAGCCGAGGGCTCTGGAAAAAGCGAAAAAGAAATACATGGAATATTGGGAATATTAATCGTCAGGGTTGGGGAATTTCGTACTAACCAAATATGTAATAACTTAATAATATGAATGTGATAACTTCTCATATTCAATTTTCGTTAAAATATTGGTTAAATAGTTGATATTCCTACTAACTAGCACCACTTGCAAAAGTGGAAAAATTGAACAAAGAACGCTGATGAGATGGCGTAGCGGCCTCGAAATCAGTACTGATCCGTTCTGCTGGTTTAATGACTATGAAAAATATTCTTAATATTCCACTCTCAAAAAAATTAATAAATAGAATGCAATCACGTTCATTTATTAAAAATAAAAATAAATAAAAAATAATTTGCAGTTTCGCAGATTTGAACCTATAGCCTGTTGGGAAATTAACATCCTGTAATATAATTTTATAAATTTGTTATAAAATAACCATTAATGTATTTTCAAGATTCACTAAACTTATAAAAAAGGAATAAGTAGTTTAATTTAGTTTTTACCAACTTTTTTATTACACTTTAACATTCAAACAAAATTATTTATTTTTTTAATTTAATTTCGTACTTAAATATATTAATTTAAGTTATTTCATATGCTTAATAAAACCGATTTGTTTGCATTTGGATATTGTTTCCTATAATCAGCTACAATTTGCATTATGAACTGTTTCTCCTCTTCATCACGCGACAAAACTTGATTGTATTCTTCCATACGCTTTACAGCCCTTTCTGCAGTATCATTGACAACTTTCAATTTACCAACCATTTCCAAGCCAATTTTATACGATTTATCGTTTTCCCATTCCCTGGGATCTTTCTTCAAAAAATCCGTTGGGATACAATATCGGTTGAAAAAATTTAAAGTTTTTTGCGAGATAAAATCTTCAATATTTTTATTAACGTACTGCTCTATGTAATGAGGAAGAATTGTAATTTTTTGTTGTCATCTTCATGGGCTCGATCTAGCGCTGCAATCATGAGTCGTTTTGACTTGTTTGAAATTTGAGTATCATAAAATGAAAGCGCTACTATTTCTGGCGATAGGTACCATAAATGATTGCAGAATTTTCGAATTAACTCCCGACTTAAATTTTCATCAACTACATTGTAAAGATATAAACTTTTTAGCAATGTCAAATCTTGGTTAGGAGCTTCTGCGGCAATGGCAGCTTTGATCCAAACTTTTAAATATATTTTTATAATAAAAACACATATATCTCTAATTCCATTCAACTCACAGTCAGCCAAAATGAACTGGTTCCGAAATAAGTAAATTTTTAAACTATATATTGCTTTGGACATCCAACGTGCATGGTGGAACGCTCCAGGCATTCGAAATGAAAAATTTGGAAGTGACCCGCCTACGAAAATTACCGCCAATTGGAGAAGCTCTTTGTAATCTTCCCGTGGTTGCATATCTTTTAAACTTTTTAATGTAAACTCTTGTATCTCCCTTGTATCCCCAATAACATTTTTCACATGTAAGTCTTCAACTCCAGACTTAAAATTACTTTTGTCTATTTTAGTCCAGGCATCTCTAAATCTATGAAATATTTTGACACTAGGAACCGAAGATGTTGATATTTTTGCATCAAATACCAGGGACCCGATTTAACTCTTATTATTTTTTAAATATGCAAAAGGTTATGGAAAAAATAGCTGAAAAAAAGTGGGCCTGTAATAATAATTATAAATTACCCAGAAAATTGTAGTGCTGCCATAATCATTATGAAAGATTTTTATTTTTTTTGGTCTTTGATAACGATTATGAAAGATTATTGGTTTTTTTGATCTTCCGTAACCATTACAAAAGATATTTATTTTTTTTGGTCTTTGGTAACCATTATGAAAGATTTTTATTCTTATTGGTCTTCTGTAACCATTATAAAAGATTTTTTTTTTGGTCTTTGATAACCAATATGAAAGATTTTTATTTTTTCTGTCTTCTATAACCACGTTTCAGTTCGCAAATCTTTAGATATTTTTATAAAAATTTGCACACTAACTTATCTATATTTGCACAAGGACGAACTTTTTTTATTGATTTTGGTTATGATCCGCAAATCTTTCTCATATTTTTTTTCTTCTTACATAGTCATTATAAGTAACCAAATTAACCAATTGAATCCTAACAAACTGTATGAAACTATAGCTTTGAAATTAAAAAAGTGGAACATTTTGAGATATATATACATATGTATTTTCTAAGAATTTAATTTTACGAACATTAATGAACGCAATGTTCGCTCAGATAAATTGCACCGTAAGTCAGTTAGTATAATTTTCAGAGCAGAAAATGCCCTTTCAACGCTGACTTGTGTTGCTGGAACGGCATGAACTATTAATGCTAGCTTCCTTAAAAAGGGGTATGAATATTTTTACTAAATTTTATGTAGGAAAATCTTTCATAATGGACATGGAAGACCAAAAAAAAAGAAAATCTTTTGTAATGGTTATAGAAGACCAAAATAAATAAAAATCTTTTGTAATGGTTATAGAAGACCAAAAAAAAATAAAAATCTTTTGTAATGGTTATAGAAGACCAAAAAAAATAAAAATCTTTTGTAATGGTTACGGAAGACCAAAAAAAATAAAAATCTTTTGTAATGGTTACGGAAGACCAAAAAAAATAAAAATCTTTTGTTATGGTTATGGAAGCCCAAAACAAAAAAAAACAAAAAAATATAATGGTTATCAAAGACCAAAAAAACATTGGTTATTTGTAACTATTATTCAGAGAGCAGGTTTTAAAAATTCTTGATTAATTATTATTTCAGAATTTTTTCAAATATTGGTTATAACTCTTATGTCCCTGTCAAATACACTCCGTAAAAGTATTTCAAATATGTGATGACGACATGGATAATACAGAAGATCTTTGTTTAGTGTTTGTTCTAAAAGCACACATGCGCCTTGTATTCGTCCTGTGTTTGATGCGGTGGTATCGCAGCACAGGGCTTCCACTTTTTCATCGAGATCCCATTCTTTGAGTAAGTCAAAGACAGCCGTTGCTTGCTGTCTTCCCGTACCTGAAGTTATCGCTGGGATGCCGAGTAGCTGATCTGTTCCATTAAAAGATACAACTACAGGCAGACGATCGACGTGTTCACTACCCATCAATGATGGCAACATTTTACCATCCCAGTGAACAGTCACCGCCTTAATTTCTTTGTTTTTAAATGTTTCGCGGATTCTTTTTCCTGCATCAAATCGAAACTTTGTACGCGATCGGCGAATTGAAGTGCAATTTATAATTAAATCGCTAACGTTATGTTGCAATGCTTGTGCAGTTGCTATAAGGATTCGAACGGCGTCACGGTCACTTACTTTACACCAATCTAATACTGACACAAGCTTTGGTGTAATAAAATCATGTCTACCTCGTTTTTTTCTTGAAGTACTAGGACCTACTTCGTATGCTGACTCTGGAATTTGTTGCACTTCACAATCTTCAATAGTCTCTTCATCACTTGATTGCCATTGGACGGCTTCGCATTGATCTATAAAATTTTATAAGAAATATTGCAAAATAATATAATAGATTCAAACTGAGGACTTGCAAGTGAAGACATGACTGAAATCGCACTACACCTTCAATATTTACCTTGCAATACGACTGTATGTTTCTCGTGGAAACGTTGTTTTTTCTCTTCCCTAAGCGATTTTGCCTTTTCTTTTTTCGCCAAGTTGCAGTCACAACCTATCATTGCACCAGGTCTTCCCTGTTTTCTTTGATTTGTTAAAAAAAGCTTATCTTCTGCCAGAGTGATAATATCCAATGCATCGGCATGTGCGACATCAAACAAATCATCAAATTTATTTATGGTCTTTTTCGCGTTTTTCCTGGAGTAATGTCCGGCGTTTCGAACTTTTTTGCAAGTTTCTCCATTCTAAATACAAACCTTCAACTTTTGAGACACATTTGTCAAAAGCTCTAAGTGGTATTCGTGCTTTGTTCCATAAAACTTCTACCTCTTTCACTACAAGGAAAGCACTAGCACGCAAGTCTAGCTTTACTTTTCGCATATTGTAAAATAAAACACGCAAAACTTGACCATTTGAAGGCAATTTGGCACCGATTATTTGGCAGGCATCATAGCCGAGAAGGTACAACTGCTCCTGTCGTCTTGTGTTCATATTTATTTTTGATATTATTTTACAAACTTGATTGTTTTATCGCTTTATTTCTTTTAATAACACTTATTTTTTCACTTGTATATGTACTTACGCCCATTCGATACAAATATTATTTAATTGAAGTGCGTTTGCTTTTATTCGGGAATTCACCGTTTTGTTTAGCAATTGAAGCGATACTACATAACTGGGCGTTATTGAACTTCAAAAGATGCCGGACTTAACTGACCACATATTTTTCAGTTGTTGTCTGAGCTCACAAACGATATATTACATTTGCTGTTAAAATCACGATATTCTTAACATCATAATACATATTT
Organism: Linnaemya tessellans; assembly: GCA_951800035.1. Classification (NCBI taxonomy): domain Eukaryota; kingdom Metazoa; phylum Arthropoda; class Insecta; order Diptera; family Tachinidae; genus Linnaemya; species Linnaemya tessellans. The sequence goes on from OX637536.1 coordinate 77,407,031, forward strand.
TTAAAGTATTGCTAAACATTTTTCCTCATTATTATTAATTTGTAAACGGAAAAAGATTCAGGTCGAATAAATTAATTATAGTTCATATCAAATTTACCAGTGTTTTATTAAATGACCCGCAAATTAACATCTTAACTTATTTCATATGAATTTAGCATATATAGCCAACTTGTGGGCGGATGCGGCACGCCTTCCTGTATTACAATCTGCTTATAATTTTACACAATGCATTTTTTTAATACGGAGAACATTCTTGGGTGGAGTTACGATCTAATATGTTAAAAAAAAATTGTCCCATACATATAAGGCACACCCTAATACTGACTGATGCTGCTAAGGTTTCTACGCCCACTACCTCATTATATACTAAAAGGGGTACTAACGATCCAAGCCACATTCAAACTCTACTAAGAGAAAAAAGACGATTAAGACGCCAATGGCAAGAGTTTCGCTCGCCGCTTTTAAAAACACAATTAAATCAATGCCAGAAGATGTTACGTGGGGCCCTTCAGAGGGAAAAAGAGCTAAACCTGAACAGATTTTTGGAGAATTTAGATGTCACCGAGAAGACGGACTACAGTTTGTGGAAGGCAGTCCGCAAAATGAAGTGTCCTACTGCTTATGAAGCTCCAATTCGCTTACATAATGGGAATTGGGCGAAAAACTCCAGCGAGAAAGTTGAAGAGTTTGCCAATCACCTGGAGGCGGTTTTTGTTCCAAACGAAACGGACTCTTGTTTACCACCAACAGCTGTCCCAGAACGTGTTTTTGACCCATTAAAAATCCGCCTACCTGCTCTGAAGGCAGTTATACGTGGTCTAAACCCAAAAAAATCGCCCGGCAGTGACAAAATCACTAACGCTATGATCATCAACCTGCCGAAGTCGGCTTTGAGAGTCGTTATGTTTATTTTTAATTCGATGTTAAGAACTGGATATTTTCCATTATCTTGGAAACAATCGGAAATAGTTATGATCCCCAAGCCTGGCAAAGACGTCACGCAGGTGACATCATACCGCCCAATCACCTTATTGCCAGTTCTCTCAAAAATATTTGAGGTTAATATTAAAATCGTTATCGCCGTATACTGACTCGGCTAACTTATTTCCCAACCACCAATTTGGGTTTAGAAAAAACACGGTACCATCGAACAAGTGCATAGAATTGCGAATTTAATTCGTCAAACTTTTGAAAATAAGCAGTACTGCTCTGCACTATTTATTGATATATCACAAGCTTTTGACAGAGTCTGGCACGAACGCCTTTTGTATAAAATTTCTCCACTGCTTCCTGAAAACGTCCACAAACTGCTCACTAGCTATCTAGCCAATAGGTCTTTTGTAGTACGTTCAAAAAGTACTTATTCGTCCATCAAACGAATATCAGCTGGTGTCCCTCAGGGGAGTATACTCGGCCCATTTCTTTTCTTATTATATAGCGCCGATTTGCCTACAAATCAACTCACACACACATCCACATTTGCTGATGCTGCAGCGTTTTTAAGTATACATCAACATCCGGAAGTAGCTTCCCAACAACTTCAAACCCACATTGCTGATTTGGAGAAATGGTTGAATATGTGGAAAATAAAAGTCAATACCTCGAAAAGTGTTCACATAACCTTTACATTAAGGCACAAAAGTTGCTCACCGATTTCAATAAACGGGACAACAATTCCAGAGCAGAGCCAAGTTAGGTACTTGGAAATACATCTTGATCGGCGTCTGACGTGGGTTCACCATATTGCAGCCAAAATTACACAGCTGAAAATTAATCCTTATTTGTCACTCATATTCAGCTTATGTTGCTAGGGTCCTACCTAAAAATCAAAGTCATATTTCTCAATTGTGTTTGTGAATTTTTTTTATGGAAATAAAGGAATATAATGTTAATTTTGGACATTCGAACTTAGATGCTATGTTAAAAATACGTTACTAGGATTAACAGGTTTGAAGTCAAAATAATGGAATGGACCAAAGAAGCTGCTTTGATTTCGATCTTCAATAATGTTTGCAGCAGAGAACTTCACTTGTTGATTAAAAAACCGTTCAACAATAACAAAGGCACAAAAAACTTGTCTTTTATTTGCAAATGATCAAACTTGCCAGCACACTCTCTTTTGTTGTTGATTTTAAAGCAACCGAACATATGCCTCTTTGTTGGTTCTGATGCTAAACACATCGGCTGACGCACAACAATAATCTTTTTGACGCTAGGAATAAAGGAATTAATCAAACTTGCTCAAACTTTTATATGCGTTGTTAACTTTAAGGCAATCGAACCACATGCAGGTTGAACACTTGCTTATTTTCGTCATAGGTTGTCAACTTGTGTACTTGTCTATTCCACTCAACGCTCAAAAATTTGATCAACATTAAAGTAAAAAAAGCAAGAAATCATTGTGTATGAATTTGTTCATTCCTGTCAACAAAGGCACGCTTATTTTTATACCCTCCAAAAAAGAATTTGGAGGGTATATTCACTTTGTCATTCAGTTTGTAACGCATCGATATATCCATCTCAGACCCCATAAAGTATATATATTCTTGATCAGTGATGAAATCTTAGACGAACTGAGCAAGTCCGTCCGTCCGTCCGTCTGTGGAAATCACGATTCAGTCCAAACGAAAAGAGCTAGACTCTTGAAATTCGGCATAAATATATTTCAAAACTTAGAGCAGGTTAAGTTCGAAGATGGGCTAAATCGGGCAAGAGGGAAAAATGTTCCCCTAAGAAGAACTAAACCAACCCAGAAAAAACAACATAATTTTTAAAGTTTTTTGGTTATTTTGTTAAGCAAATGATATATTTTTATGTCAAATACGGTCCAACGCCTTAAACTTGGAGCCATTAAATAAAATAAAAATATTTTTTGACCCCGCCCACTTCAGTGGGCGTTATTATAGGCAAAAATGGCATAAAAATTTAACAAATTGTTTTACTTAAGCCTACATTCCTTAAAAATAACACTTTTAAGCTTTAATGACGAAGCTGAGACGAAACCTGGTACTACTCTGCCCTACCCCCTCCTTCCCCTTCGCCCCCTAAATGACCCTACCAAAAAAAATTTTTTTTTTAAATTTTGTATATAATCATCCCAAGCATTTATCTTTAGAGTTTTATGACTGCCGATTTCTGCCCTACCTCCCCCCCCACCTCTTCCTTTGCCCCCTAAATGACCCTACCAAAAAAAAATTTTTTTTTTTAATTTTGTATATAATCATCCCAAGCATTTATCTTTAGAGTTTTATGATTGCCGATTTCTGCCCTACCCCCCCCCCCCCTCTTCCTTTGCCCCCTAAATGACCCTACCAAAAAAATTTTTTTTTTTTAATTTTGTATATAATCATCCCAAGCATTTATCTTTAGAGTTTCATGGCTGCCTGTTGCTGCCCTACCCCCTCCTCCTCCTTTGCCCGCTAAATGACCCTATTAAAAATAAATATACATATTTTTTATTTTGTGTATAATCATCCCAAGCATTTATTTTTACAGTTTTATGTGTATCTGTTTCTGCCTTACCCCCTCTCCCCCTTTGCCCTCTAAATGACCCTATCAAAAAAAATAAATTTCAATTTTGTATCTAATTATCCCAAGCATTTATTTTTAGAGTTTTATGACAAAGGTGAAATGTTTCCCCCACAGCCCTTGCCAGAGCGACCCCGTCAAAATACAGTTTTTATAGCCTCCAAAGAGAATTGTGATGAAGTCTAAGACGGTTTAGCAATGCCCATACGTTCGTCTGTGAAAAACATGATATTGTATATTTTTGAACCCCGCCCCCTTTAGTGGGCGTTGACGTACGATATTATATAAAGAAATTCTGTCCCACCAAGTTAAACATTTCAAATTCACTTACTAAATATTTGGAGGGTATTTAAGATTCGACCCGGTCGAATATAACGTTTTTACTTGTTTATTTTAATTTACAGTGGTTTATGATGTCTATTCGTGTAGTTTATGAGAGAATAGGAAATTTTTGTAAGATCGCAGTCCGATATTGCAAATAATAATTATTATTATTTTTGTTTATTTTTATTTGTTCTCCTTTACAGTGGTGTGTGGAACTTTCTTTGTGTTATTTAAGTTGTATATTTTATTAAGTTAAAATTGTGAAATACAAATTGAAATTGAGGAATTTACATTTAAAAAAACCCCCACTAGCAAGATTTGCAAGACTTTTGGACCGCTTGTAAGATTTTAAGATTTAAGAAAATTAGAGCTAAAAAGCAGTTAGCAGCTGGGTCTCCTGCGTGTTGGTTAAAGTGTCAAATTCGAGAACAGTGTAATTAGTGCATCATGATACAAAAACAGTACAATTAATAAAAAATAGAACTTATTTTTAAGTAAAAACAAAAGACAACCCTTTTTTTGCAAATGATCAAACTTGTCCACACACTCTCATTTGTTTCCATTTTGTAAAAAAAATTCATAAACCCCCGTGCATTTGCCCATGTGTATTCCCTTTAACTTTGTTTTTGATGAACAAATTCAAATAAAGACTAAACCTGTACCTCCACTCATGTATCAATGTTGAATTGGTTATGTTGTTTGCATTGTTCGTATATCATATTGCTCAAGTCACACAGAATTCTCATTAATTCAAACATGTTGTGTGAATTAATGAGAATAAGAGCGTTTGGACACGATGAATTTACTACAAGCCCTTCTCTTGCCTGTGCGATCTTGCTCATAAAATGCTTTTGTTAATTCTACTCATAATCAGAATTTGATGTATACAGCAGAATGAAATGATTTTTAATCATCATTGAATTTTTCTTTAATCTTTAAAATGAACAAAAATTTTTGTGCTGAACAAAATCAAGAAAAATCGTGATTTTGAAGTACTCTGGTTTGCACTAGCAGTACAATGTATGGCAGTGCGACATCTCTACTTACATACATATGTATATGCTCTGTTACTAGGTTTGAAGACATGCTGGTGTTAAAAATATTAACAGGTTGATCATTAATGAAACATGTATGATAAAAGCATGTTTTTACATTTTTTATTATACATGTAACAAAAGCTAGAAAACAATGAAATAGTATAACAAAAAAGCAACAAAACTAAAAAGAAGATAATTATTAAAGATACATATTTACATATTTTTATAAGTTGATTTATTTTGCTTCACAGAGAAAACATATAAAATTTTGATATGGTGCAGAATCATATATTTCTTTAAAGCAAGGTTCATCTATTCCTCGATTACATCTAATACATATTGAGGTTGACGGTAAATTTCCTCCTTCACAAAACATACATTTCAGGTCGTCATTGCCGTATTTTATTAATTCCTTCTTTGTTATTTCCCGATATTTGTCTGGCTTTTATCGATTAAAAAAGACTCTATTAGCTGAATACACAAAACGCCACAGTTGTATGAGTCTCTTTGTATATAATGGTCAACCGATTCCATAGTCCATTTTTCGCCAGTGCCCAAAAATTGTTTAAATACATCAAATTTATATTTTGTGTCGCAGTCAGTAGCTCCCATAGGGTCAATATAAAATTCATGTTTTTCAAAATTGATGTATACGAACGTAAAATGATTAGAGGCATGTATTGGAATAACGAGAATTTTTTTTAATTTTATAATTTTGTAGCTGTTGTATGCTGGTTAAAGCTTTTGTATTAAATATTTCCATACCAATTTCGCAGGGCAAACAATCTGCATCCTCTATTTTGTGTTTAAAAAATAAAATGTTACAAAATAAATCTATAATGGAGTTGAATATTTGCTTCCTTGGGTTTAACGATTGAAAATCGTGTAAGCAAACTGAGCGGCAAAAATTTCCTTTTTCAAAGACTGATATATGTGACGGTAGTCATAAAGTATGACACGCATATTTTTGTATTTACCCAAAATTTTCTTTTTGCTATAATTTTGTAATAAACTTTTATCTTTCATGAAATATTTTTCACCTACCATAGCGTTAAATTTAAATTTTGTTTTGCTTTTTTTGGACTTCTCTTCCAAATGTCTTCAATTAAATTTAAGTTTTTTCTTTTTAGAGCTTTATGATATGGTGGTTTCTTTTCCAAATATTTTATTAATTCAATTTCCTTAATTTTTGATTGTATGTAAAGCTTTGATTTCCTTATACATATATACGCTGGGTGTTATATTGCGAGATCCATCAAGAATTGTATTTTTATTTATGTTGAAATAGCTTTCAATGGGTGCGTTCGAAATTCTTGTTTTGTCGCTTTTATCAATTTGTACTCATTGGTCCAAAATACCATATATGGAACATACTTCTTCATAACTAAATTATAATACTTAATGTTTCTTAATTTATATGGCATTTTACTTTCATTATGAACTAGGTGCGTTTGGCTATATATTTTATAATCTTTTCTGTAGAATGGGCTCTTTTTAAATTGAGGCATGGTGTTCATATTATTTTAATTCATACTTATTTGATCTTGTTGTTTTGTCTCGTGCTCTTGTTTAAATGCGGATTTTGAGGAATAAAAATATTTTGCTGCTTCGTTGTAGGTTCTACTCACGTTTTTAATCAGAAGAACATAAGTCAGGTTTTGAAACCACGTCCAAAACTCTGTGATGCAGGAGATATTTATTCCTTTCAACATTATCTTTTTGTACAATTTTAATTGTTCGTCATTTTCCGCGCACTCTTCAATATCCTTCAGGCATATTTTAAAAAAATGACTACAACAAACTTGAATAACAATGAAATTCAATGGACGTCGTTCCTTAGTGTCTAACATAAAATTACATTTGTTGAGGTAATTAGATACAGTATCAATGTTGTTTACGACTTTGACCAACGCGTTTATCAAAGCCCAACTCCAGTCAACGCATATCCTTTTTGAAAGCGGCCATTTTATTTTATGTGCAATGGAAAAAACTTTAATATCCGTTAGAAACTTTTTAATGTCTTCTTCATAGTGGCTGGCTAGTAAAGCTTCGGATATGGGAACTACAAACCCTTTCTTATGTTCATCCGATACATGAACAACTAAGCTGTACAAAAATAGTCTTTTTGAAGAGCTATCAAATTTCTTTACAATGCCGCCTGTTGCATCCATAAACAAGGTATTTCTGCTCTTCTCCATCAAAAATACATATTTTTCGGGAAGGCGCAGCTGCTCTTCAGAAAACAAATATATTTCCTGTGGAACCGATATTCTCTGAATGAAACGATTCCAATGTTTTTCCCTTTGCATGAGTATCAAGTCTATTACAATATCGCTGTGTCTATTTCGCTGCTGGAGTACTTCACTTTTTATTTTCCTGGCACTGTCTTTCGTTGGCACACACTGTGTGTTTCCTATCTCAAGTAAATCTTTTGATTGGCGGACAAGGAGATCGTTTCTGTAGTTTGATGGCTGGAGATATTTTATTTTATTTTTTTCCACAATTCTTTTTACGCCACGTATCTGGTGAGTTCTTACATGTGCAGGATGTGAAATAAGGGAAGTATTAGCCCTTATTGTGACTGCAAATGTATATAAATCGATGCAAAATTTATACTTTCTACAGCCTTCCTTTTCAAACAAACATTTTGCGTATATTCTCATAAATTTATATTTTGTATACGCGTGACTACTTATATTTATAGGGCAGATATTGTTGAGCATCTTATAATTTTCACGAACTAAATCTTCTACGTATTTGGTAAATTCCGATTTTTGGGTTATTTCGCCGTCTTTTATAAAGAATTCTTTTAAAAAATTGCACTGCTGCTCCTTAAAATTAAAAGTGCCAGCATGAAAGAAATATCCCCCTACAGGATCATATTTTATATCTTGTTTTTCTACTAATGCAAACTTTTCGTTAGGAGCAGAATCAATTAAAATTTGTTTCCTTATTACGGCATATTCTTCTATTTTGGAATCTGTTTCCTTTGTATCATTTATATCAGCCAAATTATATTTCTTTCTAGATAATTCATCAATATTTTGAATATTGGCGAATAATTCCTGTTCTTCAAAAGAGTCATCCTTAAGCAGATTTGAAATCATTGCTTCAAGCGAGTTGCTATCAGGTATTTTGCCTATATAAGATCGAAGTCTATTTTGTAAACCAGAGACTAACAATATATTAATTAAATTACCTTCATCGACGCTTTCAACATTATTTGCGTTCTCTTCTTTAGGATTAACGTTTCTGTTGCAATTTTCATCCAACAGACTGAACGTAGTTGAAGAAAATGGCGCTTTAAACTCTGCTGTATAATTACCAATAGTTAAACCTGATTCACAGCAACTACACGAATCTTTATCTATATATTCATTGATTAGGACTGAAGCCATTTTTTCAAATGATGTCATGTTAACTTTATCTATATAAATTAAAGTTATTTTTCTTATAAGGAGAAATACAATAATAATAATGTGTATTATACCAGTATCAATATTTACACTGAAACTATTATTTTCTAATGTTTCAGAACATTCAAATTTTGTTTGTGCATTTGGTAGGCAATCCAGAGAACCTGATGAAAATCAACAAATACATTATATTCGATATGAATCTATTTTATTTTTCTACACCTTTATATAATGAGAAATCCATTGAATAAGAAGAAAAGTATTTATAAGGCAAAATGAAAAATAAAATCTAAATTAAATTGTTATGAAAATTACTATTTGACATATTGCCATAATCTTATTTTAACTGAAATTTATTCAATTTTTATATTAAATTGAATTAAGATTCTATAAGCTAATTGTTGGAAATTTTTAATTTAAATCTCAGAAAGACATGATAAATATTCCAAGGCACAAAGGAAAGTCAACATCAGTTTTTATTCAACTTACACAGCAGAGCAGAACAGCCGTTTTCGAAAGACGCAACCCTTTCATCATCAGTGCTCATGTGTATTGTGTTTGTCACCACTTATTAGGTGGCTTAGTTGAATGTGATAACAGTTCCTATTTACACAAATTTTATTGTGAAAAAGAATACGAGAACTGTATCAAGCTGATGTTGACTTTCCTTTGTGCCTTGGAATATTTATCATGTCTTTCTGAGATTTAAATTAAAAATTTCGAACAATTAGCCTATAGAATCTTAATTCAATTTAATATAGCAATATAAAATGTTCGTTAAAATTCTTACTACATTTATTCAATTTTATTTAAAGTAAAGTTTATAAATTTCATTTAAAATAAGATTATGACAACATGTAAATAAGTAAATTTCATAGCTAGTGTTTTATAATTAATTACTTTAATTTTATTTAATAACTTTCCGTTTGATAATTGTATTAAATATTTACCCTTTGGAGAATCATTTTCAACTCCTTTATGTTTTGTTATTTCTTTGCTCATATTCTGATAGCCATGGTTAATACACCATTCGCAAAAACCATTTATTTCAGACTGCAGATCCAATTACGCATTGCTCTATTAAAAATTTCTTTTATAAAAAAACTTCTAACTTATAAGTAAATAATTTAACTTACTAATAACGCAAGTTTTTTCTTCAATCGATACCGATTCTTCTTATTAGAAGCTATATGCTCCATTTTTGCATTTTGCAATATTTTATTGGCAAAAGAGAAAAAATCACTACACTCACTTTTATTAATAAAATAAAATATGTTATCTAAAATACCAAATATTCCTTTATTCAACATTTTCACTTTGCTTTATTTATCACTATTACAAACTTTAAATTTTCACGTCTGTTCCTCACAAAACTTTTGCAGAAAAAGAAATCAAAGCAGCTTCTTTGGTCCATTCTAAAGCATTTAACATTATATATTATTATTTTGACTTCAAACCTGTTAATCCTAGTAACGTATTTTTAACATAGCATCTAAGTTCGAATGTCCAAAATTAACATTATATTCCTTTTTTTCTATAAAATTTTTTCATAAAAAAAATTCACAAATACAATTGAGAAATATGACTTATTTTAAGGTAGCGCAGGACCCTAGCAACATAAGTTGAATATGAGTGACAAATAAGGATTTTTGGCCAGAATTGGCCAAAATCTATCCGAGATGAGCGAAAAAATCACTAAGTCGATTTTGATATTTTAATAAAAAATATCACAAATACAATTGAGAAATAGGGGATGGTTTTTCGGGTAGCGTTGGTTCCTAGCTAAAAACGAAATAAGTTGAATATGAGTGACAAATAAAGATTTGGCCAGAAAGGGCCAAAATCTGTCCGAGATGAGCGAAAAAATCACTAAGTCGATTTTGATATTTTAATAAAAAATTTCACAAATACAATTGAGAAATAGGGGATTGTAGCGTAGGTCCCTAGCTAAAAACGAAATAAGTTGAATATGAGTGACAAATAAGGATTTGGCCAGAAATGGCCAAAATCTATCCGAGATGAGCGAAAAAACCACTACGTCGATTTTGATATTTTAATAAAAAATTTCACAAATACAATTGAGAAATAGGGGATGGTTTTTCGGCTAGCGTAGGTCCAAAAATCTAGGTTAGAGGGCCGTTGTCCCTGGCGGGACAATCCACTTGGGTCCGTCAATTCGGTCCCTTTGTGATCAAAGCGTAAAATTCAGCTTAAAGATACATATGTACAATTTATGCAATAAATATTAAAAATATATGTATATATAATAACAAAATTATCAATCACTTTTTTTGGTAAAGAAACAATACGCGGGTGTTGTCAAAGTTATTATTGTGACATACAGCTTTTGCTTTACGCTTTTCTATTAAAGTTAAAAACGCCAAGCAAAGGGCCGAAGTTGTATCTGATACGGCCTTTAGAGTCGGTGCAAAAACAATTTCTACTCTTCATATTACATAATGTATAACCTAACCGTACATCAAATATGCCATCCTATGAATCCAGACTACGTCTTATTAAAGTAACCCCCTTCTGGGAATACTTTCGTCAAAATTATGCAAATGCCGATCCATTTTGTAGAGTTTATGACAGCTTTAATGAATAAAATAACATTGTTGATATACGTCTTAATGCAAATTTATTTACTTAATATTAAGAATATATATATATATATATATATATATATATATATACAGTGGAATCTCCCTTGAGCGGACACCGAAGGGACCGTTGAAATGTGTCCGTACAAGGAGGCTGTCCGGCCAAGAGAAAACAACAAAATTAAATCAACAAAACTTTGTCTAAGATGTTGGTCAAATAAGTTTGTACACCATACGTACGCACCACAAACATTGCAAAAATTAGTATTTCAACTCTCTGAAGCAGAAGCGTAAATTGTAGAAAAAACGTTAGATTGAAAACATTATGTAAGAGAGAAAATATTTAACATACCCACATTTAACTATGTTATATGATGTAGTAAATATGATAAACCGTGCCCTGTTGTTAAAGCGAACAAATTAGAAGAGTCTTGGCAAGCTTATTTGTAAATTATGACATGAAAAAATCGGAAAAAATAAGTTATATGTCCGTCCAAGAGAATTTTTTTTATCAAGCGGATGTCCGCGTCCGCTCATGAGAAGCGTCCGTTCAAGGGAAAGCGACTGCAATGCTTTTCTTATGGAGCGCTGCCGGGACCTGGCAACAATGTCCGTCTAATGGGGGTGTCCGCTTATGGGAAGTGTCCGTTAAGGGAGATTCCACTGTATATATATAATTTCAATATATATATTCATACTAGCGCTGACTACCAAGGCCATCGGCTAGGTTTTGTTCTAAATTTTAATTTTAAGTTTGGATATGAAGTTGAAAATCGCGTTTATATTGTCTGCTGAGGGGTTTCTAAGTAAAGTCATCCCTTTGTTCGATAGGTATTTAATGTGATAATAAATGAGGTTGGTGCAAGTTGAAAGTATATGTTTTACAATGACCGTTGATCCACAAAAAGGACAGGTATTAGAGAGGTTTTTGTTTATGAGATGGGTGTCAGTTGCAATAGAGTGTCCCATTCGCAATCTTGAAAATATTTTTATCTTGATCTTGATGTAGATTAATTTGAGAGAAGTGGGGCTGCTGGAATTCTTTGTGTTTGGAACTTTTAAGTGTTGTTAGTTTATTTATGATTAATTTATGAAGATCATTTTTCTCGATTATAGGATCTCTGATGATAGGCGAAGAGCAGGGGGGTTACTCTGTAATGCGATGCGAAAGGAGTTGCTTTCGCATTTCAATGTAAATAGCATACAAATGCGTTCAGTTTTTCATTCGCATCGCATTACGGAGTAACCCCCCAGCCACTTTAAGCGGCTGAATCTGCAATGTTATTGTTTGTATAACCTTTAATGTTCCATTGAATCATGTTGAATGGAGCCATATTATAAGCTGATAGAGAATGGTTGTATTTGGAGATTTTGGAGTTAAGTATCCATAACATTATCTGCGTCAGTAGAGTGTGTAGTGGTGATATTTATTGAATCTCTTGAGTGTATAGGACTTGGAATATCATTTGAGATTGTTGCTAAGATAATAGACTTTTGTTTGCTGGTTAAATTGAAATGAGTTTTTATACCCTCCAAAAAAGAATTTGGAGGGTATATTCACTTTGTCATTCCGTTTGTAACGCATCGAAATATCCATCTCAGACCCCATAAAGTATATATATTCTTGATCAGTGATGAAATCTAAGACGAACTGAGCATGTCCGTCCGTCCGTCCGTCCGTCCGTCTGTGGAAATCACGATTCAGTCCAAACGAAAAGAGCTAGACTCTTGAAATTTGGCATAAATATATTTTAAAACTTAGAGCAGGTTAAGTTCGAAGATGGGCTAAATCGGGCAAGAGGGAAAAAAGTTCCCCTAAGAAGAACTAAACCAACCCAGAAAAAACAACAATTTTTAAAGTTTTTTGGTTATTTTGTTAAGCAAATGATATATTTTTATGTCAAATACGGTCCAACGCCTTAAACTTGGAGCCATTAAATAAAATAAAAATATTTTTTGACCCCGCCCTCTTCAGTGGGCGTTATTATAGGCAAAAATAGCATAAAAATTTAACAAATTGTTTTACTTAAGCCTACATTCCTTAAAAATAACACTTTTAAGCTTTAATGACGAAGCTGAGACGAAACCTGGTACTACTCTGCCCTACCCCCTCCTTCCCCTTCGCCCCCTAAATGACCCTACCAAAAAACAATTTTTTTTTTATTTTGTATATAATCATCCCAAGTATTTATCTTTAGAGTTTTATGACTGCCGATTTCTGCCCTACCCCCCCCCCCTCGTCCTTTGCCCCCTAAATGACCCTACCAAAAAATTTTTTTTTTTTTAATTTTGTATATAATCATCCCAAGCATTTATCTCTAGAGTTTTATGACTGCCTGTTGCTGCCCTACCCCCTCCTCCCCCTTCGCCCCCTAAATGACCCTACAAAAAAAATTTTTTTTTTAAATTTTGTATATAATCATCCCAAGTGTTTATCTTTCGAGTTTTATGACTGCCGATTTCTGCCCTAACCCCCCGCCTCTTCCTTTGCCCCCTAAATGACCCTACCAAAAAAAAAACTTTTTTTTTAAATTTTGTATATAATCATCCCAAGTATTTATCTTTAGAGTTTTATGACTGCCGATTTCTGCCCTACCCCCCCCCCCTATTCCTTTGCCCCCTAAATGACCCTACCAAAAAAAAAAATTTTTTTTTAAATTTTGTATATAATCATCCCAAGCATATATCTTTAGAGTTTTATGACTGCCTGTTGCTGCCCTACCCCCTCCTCCCCCTTTGCCCGCTAAATGACCCTATTAAAACTAAATAAAAATTATTTTTTAATTTTGTGTATAATCATCCCAAGCATTTATTTTTAGAGTTTTATGTCTACCTGTTTCAGCCCTACTCCCTCTCACCCTTTGCCCTCTAAATGACCCTATCAAAAAAAAGAAATTTTAATTTTGTATATAATTATCCCAAGCATTTATTTTTAGAGTTTTATGACAAAGGTGAAATGTTTCCCCCACAGCCCTTGCCAGAGCGACCCCGCCAAAATACAGTTTTTATACCCTCCAAAGAGAATTGGACCCTATAAAGTAAATATGTATATTCTTGATTAGTGATGAAGTTTAAGACGTTCTAGCATTCCCCATACGTTCGTGTGTGGAAAACATGATATTGTATATTTTTGAACCCCGCCCCCTTTAGTGGGCGTTGACGTACGATATTATATAAAGAAACTCTGTCCCACCAAGTTAAACATTTCAAATTCACTTACTAAATATTTGGAGGGTATTTAAGATTCGACCCGGTCGAATATAACGTTTTTACTTGTTTAAATTGAGCTTGTTCTGTGTTGTTAGTATAATTGTATGTAGTGCTCTTGTATGGTATATTTATGTTTAATTTGGTCGTTTACTGTTATGTTTGAAGATGATATTTTTGTGTTTGCAGTTGTGGATGTCCTTAAATGGTTTTCAATGTTGGTGTTGTTCTTTTTCTGTAGGCTAATTTTCTTTTTTCTTTCTTCTATTGCTTTACTTAAGTCTTCTGTAGGTATTTCAATTGTAGGTACTTTGGAAGTTGCTTCTTTGTAAGTGCATTTGTTGATTGTTTTGTATTTTATTACATTTTGGCGGTACTGAAACACGGGGCATTTCTTGTTGTTGGCGCGGTGAGGATGGGAGCAGTTAATGCATTTTATTTCTGTGCATAAAACGGAATCGTGGACAGGTGATGAGCATACCTCGCATGTTGGGGTGTTGTTACAACACTTTTTTGTGTGACCGATTTTGAAGCAGTTTTTACATTGTATTGGGGAGGGGATGTATGGTTCAACTTTTGATAACAGAAAGCCTATTTTAATTTCATTGGGTAGGGAATATTGGTTGAAATGTAGCACATGTAGGGGTGTGTTAACTACTTTACCATCCTGAAATTTAGTGATTTTTTTGCTGTCTACAACTCCTTGGCTTCTCAGACCGTCGGTTATCTCTTGTTCCGTTAGAGCACGTAGAGATGGGGGCAAATACCACACCTTTAATGGTGTTCAATGACGGGTGCAAAAAACTTTCTATAGAACATAGTCCCGGCAAAGTTACGGCTTTTAAAAATCTGTTTGCTTGCGCCTCGTTTTTAGTAAGTATAAGTAAATTTCCGTCTTTAGTGAAACTTATTTTTTGTGGTGGTTCGGTAGATAATGCTTCCAGTGCTTTGGACACCAAAAATATGTTATAGTTCTGAATGGGTTTATCTGCTATTATGCTTTTTATAACGACATATTTAGGGCATTATTTTTTATTGTGTTCTTTAGCTCTGAGCTTAGGAAAGGCTAGTGTGTTATTAATATTATATTTATTTGTTTTTTTCCGCATGGAGGGTGGATCAGGATCCAAGAGTGAATAATAGTTTCCTCCGGTGGAGGACTCCATTATACAGGTACCAGTTTAGTAAACGGTAGGGAATATTACTACTCTATTGATATTTTTGATTATCGTTTTACTTAAGAGAAGAAAAACCAAAAAAAAAAAACGTTGAGTAAATAAAAACGGAAATCAGCAATTGTAATGCAAATTTAATTGAAAGTAATTTAACTGTTTACTTGAATAACAACTTTTATATGATTATGTATATTTCACAAATTTATTCGACCTTTATTTTTATTATTAATAAATTGTCATTATTTATTTTATTTTTTTTTTATCCGATGGCCTTGGTAGCCAGCGCTAGTATGAATATATATATATTGAAATTATATTTATATAATCTTAATATTAAGTAAATAAATAATAAATAATAAATATTTTCTTTTATGTGTATTTTATTCTTCATAATTTGTATGTACTTATGTGTGTAAGAATTTTGAACCATAGACATAAATAAATAAAAATTAAAAAGTAAAAACATTATAATCGACCGGGTCGAATATTAAATACCCTCCAAATATTCTGTAAGTAAATTAAATGTTTAACTTGGTGGGACAGAGTTCCTTTACATAATATCGTACGTCAACGTCCATTAAAGGGGGCGGGGTTCAAATATAGACAATATCATGTTTTCCACAGACGAACGTATGGGCATTGCTTGACCGTCTTAGACTTCATCACTAATCAATTCTCTTTTGAGGGTATTAAAACTGAATTTGGAGGGGTCGCTCTGGCAAGGGCTGTGGGGGAGACATTTCACCTTTGTCATAAAACTCTAAAAGTAAATGCTTGGGATAATTATATACAATATTTAATATTTTTTTTATAGGATCATTAAGTGGGAAGAGCAGAAACAGGCAGTAATAAAACTCTAGAAATAAATGCTTGGGATGATTATATACAAAATCTAATTTTTTTTTTAATAGGGTCATTTAGAGGGCAAAGGGAGACGAGGGGCTAGGGAAAAGTGTACCAGGTTACGTCTCAGCTTCGTCACTAAAGCTTAAAAATGTTATTTTCAAGGAATGTAGGCTTAAGTAAAACAATTTGTTAAATTTTTACGCTGTTTTTGCATATAATAACGCCCACTAAAGAGGGCGGGGTCCAAAAATTATTTTTTATTTTATTTTAAGGCTTAGTTTATTAGTTTAACGCGTTGGACCGTATTTGACACAAAAATATATCATTTGTATATAAATTAAACTTATTTGTTGGTGGTTAAGCAATGTCTATATGCATTTCATTGGTTCTTTACCAAATCATCAGTAGACTTTAACCACAGTTTTGAAAAGTTAAAAACCTCTTATCTTATGCATATACTTCCGAAAACCATCTGAGAATTCACAATTTGTAAATTACAAACTATTTTGAAAAATTTCTGTTGTGATTTTTTTTTTGGAGGGTATATTAAATCGACGTGTGGACGTGTTATGGTATTATTTATTAATAGATTCAGAATATAAAAATTTTAATTCATATACATACAATGGTTAACATCTCATCTATATATGGCATAACTTAAAGTTGTGAGCCAGATTGGCACAATTCCAATATCTTATATATGTATATATACATATCTACATATATATGTATATATACATATGATATTTTCATAAAAGAAAAAGAGAAAATTAAATAAAAATAAAAATTTTCTAATAAAAATTATATGTATGTTTATATTTGCACAAAAGGAAAAATCTTAAAAAATGAATTCATTCAAAATCAGTTTTCTATAATTTAAACAAACATCAATGTATTTATAAAGAGAATAAAAA
The DNA here is from genome assembly GCA_951800035.1 of Linnaemya tessellans. Lineage (NCBI taxonomy): Eukaryota > Metazoa > Arthropoda > Insecta > Diptera > Tachinidae > Linnaemya > Linnaemya tessellans. Next base: position 77,424,078 of record OX637536.1, read on the forward strand.
TTTAAGCCATTAAGTAAACATATAATCTCATTTTCATTTGGTATAGTTTTACCAAAATATTGCACTCTAAATTCTTTGTATACAGGACAAACACCAAGAAAGTGTGTTGTATTTTCCGAAGCATCTAAATTACATAATGTACAAATACCAGCCGTATTGTTTCTGAAAGATCTAGCGTTAAGGTTTAATAAGGTTTAATAAGATGAAATATTGTAAACTAGTCTGTCATACAGATCATGAAATTGCGAACTTTTTGCATTTTGCACATAAACACTACGTTCTTTGATTTTTAAATGGTTTAGTAAAGCTCTCCATTGTCTACATAGCATATTGCTATCGGGAGAAAATTGTATATTTCGACAAAGGTTTTCCATTCTTTAGCCCAATATATGTTTTGTTCAATGACTTTTAATGCTAAAATGCGAGGTAATCTGTGCGGCGTCATATTTATTACTTTATTAATGTAACAAAGATGAAGCTTTAAGGTAGATACATATAGTGAGTCTAGGTTTGTTTCTATATACAGCATATAATTTGGTGTTGCGTTCGGTAAATATAGCATCTTCTTTATAAAAAATCTGAATAATTTTTCAACCTCTTCATACTTTATATAGCCCCAAACTTGAGCTGCATAAAACATAATAGATCTAGAAGCTGCTTGGAATATTTTAAGTTTATTATACTGCGATATCTGTGGATTATTTATATATTTCAACCAAGTAGAGTTAATCGCCAATTTTGAGGTAGCTAATTTATTACCCAAGTGCTTTCTAAAGGAGAGATTATATGTGATGTCGACTACGAGATATTTATAGCTATTAATGATTTCAATGTTATCTCTACCAAAAGTCCAGTTTAAGCTTGAAGGAATTCTTGTACATGAGCGAAATACAACTATTTTGGATTTATCTAGATTCGCTTGCAAGCCCCACATTAAACAATAATTATATAAACAAGTAATCATATTTTGTAATTCCGTTGGGTTATCTGATAAAATAACCAGGTCGTCTGCGTAAAGCAGTATTTTTACATTGACGCCAGCAACATTAACTCCTCCAGGAAGCTCAGCAGCCAAATCATTGATATATAAGGAGAATAACAGAGGGCTTAATATACAACCTTGTTTAACGCCTATTTCGACGATGAAAGGATCTGAATAAGAGTTTCCATCCCAGACATAACTTTCATTATTTTGATACAAGCGTTGTAGCAACCTTATTATTTTAGAAGATAAGCCAAGAGAGGAAAGCTTGTAAAATAAACCATTACGTGGAATTGTGTCAAACGCACATGAAAAATCAACAAAGAAGGCGTACGTGTTTTTGTTGTTATTTCTGTTAAGATACACAATATTGACCAGATTAAATATGTTCTCAATGGTTCAATAATTCTTTCTGAAACCGGCTTGAAACTCACTCAAAATCCCATTGTGCTCGATCCAATCTGCTAAACGATTTAGTATAATGTTATTAAATATTTTGCATAGGGTGTCAATCAGCGATAAACCACGGTAGTTTGAAGGTAGATTAGGATCACCTTTTTTGAAAAGAGGAATCAGTATCGACTTTTGGAAGCTGGATGGTATTTTTTCCTGAAGAAATCTTTTGTTAAAGACCGATAAAATTTCAATGATAAAAGAATTTGGAGCATTTTTATAATATTCATAGCATATTCCATCTTGACCAGGAGCTTTATTATCCTTAAGAGCTTTAATAACGGATGTAATTTCACACATTTCAATGGGAGAGTCTAAAACTGCATCAATAATATATGGCATAGACCAGTTAATAGTCGGAGAATCAACATTTGTTCGGTATAAATTGCTAAAGTGAGAACGGAAATCGTCAGCATTTAATGAGCCTTTTACAGTATAGGAACGCGATCTCAAAGAGTTGGATAGCTTCCACCACTCTCTGCTACATTTCACCATATTCAACTGTTCTATGTGTTTATTATACAAATCTAATTTTTTCTCTTTACATATTCTTAAAAAGCGAGCTCTGGATGTAAAATAACGAGACTTATTAACAGTATTGTGATTCTTTCTATAATGCTTAAGCATCTTAAGAATATGTTTTCTAGCACGGGAACATTTCCAGTCGAACCAACAACAAAACAATAATAAACTGCGTAATTGTTGTTGTTTTGTATGTATGTATTTTTATTCGTATATTTGTAACTTGTAGTGAAAAAGTAACAATTGGCAATTAATCTATACCGAAGGTATGAAATACCGACGTACTATCCTATCATACCCTGTGGCAAATAAAGTTAAAATACTTAATAATTTAAGCGTTTACTTAATAAATTGAGCGTTTAGAAAAGTACAAAAAAAGATATTCTTTCTCGACTACAATACTGAATGCTATTCATGTTATTACATTTATCACTCACCCATATCTCGTCCGACTCAACCCTACTTTTGCTGTGTATGGAGTACCACTTGAATATGAATTACGCCTCATTTGTGCTGGTTTCTTAAGCTCTGGCATTTGTTTTTCATTAGGTGGTGTTGTAGTTATTTTCGGCGATGATTCATCCAATTTTGCGTAATGGCTTTTCAGTATAGAGCAACCTTGTGTAGGCAGTCCTAAGTGGACTACTTTAACTTTATCATGAATTGACAGCGATTGCGAACGTCGTCTTGTAACCTCATTCACTTTTGTCAAATCTGGGGAGCTTTCATCACAAGAATTTTCCAAACAGCTTGCTGATCTTACATTGATTTCAGCCGCGTTTTGATTAGAATCACTATTCGGACTATTTAACTGACTGGTATTCATAACAAATATTAAAGTGGGTTTAGAGCATGTGGTCTGATTATCGCCAGAAATATTTATTAATATGTTGCTTAGCTGTTCCATTATATCATTAACATTAGTTTGAAAATCCTTGACATTAAGGTTTTGATAACAGCTAGGTGTTGGCGTAGCCCTAGGTGATAAAGGAGCAATTTCGGGCAGATTGAAATCTTGTTTATCATTAGAAGTTTCGCTGTCATATGTAGCCGATGAGCTAACCATACAAGTAGGCATAGCTTGAATTAACCCCGTATTGTCAGCATTAGTCTCCGTCTTCTCTTTCAAATCCATGTCAAAAGTGCCTTCTCGTTTAATGCTTTGTGGAGGTGTGTCAACTTTTCGTGAAATATTTATCTCTGCCGTATTACATGCTTTTAAAGATGAACTGAGAGATCCTAACAACTCACTGGCCTTTCGTTTTTTGTCATCTACCATTTCTACCTTTGATATCAACATTTTAAGATTGTGTATGAGAGACGATATTTCCAGATGTTGATCGGTTCTAATTTCATCTGTATTCGCATCTAATTTAGATTTGGCTGCTTTTAAATTCGGTGAAGAATTTTCAAAAAGGATATTGGCATTAGTCAATTCATGTGCATCTTCTGCAGACTTTCTTATTTGATCTAAAGCCGTAGAAGGCAAACTATTTAACATCGGAATATTCAGCAATTCTAAGTCCGCTTCAAAATTTTTTTCAGAATCTACTAAATTTAAAGCCTCTTCTGAAATCAAATCTTCATCTTGAACTAACTTTAAAGGAGACTCTGCTGCTAGCGAAAGTTCGCCGAATTCTGCAGCCCTTGAAAACATAGAAGACACGGGCGTGTCTAATACATCCTCAAAACCAGAGGACTGCTTTCGAAAAGTTGGGGAGCTGTATGCAGAATTTGATAAGCTTAATTTTAGTAATCTTTTGCGGTGTTCTAAACTTGTTCTTAACTTCGTCGAATTTGAAGTTTCAGAACTACTTCTGGAAGTCGAATCGTTGAAAACGATGGGTGGACTCTCTAAATCTAAAGTTCTAAGATCACTTAATGTAGCATATGATGTTGCTGCAATTTTCTCTTGATCTGGTAGGTTATCGTCACTCAAGGACAGAAGATTACCAAGCTTAACTTCAACTGATTCTGTACAAGTTTGCTGTGCCTTTAAATTGGCTTTCCTTTCTACAATGTCAAATGGATCATCCAGCTTATCAACCAATTTTTGCACTCTATCGAAAGGGTTGTTTTCTAAACTATCACCTTTGCAGCAGCTGGAGGGTATGTGTGAAGAATCCGAGCCCAAGAGCGAGTCATTCTCAGTCTTAATCCCAATGTTGCTGCAAGAATCTTCCAAACTTAGATCTATTAGATTAACGCAATTTAAATCACACATTTCTAATAAAACTTCGAATATATAACATATATGTATTTTAAATTTTTGTATGATGGCTGCGCGGTTTTTATTTAAAATATTTGTAGCTCTGATTTTTATATGTCAAATATACACACTGAAGGCGACAAAATAAGTCTTGCATACACAACCAGACGAATTAATAATAAATGGAACAAATTTAAGGCGAACTACAAAAATGCAACATACAGCGAATTCGCTATGAAATTAATATTATAATAGACCATCAAGCATTCATATTGATTTTGTGCTGTTCGTTTGGATAAATTCCGATTTTTTTTTACAACTGTTCACAATGAAAATATAATTATAATGAAAATGTTTTTCGTACTAGACCGGTTAACAATTATACATATATAACAAGTGACAGCAAGCATGCCAAATATCAAAATTTTTTTCTTTTCCATCAAGCATCGTTGGTGTCAAGGCTCATTTAGCCGAACGATGAAATCGTAAATATTAGGTAAATGTGTCAGCTGATCCAAACTGTTAAATGGCAAGTTTTGAAAATGCTTTCTTGACTTTAATAATATGTTGCCGTAACGTTGGAACCTGGAGAAAATAGAATTTTAAGGCTCATTTAGCCGAACGTTGAAATCGTAAATGAGAGCTATATGTAAATGTTAGGTAAATGTAAATGTTGCTACACTTATAGAATGCTTAAAATCGTGTCATATGTTTTTGACAAAAACAAACAACATATAATTATTTATAAAACAAGATCATCAAAAATTCCCAAAATATTGTGATTCTTGTAAGCTATATCGATTAAGTGTATTTAATAAAGAAAATAATATAATATAATGGATGTAGAAAATATGTTTATCACAAAAAATCTGATGCGTATCACTTTCAAAAATACATACAATAAACCTCTATACAACTGTTTAAAACATTGAAGGCACTTTAATATGTTTATGTTATTGGCGTTCGTGTTGAAAAAGTACGCAAATTAATTAAATGGTACAAAGAGGCATCAGAAACACCTATATACACAACTAATAGGATAATGAGGCAATACACACTGGATGAATTTTTAGTCCGCTTAATTTTTGTTCTCTTCAAAACACACTGGATTAATTCATCTGGCATGAAATTGTATACATATACACTAGGGTGTCCCAAAAAAATTTTTTTTCTGATTTTCATAAGTGCTCAATCAAAATTTAAAAGCTTATGGGCTGAAGTATTTTTGGTTTTTTTTAAAGAATTCTCGGAATAGGTCTAGAGGTCGCGCAAATGGAGTTTTCATAAAAAACCGGAGTTTTCGGCCTTTTTTCTAACTTTACTCATAACTTGGTTAATAACCACGGGTTTCTTCACTCCTGAGGAAACAGTTTTAAAGAAAAGTATCCAAGATTTATTCCTGTGTGAAAAACTTATAAGTTTTGGTGATGAGTTTGCTTATTTAGATACCCTAAATTACAATTTTTCGTAATTTTTTCAAAAATTTTGTAATAACGCTTTACAAGTTTTTAAGTTTCAATGAAAGCGAAAAAAACTAATGATGCAGTTTGAAAGACAAATTAATTCTTATTAATATAAATACAACAATTTTTAAATTTGCTCTTACCGTTTCCGAGTTATACCCGTTTTTATCTTTATACCCAGTATATGTTTTTATAAGCTGTTTGCCAGTTACCAATCATACCCAATCAACTAAAAAACCAACTTTTGTTTTGCTCTGTGAAAAATCATTTATTGAGGCTCTTGCGATGTAGTTCTACAACTTGCAATAAATTCTGGAAATCAGTTTCAGAAGTTGTGACATTAATATAAGTATCAGCCAAAGCCACACCTCGTTCTGCGACATCATTTACCACTTGTAAATGTTGAACTTTTTTCTTTGCATCTTGAAATGACTTGTTGCTTTTCCGATTCTCTGGATCTATTTAAAAAAAATCGATTGAAATATTGCAAGCTTCAAAAAAAGTTAGACTGGCTTTTGAAATGAATTGTTGAATTTCCTTATTTCTAAAGTTTTCTTCTGTTAAAGTTACATTTGCTATTTCATAATCGCTGCATGGAGTATCTGCAATTTTTTTTGTCATTAAACGCAAAGTTTTGGTGTCGATACGTTCATCAAAAAACGCTAAGGCAGCCAATTTCGGAGTTAATTAACTGATGACCTAGAAAAGTTTTAAGCGAGGCTTGTGCAACTGCTTTATTAATAATTTTATAACTATCCAATTCCTTTAATAGGCTCAGATCATTGAGAGGAGCGTATCGAGGGCACTGGCATCAATTGTTGATTTGTCTATATAAGATTGCAACTGGTTTCGGAAAATGCATATTTTCAGAGAATATATAATTTTCATCATCCAGCGAAATTGAAATGAAATAATATTTTATTTATTCGCAGAAATCTCCTTAAAGACCCAACTATAAAAATTTATGGAAATATACAAAAATTATAACGAAAAAAGTATCACCATTTTTAAGTTACAAACTATAAAAATAGTGTAACTCGGGAACTGTAGGACCAGATTCCATTTTTCTTTTTTTTAATTGTTTAGAACTTATCCGTTTTCAAAATCGCCTCACTAGTTTTTATACCTTCCATATAAATTTGAAAAGTAATAAACCGTTTTTTTACAGAATTTGTTAAAAATTGCAAAAATACTTAATATCTGGAATCGTAATGGACTAAAATATTGCCGAAACTTAAAGTTTTTGCATATGGATATAAAGTTTGGAAAATTTTCTTTAGAAATATTTGGTCAAAAAATTAAATCAACGTGGTGATTGACAAAGTTATGAGTCAAGTTTGAAAAAAGGTCGAAAACCCCGATTTTTAACAAAGATTTGATTTGCGCGACCTCTAAACCTCTTCCTAAAAATCTAAAAAAAAATTCAAAAATAGTGGACCCTATAAGTTTTCAAATTATGCTTGAGCCTCTGACAAAAAAATATTTTGGGACACCTTAATATACACAGCTTTGTGTGGGTTAGTATTTTTTTGTTTGTTTGATGTTTGTCTTTCGTTCGCTGTACACATACATTATGACACATTATGAAACTTAGCGCAAATATGGCTGGAATAAGTGATGAAAAATTTGCATTATCTTAGGAGGAATTTCTATTGCCTGTAACTTTGAAGCTGTAGCATTACTTCTAGAAGATGAGAAGGCACAGAATAGAAGCGAATACATTTGAGAAAATGTATTCCGGTTGAAAAAAATTGTCTCCAACATTAAGATTTTTAGCTACAGGAGAAACCTTTAAGGAAATAGCCGAAAATAGTAAATTGTCTGCACCCTATTTAAGATCAGCTATGATTACGATAACCATGTTTTTCAATGCAAAAAGGAAATTTAGAAATGTAATAAAAATTGTATTCACTAATTATAAACAATTGCATATACTTTAGGCATGGGCCTCTAACTAGCATATATTAATGTTTTTTAAACAATAAAATATGTCCATATATATTACAATAATTTGATAAAAAGATTTTCATTTCTGCACACTCCATTTGGTGATGATAATATTGTATTGGTGATTATAACTTTTATTGTATTGAGAAAATATGACTTTTAATATAGGAGTTTGAAGAAAGAAACAATTAATAGTCAAAAAAGAAAAAAGGACACCTTCATTTTTTTAATCTAAACGTGAAAAGTGAATTTTTAAAGGTACGTTCATATAAGTTTATTTCGTCACCAGTAAAAGTTATTTAAGTAATTTCAGTAAAATTTTGCTGAAATTTTCAGTAACCAAAAACTTTTACTAGTTACTAAAATTACTGCAAACATTTTTATAAGTTTCTGATATTACCGAAAAAACCCTTACTGACTCAGTTATCAATTTTAATGATAATTCATTTTGACCAATTAAAGAAAAATATATAATTCCACTATGAAATGCAATATAATTGCAATGTTAAACGAATTTGTTCCATATATATCGAAAACACTTTTAAAAATAAATTTTGAAAATAACAGAAAAAACGACTGTAGCAAACATAAAACACCTTTTATCGTGTTTAACTAGTTTTTTATCTAGATTGTTATTATTATTATTATTATTATTATTATTATTAGTATTTTCTTTTAGTTCACTTTTTTCACAACAATAAATTAATATATTGAATAAACAGTTTTTATACATCTATCAGCTCCGAACATAAATATAATTACGCCGTACTTTGACAGGTTAAATTCACAATAAACAAAAATTCAATAGGAGCAACCATGGCGTAATAATTCCAGGTGGCAGCGTAAGGGCTACAAGTACAACAATACAACACATAGGGGTTTTTTTTTGTGTAATAAAGTTTAGATTGTCAAAACAATGAGTTAAGATATAAATGTCAAAAGCGTAAGAAAAAGAAGCATTTAAAATTTAAGAAATAAAATATCTTGCATCATTCCAACTTACAATAGTGAAGAAAAAGTAAAAAAAAAAGATTTAATCAAAACACAATATTTTCTTGTGAGCTGAAATCCGAAATGGGTCTATATATGATATGATCTGATCCTTCAAAAGGTGATCACTGCATATAAGCGAACGTTTCGTGAATTGCTTTTGGCACAAGCTACTCCACTTTTCCATTGTTATGGAGGACTTAGGCACACGAAAAAATTAGTCGCCATTACCAGGAACATATACTATATTTTTTTGCACAGCTCACAAAAAGGCATATTTTTATAAAATTTTATAATTAATTTTGACCAATTAAAGAAAAAATATATAATTCCACTATGAAATGCAATATTAAACGAATTTGTTCCAAATGTACTGAAAACACTTTTAAAAATGAATTTGAAAATAACAGAAAAACGACTGTAGCAAACATAAAACTACTTTTATCGTGTTTAACTAGTTTTTTATCTAGATTGTTATTATTATTATTAGTATTTTCTTTTAGTTCACTTTTTTCACAACAATAATTTAAAATATTCGTTTATCAATAAACAGGTTTTATTCATATATCAGCTCTGAACATAAATATAATTACACCGTACTTTGACAGTTTAAACTCACAACAAACAAAAATTCAATAGGAGCAAAAAATTGTTTACATTCCTAACGATGACACCTGGTTTAGTACGCCCTGAGGAGCAACAAATTGTTTACATTCCTAACGATGCCACCTGGTTTAGTAGGCCCTGTGCTGGGTTGAAGCTGGTTGAAAAATTATGCCAACCAAACACTACCCTCTTCACCGAAAATGCTAACAAGCTGCCATGTTATGCCAGCATAATTCATCCAGTGTGTATTGCCTCAATGAGGCAGAACACACTGGATGAATTATAATAATTTTTAACCAGTTTCAACCCCGCACAGGGCGTACTAAACCAGGTGGCATCGTTAGGAATGTAAACAATTTTTTGCTCCTATTGAATTTTTGTTTGTTGTGAGTTTAAACTGTCAAAGTACGGCGTAATTATATTTATGTTCAGAGCTGATATATGAATAAAAACTGTTTATTGAAAAAGGAATATTTTAAATTATTATCGTGAAAAAAGTGAACTAAAAGAAAATACTAATAACAATCTAGATAAAAAACTAGTTAACCACGATAAAAGGTGTTTTATGTTTGCTACAGTCGTTTTTTCTGTTATTTTCAAATTTATTTTTAAAAGTGTTTTCAATATATTTGGAACAAATTCGTTTAATATTTCAATTATATTGAATTTCATAGTGGAATTGTATATCTTTTCTTTAATTGGTCAAAATTAATGATAAAATTTTATAAAAATATGCCTTTTTGTGAGCTGTGGAACTAAAATATGTTCCTGGTAATGGCAACTCATTTCTTCGTGTGCCAAAGTGCACCATAACAATGGAAAAGTGAAGTAGCTTGTGCCAAAAGCAATTCACAAAGCGTTCGCTTATATGCAGTAATCACTTTTTGAAGAATCAGATCACAGACCCATTTCCGATTTCAGGTCACAAGAAAATATTGTGTTCTGATTAAATCTTTTTTTTTACTTTTTCTTCACTTTTGTATGTTGCCATGATGCAAGATATTTTACTTCTTAAATTTTAAATGGTTCTTTTTCTTACGCTTTTGACATTTATATCTTAACTCATTGTTTTGACAATCTCAACTTTATTACACAAACAAAAACACCTATGTTGTTGTATTGTTGTATTTGTAGCCCTTACGCTGCCACCTGGTTTTATTACGCCATGGTCTGAACTAGACTGTGCTAGACTGATTAAAGTTGTTTACAGCTCTACAATGCGTGGAAGGTATATAAATACAAGGTATTCACACTTGCTTTTATTAAATTTTAATAAGGATTTTTGAAGTTTATTTATAAAAAATAATTTTCTTTATTTTCTTTATATATATATATATATATATATATACATATATATATATATTGTATATATATATATATATATATATATATATATATATATATATATATATATATATATATATTGTATATATATATATATATATATATATATATATATATATATATATATATATATATACATATATACATATATATATATATATATATATATATATATATATATATATATATAAGTTTTTCCATTTGCCTAGCAATGTCGTTAATTATATTGTAAATACGAAACTTCATTCATTGATCTCTAACTTATTTAAATTTCAAGGTGTCCAACTCAGCAATTTCCAAAATAATGTCCTTTTTTTAGTACCAAGCCACATTTTCATGAAATCACGGACAAACCACCATTATATTATATTATACCATTGTATTTAAGTATTATTTTATCCCTTCTCTTTTCACATATTTCAGTGTATTACTTCATTTTCAATTTAAAGTTTAAATTTTAAACACACTGAACGTGCAACATAGATAGAATTTCCCGCTCAAAATCTCATTGTGGATCGTTTTTGCATATTGACAGAGAGAAAAATTTCCTTTTGATGTTTTTAATATAAACATTTTGTTATATAAAATGTAAAGAATATAGGAAACTACGAAAAATAACAGATTCTATGCATATCCACAAGAAATAAAACAAGTAAAAGTGTTATATTCGGCTGTGCCGAATCTTAAATCACAGATCTCATTTTTTCCGTTTAAATATTTCGGCTAGGAAGCTAAATGTTTGGTTTTTCTTATTTCTAATACCTCTGAACGTCTTTCAAAAATACTAAATATGTTTAATTTAAAAACAAAAAGTAATAATCCGTTTCGTGTACCCCAAAAAGTTCTAATTGTCCAACCGTAGAATCGCTTTTTACATTTTTTTGCTTTTTAATAACAATTTTACTCTTCCCGAAGTATACAAAAGACTTCATCCACAAAAAACCAAAATTAGGAACTTATATGGTTGGTTGGTTGGTTGGTATACGTGGCTGCCCGCTACACGCAAGCATTCAAGTAGGATCTCTGAGATCCCGTTTTGAAAAACCACTCCACTCGTCAGTGACTACCTATGGAAGCCGTATCCTGATCTCGGGTACGGATGGTTACTAGATCCACCCCGTCGCATTGAGGTATCTAATAAGGTCCCCCAGACCTATACCTGATAACTCCGCGAGGTCGCCTATGATACTATTGCCTAAGAATTTGTGTCTCGTGTTGTGCAAGGCCGGGCATTCGCAAAGGAAGTGGTAAACTGTCTCCTCCTTGCTCTGATCTCGGCAGCTCCTACAGAATGCATTATGGTTGAGACCTAACCTGCCTGCATGTCTGCCTATTACCCAGTGCCCCGTCACAACCGCTACGAGCCTTGAGATGTCCCTGCGATTCCTGTTAATCAATTGTGCCGTTCTATTGTCGTTATAACATGGCCACATGCTTCTAGCCACCCTGCACGTGTTCAGCTTACGCCACCTGTCCGCCGCTTTCTGCCGGAAATGGCTCTGAATGGTGCTCCTTAGGGTGCCAAACGGCATGTCCACCGATACGGCAGTGGAGACGTCCTTAGCAGATCCAGCCTTAGCTAGCTCATCTGCCTGTTCGTTTCCAAAGAAACTGCTGTGAGCGGGTACCCAGATGAGGGTAGCGTCTATCTGACCCCCCAGTCCGGATAGCTGCTCTTTGCATTGGGCTACCAGAGTAGACGACGTAGTGAACGACCTGAGAGATAGGAGTGCCGCCTGGCTATCGACAAAGATACCGACTCTACCCTGAACACCCCTATCAATTAACAGCCTCGCCGCCTCCCTTATAGCCAGTATCTCAGCCTGAAATACGCTGGATTCATCTGGGAGACGGAGCGAGAGTTTTATTCCAAGGTCCCTCGAGAAGACCCCTGCGCCTACACCACAGATCATCCTTGATCCGTCAGTATACACTCTGAAGTTGAATTCCCTTTCTAAGTTACCCCTTCTCCACTCCCGCCTGGATGGTAAGAGGACTTTGAATGAAGTGTTAAAGTCTAAGTGAGGTACTATATAGTCGGTGGGCTTCCTCAGTGTCGGTGGTAGCCGGCCAAGGATTCTTGCGTGGCCATAGTCCCTTGACCTCCACCTCCCTGATGCCGCTAGTCTTGCCGCACTGCTTGAGGATGCCCGGAGTACATAAAGGTCAATCGGAATTAGGTTTAGTATAGCATTCAGCGCCTCTGAAGGACTAGTACGTAGACAACCAGTAATCCCGATGGAAGCAGATCTCTGTATCCTGTATAGTTGATCTACTACATATTTTTTACTTGTGGCGGGCCACCATACTAACGACCCGTAAGTCAGTATAGGGCGTACAATTGCTGTGTACATCCACTTAAGCATTGTGGGTTTTAGGCCCCATCTGGAGCCAAACATTCTCCTACAGGAGTAGTAGGCAACTGTTGCCTTTTTTATTCTATGGTGTATATTTGGTTTCCACGATAGCTTCGTGTCCAGGATAACTCCTAGGTATTTTGCCGTGTCCGAAAGGGACAGTTCCAGATTATTCAGCCGAGGAAGTTTAAAGCTTTGGGTTTTGGTCTTTGTAGTGAATAGTACCAGTTCCGTTTTGCTAGGGTTTACTCCTAGACCGCATCCTGCAGCCCATCTACTGAGCATACCCAAGGCGTTGGACATGATATCGCTAATCACGTCCGTGAACATCCCTGATACCATTATTACTACATCGTCCGCGTAAGCTACAACTTTAACTCCTACAGCATCTAGTCTGAGAAGAATCGTGTTAACAACGAGAAGCCAGAGCAGCGGAGAAATCACCCCACCCTGTGGTGTTCCTCTACATGCCCATCTTGACATTTCGCTATTACCTAACGCTGCAGTGACATTTCTTGCCTTCAACATAGTAATGATCCAGTTGCTGATGTATTCCTCAACGTCTGCATCCCGGAGAGACTGTTGGATGGCTGCCACTGATACATTGTTGAAAGCGCCTTCTATGTCTAAGAAGGCAGCCAAGGTATACTGCTTGTTTTCTAGGGATCTCTCCACGACTCCCACCACCTCATGCAGAGCTGTTTCCGTGGAGCGTCCCTTCAGGTAGGCATGCTGACTATCTGAGAGAATAAGCGATCCTTCAAGTCGATGCCTAATATGGGTGTCTAGTAATCTTTCTAGCGTCTTAACTAAGAAAGATGAAAGGCTGATTGGTCTGAAGTCTTTTGGGTCCTCGTGACTCCTTTTTCCAATCTTGGGAATGAAAACCACTTTTACTTTCCTCCAGCTGGTCGGAACGTAGTTGAGTGTAAGACAGAGTTCAAAGAACCTATAAAGCCAGGGAATAACAGAGCCCTTCGCACTCTGTAGCATCTTTGGAATGATGCCGTCCGGACCCGGCGATTTAAACGGTGCGAAGCTGTCAATAGCCCAAGAGATTCTCTCTGGGGATATTAAATCTCTATTGACAGTGTGTTGAATCCCACTAAATGGGAGGATTCCTATGGCCGTGTCAGTACAGCCTGGAAAGTGGGTGTTGAAAAGAATACTTAGGGATTCCGCGGAGGAATCTGTCTATGACCCATCCCCCCTCTTAACGAAGGTTGGACATGTGCGGTTCATGGTCAGAGCCCTACTAAGCCTTGCGGAATCCCTAGTTCTATCTATTGACTCACAGAAATTTCTCCATGAGCTTCTTTTGGCGACCTTTATAGCTTTTTTATACGTTGCTAACTTGTCCCGATAAGGCTGCCATGCTTTCTTCTCATAGCATAAATTGAAGGCCCTGCGTGCCTCCTTACGTAACTTTGAGAGTTCCGAGCTCCACCACGGAGGGTAACTTTTCTTAGTCTTTGTTAGGGGGCAGGATACTTCAAAGGCTTTCGTTATAGCCTTATTAAACGCCCCCACATTGTGTTCAAGTCCATCAATCGTATTCTCGATCTCTGGGACTCTTCTTAGTTTTTGCTTCAGGATCCCATTAAACCTATCCCAGTCTGTTCTCCTCGGGTTCCTGAAGCATTGCTTTTCATTGCCTAATGACGCGACTTCGAAGAATATCCAACAGTGATCCGAGAAGGATCTTTTATTGGATACCCTCCATCTATCAATCAAAGGTCTAAATCTATCATTTACAAGAGTGATGTCCAGAACCTCTTCCCACCCGCTAAACCTATCCGAACTCGGAAAGATGAAGGTCGGAGAGGAACCGGAGTTACATATGGTTAATTTATTAAGGTTTATGAAATCAAGGATATGCTCACCTCTGTCGTTGATTTCACTGCTACCCCAGATTGTATGCCTGGCGTTGGCGTCACAACAAAGTATGATGTCCTCATCAGCACCAATAGATGGCATGAGAGCTTTCACTTCATCTGGAGGGGCTGCTTTGTCGTGCGCCATGCAGCATGATGCGATAAGGAAGCTGGTTCCATCTGTCAGCTCGACCCTCGCAACTGTAAGGTCCTCAGTACTGAACTGTGAACAGAGAAAGATTTTTATGTGCTTTTTGGCTATTAGACATGATCTGGGCTTACCATTTCCTTTAGCATATAGTACATTGTATGTGGACCTCGGGAACCCCTTGACCTCGGAGTTTGCTACCCATGGTTCCTGCACCATACAAATGTCGATGTTCTCTTCGACTGAGATAACAATTAGGTTATCTGTTGCACACTTCGAGTGCTTCAGATTTATCTGAGCGATTTTTAGAGCCATCGTGCTTATTCTTCAGCTAGCTGCATTCCTCCCAGGAGGTTGTTCGCAGCCTCGACAGCGTCGATATCAGCTTTTGTTGGGCGGGACACCTTTACCTTAGCGTCCCTGACCCCGAAAAATAGCTTGGAGCCTGCTTTCTCGAGCGCTTCAGCTCCAGACTCCGTGATGGAGAGGATTAGGCAGGTACCATTACTGCCATGATCTTCCGTGCGGATGACTGACCAGTCATCCATTGGAATGCTGTGGTTCTGTAACTTCAGACACTCTAGCATTTTGTTACCATCCTTTCCAAGTTTTGGTAACCAAATCCTTGCCCGCGGTCTCATCGGTATTTCCTCCGCAGGGATGAGTTTAAGGCTTAACCCATCCCAAGTCTCACTAATCTTAGCGATACTTTCGCAGAGGAAGTCCTTAGAAAACGCGTCCAAGCACTTGATCACCCTGTACCCCCGGTGTATCTCACCGGAGTCGAAGCGAGGAGCCGGCTTACCCTTATTGGAGAGGACGTAGTCCATTACGAGCTCAGCCAATTTGGATTCGATAGCCCCCCACTCCGTTGTTACAGGGAGAATCTTCCCATTTTTGGAATTCGCCAAGGCCACAAGAAGGTTATCCTTAACTACCTCGTTAAAGGGCCTTCGAGTGGACGACGAAGATGATGTTGAAGGAGAGGTTGTTTTCTGCACCTTCCTTTTTTTTGCTTCCTGGCCGCCCTCTGTCTGAGAGCGGTTTCTTTTTGAGCTCTTTCCTTCGGCAATTTGCTGGGAGGCCGCTCTGGACGTGCTTGGTAGGGAATCCATAAACTTACGATATTCCTCTACCACGGCCTGGTATCTCACCTTATCCTCAGCATCATGCGGGTGTGTGACTCCTTTCTCCGCATTCTTGGCGATCTTGTCAAGAATGAACACGGCCTTGGAGTATCTGGTTTTAAGGAGCTCTTTCTGGCTCCTTTTTTTTTGGTTTTCCCTTCTGCCGGTTATCGGCCTCGATTACCGGTGTTGGGGGCACTTTTTTAGATTGTTGTGCGGATAGCGGAGTACTCTGTCTTTTACGCTCACTATCCGAGAGGTCGACTACTGTCTCCTGGCTGGAGGCAAGAATGTCGTCCTCTGAAGAGATTTCTTCCCTTCTGTTTGGTTGTTTTTTGTTTTTTTGTTATTTAATTTCTCCATATATTGTTCCCACGAGTAGACCAGTAAGGGGATGGACCATCTGTGACGGCGTACGCAGACTAGACAATTTTATTACAACCGGCCCGTGTCCTGGCGCCGGAGGGGAGCTGTTATCGACTAGTCTTCTTTTACCACTAACTAGCCATTCAGGTCCTCGGCACAGCTACCAATCACCTTGACCTTACAAGTGGGGGAGGGAAGGGATGTATGGGAGGAGGGAAGGGTGGATGAGGGATTATGGGAAATGGGAGGTGGAAGGGGGCGGTTAACCTTTGGTTGAGAAGGCCTTTTTATCTTCGTACTTCACTACAGGCCCTAAACGTACGGGTGTATGTACAGCGCCTGGCCTGAAGTAAGAGACACAGCCTCCCCTTAAGCCACCACATCGCGACAAGATAGTTAACCAGGTGGGGAAACTTATATGGTTAATTTTATTTTTAATTTAAAAACTTTTAAGACCCATTTGATTCTTAGCGAAGTATAAAATATGTTTAATTCACTGAAAAAATCAAAATTGGGAACTTTTATGGTTACTTTTATGTACCGAAAGATTTCGATTTTCCAACCCTGTAACCGAATTTTTAATACCAATTTAATTTTCCCTGAAGTATAAAAAAGATTTACTTCACTAAAAAAACAAAATTTGGAATTTATGTGAGTACTTTCATGTACCAAAAATATTTCGATTTTTCAACTCTGGAAGCGAATTTTTATTTTCTTACCAATGAAATTCTTAGCGTAACATAATTTTACTTGACAAAAAATTGAAATGTTAACAATTTTTAACAATTTTAGTTACTACATGTACTACAAAATACGGAATAGGCCGAAAAAAATTTGTAATTTCCCATCCCTGGAAAAAAATTTTTATTTTTTAGTTTTTAATAGACCATTAAGGCTCCCCAAAGCACAAAATAGGTTTAATTTACAAACATTGATTTTTGGTATAAATTTTGCGTCGAGAAATAGATGTGGAACCATACTTCGGATCTTTTTTAATTTCAATAGCAGGCTATTTAAGTTCATTTCCAATCCAACGGTCCAAGAACGAAGTCTCTAGCTCTTCTGGGGGCTTGGGAAACCCCCCAATCGTCATCGCTATTCATCAGGATCCTGAATATATATACTTTATGGGGTCCCATGTGCATATCGAAGAAATTACACATGGAATGACAAACCTTTATATACCCTTTGACTTTTTGTGAAGGGTATAAAAAGCCATTGTGTTGCTTTGCATTGGACCAAAAACATTGAAACCATTATATTGATCAATAAGACAATTTGACAAAAAAATATTGTTACGTTTTTAGACCTTTTCGTAAAAACGCTTTTTACTTATCCTTCAAGGATTCGTTTAATTGCATCAAATTAAAACACAGACAATTAATTTTAGAATTATAATGCGGCAACACTTTATTTACTACTTAATTAACACGAGTATTTGTACTACTAAACACTTAGCGATGTTAACACGTCTAGATTCAAAATCTCACTGATTCCCGCTGTTCACTGGCAGCGTCTTTATATAGCAAAATGACGACGTCTGGTAACTTCGCGAAGCATCTGGTCATGGTTGTTGTTGGTTGTGCTTTACTTAACATGTAGCTATATACGTGTGTTTGTATATATGACAATGCTGTCTTGTGTTTTGTTTATTGTAACTATGTGTGGTTGTATGTATGAGTGTTTTGTGTGTTGTGTAGTTTTGTTTCTTCTTGTGCTATGTGGGCATGTTGCTGTGTATATTTGTGTGTATGTTGCTGTGTATATTGATGTACATGTTTAGTTTTTATTAGCAGCGAATACTTGCGTACAAGATCATTAAGAATAACATCATCATCTCTTAGCATTGATGTTGCTAGGTTTTTCGTTATTGTTATTTACACTTATTATTGCACAGCCTCGAATGATCTTGTATATTCTCAACGATGTATCCGGAATATTCCATTTCCATTAATTCAAATATTATCTGCATAGTGTTGACCAGGGTTGTAACATTTTGACAACTAGAGATGGTTTGACAGTGCTGCCAAGTACATATAGCCACATTGTCGTTATATTTGAATCTATTTTTAAACTTTGTAACACTGCCGCCCACTTAAGCCTGTTCGACCCGAATAGGCATATAATCACCTCTTCCATAGTGCGCCAATCGTTCGAGATGTACTATCTTCATTTTCGACCTTGGGCTATTGTGCTTCTGTATCCGGTACACAACGTCATTCACTCTCTTAATCACTTTATACGGGCCATCCCAGTGAGTCTGTAATTTTGGGGACAATCCTTTCTTCCGTTGTGGGTTATAAAGTAGAACCAATTGACCTTCCATAAATCCCTCCGAATTTGCTGCGCGGTCATATCTAGCCTTCATCTTGTCACTGACCATCTTGATTCTATTACGCACGAAATCATGCAGCTCGTTTAAGTTCTCCTGCTCTTGGGACGTAGTGGCTCCTTCTTCTACCGCTGGCTTAACACCAAATTCCAAGTCACCAGGCAGTTTTAATTCCGTCCCGAAGATAATTTTAGCTGGCGTTCTCGATGTGGAGTCGTGTACAGCTGACCTATATGCCATCAAAAATTTGGGAATGTGCTCGTCCCAATCCCTCTGATGGTTGCTTACCACTTTTCGCAGGTACTCTTCTAAGGTGCGATTGAACCTCTCTACCATGCCATCAGACTGTGGATGCAACGGCGTTGTTCTGGTTTTCTTTATCCCATATAATTCGCACATTTCCCTGAATATGGCAGACTCGAAATTCCTTCCTTGGTCGGAATGTAATTCTATTGGGACACCATAGCGACATACCCAGTTGTTGACGAATGCATTTACAACTGTCTTTGCTTCTTGGTTAGGTATAGCATATACCTCTGGCCATTTACTGAAATAGTCCATTACCACAAGAACATAACGATTTCCGGCTTCAGTGACGGGAAAAGGACCTGCTACATCCATTGCGATCCGCTCGAATGGTGCTCCTGAGTTGTATTGCTGTAGCTGTCCCCGGCTTCTTCTTACTGGGCCTTTGGCTGCTATGCACTGTGGGCAGTTTGCTATCCAATCGGCTACGGCTTGTTGACATCCAACCCAATAAAAACGCTGCTTCAGTTTCTCAAGTGTTTTTGTGACTCCAAGATGACCGCCACTAGGTCCATTGTGAAATTCTTGCAAAACTTTACTTCTCTTGGAGCATGGCACAACTACCAAATTTGAAGTTGTTTTGCCATCTACACTTTCCCATACGCGGTATAGGCACCCTTCTATTACCTTGAGGCTGTTCCACTGAGCCCAATAAGATTTGGCGAGTGGGCTCTCAGCCGAAATTTCATTCCGGGACGGTCTTCTGTCCTCCTCTTTGGCTGCTATAATTTTTCCCAGTATATTGTCGTCCCTCTGTGCCGCTGACCAGTCTTCATCAGAGTCGATGTGCATTAGCCGAACATCAACAACGCCTTCCTTTTGTTCGGTTCTAACGCAATGTTTACACTCTAAACAGCAGGGTCTTCTCGAAAGAGCATCCGCATTGTTATGTTTTGTGCCCCTTCTATGCTCAATACTGAAGTCGTAGCTCTGCAGGCGCTCAATCCACCTTGCCAGTTGCCCTTCAGGATTTTTAAACTGCAATAACCATCTCAGTGCGGAATGGTCAGTCCTTAATGTAAAGTGTTGACCATACAGGTACTTATGGTAATGTTTAATGCATTCCAATACTGCCAGAAGCTCACGTCGTGTCACACAGTAGTTCCTCTCAGGTTTTGAGAGTACACGGCTATAGTATCCTATGACTTTCTCAGTGCCATTAACTACTTGGGAGAGCACGCCCCCTATGCCATAGCCGCTCGCATCAGTATCCAGCACAAATTTTTCTCCAGGTATGGGATACGCTAGTACTGGTGACGTACACAATAATCCTTTAAGTTTCTGGAATGCCTTTTCTTGTGGCTCGCCCCAATGGTATGGTCTCGACTTCTTTGTCAGCTCATGCAGGCTTGCAGCTACACTGGCAAAATTTGGCACAAAGCGTCTGTAGTATGTACAAAGGCCCAAAAAGCTGCGCAATTCATGAAGATTTTTAGGTTGATGCCAGTCCCTTACTGCTTGTATTTTATCTTCATCTGTTGAGATTCCGTCTGCTGTAACACGATGCCCCAAATACTTCACTTCTTTCTGGAACAATGCACATTTCTTCAGGCTGAGTTTCAATCCAGCTGATGATATCCGTTGAAGAACTTCTGCCATGTTTTTGAGGTGTTCATCAAAAGTTTTCCCCATCACGATTATGTCATCCAGATATACCAAGCATGTCTTCCAGTGGAGTCCTTTCAGTACCTTCTCCATTAGGCGTTCAAATGTGGCCGGAGCATTGCAGAGACCAAACGGCATAACTTTGAACTGCCATAATCCGTTACCAACGCTAAAGGCAGTTTTCTCCTTGTCTTTCTCTGCAATCTCCACTTGCCAATATCCGCTTCGCAAGTCTAGCGTAGAGAACCATCTCGTACCAGCTAGCGTGTCCAAGGTGTCATCGATTCTGGGGAGCGGATAGCTGTCCTTCTTGGTTATGTCATTGAGCTTCCTGTAGTCTACGCAGAATCTAGTACTGCCATCTTTCTTTTTAACTAAGACTACTGGCGAACTCCAAGGACCAGAAGATGGCTCAATTACGCCTTCACGCTCCATTTCTCTTACAAGCTCTTTGACTTCATCTCGCTTTGCTAGGGGTACACTTCTAGGTGGCTGTTTAATCGGCCTAGCTTCGCCTGTGTTTATTTCATGTTTAACCAATGCAGTTCTACCCTGACTTTGGTTTCCCATGGCGAAGATACTGGCATGCCTTTTTAGCAACTGTTTGGCTTTATTTCTTTCTGTCGCTGACAGTCCTGCTACCCATTTTCCTACGTATTCCTCAAATTGTTCACGTTCTTTGGCGGACAAATTGGTAGGCTCTATCTTCCTCTCACAGTTTATTATTGCCTCTGCTGGAGTACACTGGCCAATATCGCAATTTTCTTTGATGACTTTTTCATGGTCTGCCAAGTTAAGTACTCTTATAGGGACTATTCCTCCTTTACTAGTTTTTACTAGAGCTTTTGCTGTTATAAGCTCTCTCTTTAGATCTGCTGGTTCTACAACCCACAACCGATTGTCCTCACAATCTCCCTTCATACGCGCCCATATAACTGTTTCAGACTGCGGCGGTAACGTCTGACTCTCAATAGCAAATACTTTTCTTACTTGCGGCTTGCTGTCATACCCAACATCAAGGGGTATTTCCACATTACGCCAAATCATCAGCTGTTGCCCCATGTGTAGATTAATGCCATGATTAATCATAAAATCGGCTCCAATAATTACCTCATCGACAATATCGGCAACAATAAACACATGCCTCACGTTGATGTTGGCTATAGTCACCTTCAATTCAATCTTACCATAGACAGTGGCAGGCTCTCCAGTAGCTGTACGTAGCCGTATATTGCTTAAACGATCGCATTTCCCCTTTACTATATCGGGCCTTATTATTGACTGCGACGCCCCTGTGTCTATGGTAAATACGTGCTTTTCCCCGTTGATGTGTCCAGACGCAGTAAGGTTGCTATTTTTCTGCTGCATCACTGATATGGAGATTGTGGGGCCCTCGTTTGTGGGAGCTAGCTCTTGCCCCTTAGCGCTAGCTCGTTTTAGTTTAACGGGGACTCTTGTGATGTTGTTTGGTTCACCCGTTTGCTGTTTCTTGGTGGTGAAACAGATCTACCTCTTTTTCTTGGTGCTTTGCAGTTGCGCTGAAAATGACCAATTTTTCCGCAGTTAAAGCATTTAGGCTTTTCTTTGGTAGCACCTTCCACCAACAGTTGTCGCATTGCCTCCTTAAAACTAGCAACTAGGCTGTTATCCTCCTCGGGCAAAACCTCCACATTCCGCACTTTACATATCTGTGGCTTGAAAACCATCCTTGCAGTCTCTTGAGCCAGCGCAAATGAAACAGTCTCAGCGAAAGTGGATTTCTGCGTTGCGCACACAGCCAGTTTGACATCGGAGTCGCGAATGCCATTAACGAACGCCTCAGTTTTAAAGTGATCCAGGAACGGGTGACTCTCGCCTGGATATGTGAGCTGCACTAAACGCTCGATTTCCATTGCGAAATCTTGTAGAGACTCGTTAGGCCTTTGAACTCTACATCGCAATTCCATTCTGTATAAATCGCGCTTGTGCTCACCACCGTACTTGCGCTGCAATGCTGCCATTATTTCATTATAGTTGTTTCTGCTGCTCACTGGCACGGTCTCAAGTACCTCTGCGGCTGTACCCTTTAAGGACAAAATCAACTCTATGGCCTTTTCTTCAGCATCCCATCCATTTCTGCTAGCAACCGTCTCGAACTGGAATTTAAAGATGCCCAATGGTACGCTGCCGTCAAAGCATGGCGCTTTTATTCGCGCAGAAAACTCCGCAACTGCTCGTACTGGCCCACCACTACACTGAAGGTTATGCATTTTGTCCTCTAGAGCATGCAATTTTTCTTCGACCTCTTTTGCATGCTGCTCCAGGCCACCGCTTTCTAGATGTTGGACTCTATCTGCCAGCTCTGAGAATTTATTCTCAATAGAATCCACCCTCCTATTAATGGCCTCAGAAACCTCTACCAGAGTCTCGTTGGTGGCTCTATTTGACTCCAACAGTTTTGTTTCCACTCCCTGTATTTCGGCTACCAGCTTTTCAGTGCTGATCTTTGATGCTTCATGCATCTGATGAGAGTTCTGTTTTATTTCAGTTATTTCGGCTACAAGCTTTTCACTGCTGATCCTTGATGCCTCTTGCATCTGCTGAGAGTTCTGTTTAATTTCAACTATTTCGGCTACAAGCTTGTCACTGCTGATCCTTGATGCCTCTTGCATCTGCTGAGAGTTCTGTTTAATTTCAACTATTTCGGCTACAAGTTTGTCACTGCTGATTTTTGATGCAGTTTGTGCATCATTGATTCCTTTTATCTGAATCATCATAGCAGCGAACATTGAATTTATGTCCATGCTGCTGGTCGTAGCTGGAGGACATACCTCTACATCGTCTTTGTCCTCAAACTCGTATGTACCGATGTCCATGCCGCGATTCTTAAACTCATCTATCAGCCTCTTCTGCAGTTCAGCCTTGTTACCTGCTGTTGGCAATTCCCGCTTACTAAGCTCCTTTTTTAGCTGTTCAACTTTTAGCTCATCAAATTTCATAATTATTTTTTATAATTTAATATTTTTAATGTCCTTTTTTTTCTCCTTAAATTGCAATGTCCTTTTTAATTATTTTTGCAATCCCACTTCTGACACCAATTGTTACGTTTTTAGACCTTTTCGTAAAAACGCTTTTTACTTATCCTTCAAGGATTCGTTTAATTGCATCAAATTAAAACACAGACAATTAATTTTAGAATTATAATGCGGCAACACTTTATTTACTACTTAATTAACACGAGTATTTGTACTACTAAACACTTAGCGATGTTAACACGTCTAGATTCAAAATCTCACTGATTCCCGCTGTTCACTGGCAGCGTCTTTATATAGCAAAATGACGACGTCTGGTAACTTCGCGAAGCATCTGGTCATGGTTGTTGTTGGTTGTGCTTTACTTAACATGTAGCTATATACGTGTGTTTGTATATATGACAATGCTGTCTTGTGTTTTGTTTATTGTAACTATGTGTGGTTGTATGTATGAGTGTTTTGTGTGTTGTGTAGTTTTGTTTCTTCTTGTGCTATGTGGGCATGTTGCTGTGTATATTTGTGTGTATGTTGCTGTGTATATTGATGTACATGTTTAGTTTTTATTAGCAGCGAATACTTGCGTACAAGATCATTAAGAATAACATCATCATCTCTTAGCATTGATGTTGCTAGGTTTTTCGTTATTGTTATTTACACTTATTATTGCACAGCCTCGAATGATCTTGTATATTCTCAACGATGTATCCGGAATATTCCATTTCCGTTAATTCAAATATTATCTGCATAGTGTTGACCAGGGTTGTAACATTTTGACAACTAGAGATGGTTTGACAGTGCTGCCAAGTACATATAGCCACATTGTCGTTATATTTGAATCTATTTTTAAACTTTGTAACAATATGTTTGTTCAAGATTCACGTTAAGATTTTTATAATAAATTAATTGGCAAACGGATTTTAATTATTGTTAATTATGACTTCGATGCAATTAAAAATTTTAACAACTCAAATCAAAAGGAAAAAAACGGGTAACTTAAAATAATATGGTAACTTAATTTTTATGGGAATGTCAGAATCCTTAAGATTGTCAGAAAATTATTTTAAATTTAGTAGCTCACAGTGGAAGTACCTTGTTTTATTATAGCATGCAATGCGTGTACACACGTACCATGGTACAATTATCAGGTATATGTACGGTGACCATTCGTCCTTTTTTTTAAAGGACAGTTGTCTAGTTTTACGTGATGTCCTTTTAGATTAACAAAAATTAAAGTGTCGCGTTTTTAATTGAAATGTGTTTTTTTGTCCTTTTTTAACTATTAATACTTTTTTGTTTAAACTCTAAAATTAAAAGTTATTTTCTCAATACAATAAAAATTGAAATCACCAAGCAATAGAAATTACAATCATCAAATGGATTGGGCAGAAATTAAAATGTTTTTATCAAATGGCTGTTATACTTTTGGACATATTTTAAGTTCTGGACATATTTTGTTTAAAAAACATTAATACATATATGTAAGTAAGTCGGCCGAGCCTAGAATATATGGAATTGGCTACAAATATGTTGTAAAAACATTTTTCATTACATTTCTAAATGTCCTCTTTTTTGTATGTCCTCTTTGTGGTGTATGTCCACAAGATAAATAAATGTATAAAACTAAGGCGTACGCCTGCAAACTTGTTGTATGAGGTAGGTGAAGAAATATCAAGAAAGTGCAGTTTTTGTTTCGTAATTAAAAATTTGTTTACTGTTTTCAACTTTAGGCTCAGCATTCTCTTCTATCTTCCTCTTTAGGAACGTAAAAAAATGTCCCATTCCCGGATTTTTCTTTTTTTAAAAAAACACTACAAAATCTCATTTTTATATATCCATATAAAAATGAGATATGTTTATATTATATTATTAATGTATTGTTTAAATTTACAATATTTTTTTAAAACAATGGACAGAAAGTATGTACATATGTTAAAAAAATTTGTTTGTTTAAAAATTTAAACTTTTATTTTAAAAATTTCAAACAACCAAAACAGTTAGTAAAAATAAAACGGCGAATTTCACAAAATTTGACAATCTGTTCACTATCACTTGTGCTGATGCATATACCTGTTTATTGTACCATGACACATACGTAACAGAAGAGTAAATGAAAAGCGCCGCGCCCTGCATTTGCCTTTCCGTGCATTCAAATATGGTCATTCAGCATAATTGTTTACCTTAATTCCAAAGAATAATTTATAAGCATAATTATATTAATAATTCGTTGCTAAAATTATTTGTGTTGGAATAAACAAATCTTAATATGGTACAACAAGAATACAAGTGCAAATATATACATATGTATGTTCAGCAATAATTGTTTGGCTCGTGGCAAACTGTGGTTTAGCTGGAAGTCTAAATAAGGTTAGTGAACTAAGGGTGTCTAGTCAGCAATTGTCTAATGGTTAACAGTGGCTTAACTTCCCCCTTCTCAAGAATCTGCGTCTCGCGGATTAGTAGTTTATCTTAATTGGTTCTGTCATTGGGAACTGCAGAATTCTTCTCCTACTGTGTTTTGAAAAAATATAAAAAAAAATTGTAAGTCTTAATGTGTGATTTGTGGATCTTTTTAAATGCAGTAGTAGTTACAGTTACTGCATTATTTTTCGTTACAGTTTTCCCTTTTATTTGATTATTCCTTTTGTAAATAACTTCACCTGGGTTAAAATAGGAGGTCTTGACCTCCTATGGTTATGTCTATAGAGTTTTTTTTCTTGATTCCTGGCTATTTCGTTTTTAAAGTCTGAATTTACTATATCTTTAAAGTTAACTAGGTCTTGGTAATCTATACTTTGTGATATATTAAAGAAAATGTTTGCTGGTTTATTTTTAATTACTGAGTGTTATTATATCTATCTACAGCGATAGTTTAACTTCTTTTAGTGAAAAATTCGGAATCACCTAAGTTAGCAAGAGTATTAGCGATGTCTGGAATTGGGTAAGCATCAAGTATTGTTATGGCATTTAGTCTCTTGAAGTCCATAACTAATCGGTACTGTTTCTCTCCTGCTGAATTAGCTTTCTTCGGAACTATCCAAAGTGAAGAATTATATGGACTTCTAGAGGCTCTTATTATTCCGTCTTCTAACATTTGCAGAATTTGTTTATCCACCTCAGATCTTAGGTGTGTCGGGTAAGCATGTAAAGAAAATTTCAATACAAATATATTTGTACCACCATTTTCTTAACGTGTATTCAATGTCTTATCGTTGTATGTCTCCTGGTGGCAAGCCTTCAACTCATATGATTTTGTTGTAAGAATCATAGTAATATTCTGTCTCTCGTGCCGTTAACACGTTTTTCGTCTTTATGTCTGTCAGTCCGGGCTGTGTTTTAGTTATTTAAGAAAATTACAAATTAAATTAATTAGTGAAAACCTATAGGCAAAAATATAAAGAACAAAAAGAAATTCCAATCAACAAAAAAAAAGAAAAACAAATAAATAGAATTTTAAATATTAAATACGCGCGCACCAAAACTAAAATTAAAACAATAAACACCTTCAACTTAAAACATAATCCAAATCAATACAATAATAAAATACACAATCAATAACCCGAACAAGAAAAAACAATAAACAATAAACAGTGCATTCCTTACCATCAGTGACGACACCCCATAACAGTGTTGGCACTATGAGCCACTATGAGAAAATGGAAGTGGATCAGACCAGGGCTTTTATGTCCTGTGTTTCAGCAGTGTTATGCGCCTCCAATCCCTATTACCATAAATAAAATAAAAACTCTATTTTATTGGTGCGGTGTACTGATAGCGGCTGGATCATTCGCTAGTGAAGGCATAACACTGGCTAGTGAATGGTCACTGCAGTTGTTGTTATTGCATCGTATTCGCTAATCTAGAGTTTGGATTTCGGAGTTTTTCTCATCTTGTGATGGCGGCTAAGTTTAGAATCAACTTCTGTAACATACGTGGGTTAAGAGGGAATTTCTTTTCTGTATATGCTCACGTTTGTCTCCATCGGCCGGATGTTTTCGCCTTAAGTGAAAGCCAGGTACATGAGAATGCTGATCCACAGGATTTTCATTTGCCCGATTATCACCTCCTGTCGCTCTTTATTCTTCATAGGAGCCTTGCAATATATGTACGTAATGAAGTTGTGTACCAATGCCAGCAACCATTAAGCATGTCTGACGCAGCATTTAGCTGTTGGGTTATATTTAAAGTCGGTACAAACTTTTTATATTTCGGGTTTCTGTAGTCCGAACGCGGAAAGAGATGCTACCATACATGGCTTCGATACTCTTTCCGACTCCATATCGAAGATTCTTGATTGTTGTCCGAGCAGTGAAATTATAGTTGCTGGTGATTTCAATGTTCATAACACATCTTGGCTTCGCCATTCGAACCACACAACCTCAGAGGGCCAATTTGCTGAGTTGTTCGCCGTGCACAAGCACCGTGTTAATGAACCAACACATATTCCGTGTGTTGAAGGGCACCAACATAATACGCTTTACCTTTTTTTAACTTCACATCCTGAAAAGTATAAAGTTACCATCAATGCACCTCTCGGTAACTCGGATCATTGCACCATTTCCGCAACCTTTCCGTTCTCCAAACTTGGCAACGCCACGAAGCGTAGTAAATATATTTACGTAAAAGGTCGTTGGGCCGAGCTCAACGAATTCTTTTGGAATTTTAATTGGAAACTATATTTTCTTGACAATGATGTCGATTCCATGGCGAAAATGGTTGAAAACACAATTCTACTGGGGATGAAAGCTTTTATTCCCTGTAAGCAAATTTCGGTTAAACCTAGGGCGAAGTCTTGGCTTAGCCAGGCATGTAAAGATGCGGTGCGATCCAGAGAGGAAGCGTTCAATACTTGGCGTAATAACAAAAATGCCTATACTGATTTGCTACGCAAGAAGGCAAGATCTTCGTGTGCCAAAGTGTTAAGACGCGAAAAGGCTTTATACGAGCAGCGTATTCGCACTAGAATTCTCACTGCCTCCAGGGGTAGTAAGAGTTTTTGGTCATTCGTCAAAAGTGTTAAGGAAAGTGCTAGTTCTTCAATTCCGACACTTTTGAGGAATGACCAAATATATACTGACCCGGTTGATAAAGCTAATATATTGGCTGAAATATTTGCAAGTAAGTCTCACTTGCCTGATAGCTCTCAACCACTCCCCGCGCTCGAGAGAGTATCCGTAACTATGCCTAAGATATTTTTTCGAGCGCGTGCAGTTAAAAGGGTTCTTGCGGAACTCAGCACAAGGAAGTCTCCTGGGCCGGATGGAATCCCTGCACTGGTCCTGAAGCAGTGCTCTTCGACGTTAGCACGTCCATTAGCCAAACTTTTCAGTACACTATACCACTCCGGTAGATTTCCAATGTGCTGGAAGGTTGCTAATGTAACGCCAATCCCCAAAAAGGGAGTGGCTACTAACCCCGAAAATTACCGCCCGATTGCAATATGTTCTGCTATATCGAAGGTGATGGAAACTATGCTTAACTTCCATCTTGTGAAATATCTGGAGTCCAACAGTTTACTAAACGACCGCCAGTATGGTTTCCGTAGAGGCCGCTCTACGGGTGACCTATTGGCCCTTCTTTCGGAAAACTGGTGTAGTTCCATACACCGTTTTGGCGAAAGTAAAGTGGTGGCTCTAGATATTTCTAAGGCGTTCGATAGAGTGTGGCATGGAGCACTCCTGTCCAAACTTATTGCATTTGGTGTCGGAGACACCTTCTCTCGGTTTATATCGAGCTTTCTCAGGGATCGCTCTATACGAGTTGTTATAGATAGGGTCTCATCCGATGAGTTCAGAGTCAACTCAGGGGTACCGCAGGGCTCCGTTCTTTCTCCTACTCTATTTCTAATTTTTCTTAACGATTTACTTTCCCAAACTTCCTGTCCTATTTACTCTTTCGCAGATGATAGCAGCCTTTCGCATTCCTATTCATTCAACTGCAGGCCGTCAACGTCTGAAATCGAGACGAGGAGGCAGTTTATGAATGACGTTCTGAATAGCGACCTCGCGAAGATCTCCGAATGGGGTCAGGCGAACAGGGTCGATTTTAATGCCCGTAAGACCCAGTGTTGTATGCTTACGCATCGACGTACGTATGACCATGCTGCTTCATCTGTTTCTATGGGTGGTGTAAGTATTATGGAGTCAGGGGCTCTTGATGTTCTGGGCATGAAAGTGCAGTGTGATGTCAGATGGACGGAACATGTCTTTCAGGTCGCAAAAGAAGCATTCAAGTGCCTTGGCTTCTTAAGACGGTGCAAGAGATACTTCACCCCTTCTTATCTCCTTAATATTTACACACACCACTTACATCCGACCGAAGATGGAATACAACTCTCATGTTTGGGCCGGTGCTTCAAAGTCTATTTTGAAGTTACTCGACCGTGTACAGGAGAGGGCGATGAAACTCATCGGAGACAGTAGAGTAGCCAACTCTATTGACTCTCTTGAGCATCGTCGCAACGTGGGGTGCGTATCGTTGTTCTATCATTACTATAATGGCAGGTGCTCTGGTGAAATTAGGGAACTTGTTCCTGAAACCCATTCTTTCTTACGCTCAACGCGTTTTTCATCAAGAGCGCATGCGTTTGTGGTCGATATTCCAACGAATCGCACTACGCATTACAGAGAAAATTCGTTTTTTGGCCGAACAGTCCGTATGTGGAACAAACTACCCGCAGATGTCTTCCCCGCCACTTACAATTTGAGGAGGTTCAAATCGAATATCCACAGACACTACTCCCTTTATCCTCCTTCTCAAACCTATTTTCCTAGTTCAAGCGCAGTGCACTGCATATGTTGGGGTTATTCCCTGAGTGCTGGTCCTACTCCTAAAAAAAAAAAATAAGCAAAAATAAAAAAACACACGATTTTTGTACTTAAAAACGAGAAGGCATAGGAAAAAAAGAGTGAAATAAAGGCTTTAAATATTGTTTAAATATTGTTTCCAGAAACGTAATTACGTCTTTAAATAAACAATTCTCATATTACAAAACAACATT
Organism: Linnaemya tessellans; assembly: GCA_951800035.1. Taxonomy (NCBI): domain Eukaryota; kingdom Metazoa; phylum Arthropoda; class Insecta; order Diptera; family Tachinidae; genus Linnaemya; species Linnaemya tessellans. The sequence goes on from OX637536.1 coordinate 77,454,717, forward strand.
TTTGCGAATATTTGATTTTACAATAACATGGAAAAACTAAAGTTTGAGTTTATTGTAAAAGCCTTGCAAAGCGACAATAAAACAATTGTTATAACCATAACCTGTGACCAGCAAAAGTAGCATAGCTTGTTTTTGCGCCCATCAGCAGCATTTAATAATAGTTTATTTTAACGCATTCTGAATTTTATATTTGTAAATTATTTATTATACTGAATTAGAATTATTTTCGTTTATCAAATCGCACCTTAGTTGTTTATGGACATAATACATTTTAACAGCGCATCGCTGAGTAGCACATAGGTTTTGCTAATGACAAGTTCTGCTGGTTATATAGATATACACGCATATATGCGTGGATACGTACAGACGGCTGTACGTTTACGATCGCGTCGTCCCAATATGACTTGTTCACAAGTGTTTTAATTGTTATTGTTTTTGGTTTTCTTCAGTATACATGGACCATGTATAACTGACTAGTGTAAAAGATAACCAAACTCAATGCTAAGCTGCTGCCTGTGCAAAAGCACATACAAACATACCTACACGCATATATGCATATATACGTACATATGGCTGTATATTTACGATCGCGTCGTCTCAATATGACTTGCTCACAAGTGTCTTAATTGTTATTGTTTTTGGTTTTCTTCAGTATACACAAACCATGGATCACTGACTAGTGTAAAAGAAAACCATACTCAATGCTAAACTGCTGCCTGTGCAAAAGCACATGCAAACATACCTACCCGCATAATTTTGTGGACAGCCAGCCTACATATGTACGTATAATATGGTATAGTAACAGAGGAAGAATTTGTCTGTATGTTTAAGTTGACAATTGTATATATAACAACGGTTCCTTATAAACATTGTTGTACATAGTTGTTACATGCATGAAAATATTCATGCCACTCCAGTACAGTGGTACTCTGAAACCTTAAATGTGAATACGGGGTGAACTACTATCGACAGAAAGGTGAAAGTTTTGTCGGGTGGTACGTTCGTTCAGCACACACAGTACGCGTATTGTGACGGGAAGTGCCGTTCAGAAGCAAGACCGCCGCGTAGACGACGATTGGCAAGAACCGCTCAGACAGAAAGGTGAAAGTTTTGCCTGGCTTGCTCTCGTTACTCGCCTGTCCGTTTGTAAGTAGCACGTCGCCCCTAGCTGAGTCGCCATTGACGATTGTGGAGAACCGAGCCGACAGTAACGTGAAAGTTTTGTCAGGTTCGCTCTCAACACTCGCCAGCCAGCCGGGCCCCCTTTACGTCGACATTTCGACGCTCGGTAAATTCCACGCCGCTGCCGACCACTGCTGGAACCCCCACCATATTTTGGATTAAATAAATAAGTCAGCGAAAATTAAAGTGAAGTGTTTTTTTGCCTACGGTCCTGTAAAACAATAAATTATAGTACGACCCTGGACGCCGCTGAGCCTTAGCCCAGCTAAGAGCGGAAACGTGTCGTTACAATGGCGCCCGAGCAGGGACATGAGGATTTTTTTTGAGAGAAAATAATAAAACCAAATTTTTGTGCTGAAATTAATAAAAAACTTTTTAACTAAAAATTACAAAAACACACCAATTTTGCTAAATACATAAAACTGTGCGAACTTTTTTTTAAATAACTAAACAAAAAGAGAAATAAACTAAAACACAAACATTAAAAAAAAGGGAAAAACTATATATAAAATTTTTGTGGTGAAGAACGACCTGAAAAGAAAAATTGTGAACTTTTTTTAAATAAAAAAAAAAAAAATAAATCAAAGTGAAAATGCTGAAGACGTCGTGGATATATACGCTCAAGAAGGATGAGCTTTCCACGTACCTGGCCCATTTTCAGCAAACCAACACTGGAAGTGTCGAAGATCTGCGGAAGCGTTTCAGCAATTTCATCGGTGCCGATCACGACGGGGTAACCACCGAAAAATTACGGGCCCTCCAATCCCAGCACGAAGGGGCCGCTCCAGCCACCAGCCTCAACCCACCAACCTCAGTTTGGGCGACACCAGCGCCTCTGGTTGAGAAGACAGCACCAGCCCCGGAATCGGAAGCAAACACCCGTATTCTGGTGATCGAAATAGTGAGAAAGTGGAACCTCAAATACGATGGCAGTAAAGAACTAGCAGGTATGTACGGGGTGAATTTAGTCGATGTCATGAGGGTTCTGGCCGAATGTTTCCGGGATAAGGCCCTGGTGTGGTACCGCAACAACAATAAAGATTGGCAGCAGTGGCCAGCCTTTAAAGCCGATTTTCTAAAGTTTTTCCTGCCATCCCGCTATTTCGAGAAATTGGACGATAAAATTCGTAAAAACGCAACGTGCCCGCGAACCCTTCAAGGATTATGTTGTGGCGCTACAGACCCTCGTACGTCACGCCACCATGTCCGAGGAACAAAAGCTAGAGCGTATTTTCCGAAATGCGCTACCCGACTATCAGTGGTACATTCGCCGCCGTGATTTCACTTCACTGGAAGACCTCATCGATTTGGCCGACGATCTGGAAAGTATCCCTACCACCTCCAGCCACGGTAGAGGAGAGCACCACCGATTGATGGTAGATAAATCTACCTCTCGAGGGCGTGCCCGTCGGAAGTCCAGAAAACCGGTAAGTGAGAGGAAGTATAATAACCACACTCAACTGATGTGGGAAGAGGATAAAGTGCGAGCAACGGTCCTCATCGGGAACCAATTAGTCGCTGCAACACTGGATACAGGGGCGACGAGAAGTTTTAGCAACGCAGGTCGACGTAACACTGGCAGACGGATCCAAGTCGGTAATTTATAGATCTTTAGGCATCGAAGTGACCCTAGGTGGAAAAACGGCCAACTGCGAGTTTCTGGTGATGGAAAAAGCCACCGAAGGCATTATCCTGGGCCTAGACTTCCTGCAGCATTTCAACACGACGATCAGTTGCGCCGGATTGGTGGTCCACAGCCGAAATGACCGGACAAACCCGCCAGGCCCCAACAGTCACTTCGCTCAGGTAAGAGATAAACAATCAAACACTAAAATTCCAGATGCCCGTCCACCTAGGGAGATCACGGGCCAAGGTGACCTAGAGAAGATCAGCCAGTTCTTGAGAAAGGAATTGGCGAAATTTAACGACATTAAAGGGCTATCCAACATAGCCAGCCACAAGATCGTTATGAAGGACGATCGCCCGGTCAAGATTCGGTACAACCCCAGGAATCCTGCCATGCAGGCCATCATCGACGAGGAAGTCGACAAATTGATCCAACAGGGTTGCATAGAATCCTCTCACAGCCCCTACAGTTTCCCGATTACGCTTGTGAAAAATAAAAACGGCACCTGGAGAACCTGCAAGGACTTCCGCCAGCTGAACGCTAGGTCTGTTCCGGACGTTTACCCCCTACCACGAATCAATACCATCCTGGATCGACTACGAAATGCGAGATACATAAGTAGCTTGGATTTGAAGGACGGATACTGGCAAATCCCAATGGAGGCAGACAGCAAGAAATTCACCGCATTTGCGGTGGCCGGCCGAGGTTTATACCAATGGTGAGTGATGCCATTTGGACTACATTCGGCCCCAGCCACTTTCCAACGAGCTTTAGATCGAATCATGCAAACGCCGCCGAATCGTGTCCATGGTTGGAAAAACTCACAAACGACGTAGAAACAGACCCTGCGAAATTTAGCGACTACACCATCGTCCACGGCCAACTCTACCAACACTTCACCAAGGGAGATTCCGAGGAAAGTACACCCTGTGTGTTGGCACCCCGTTAAGACTCCAGATTTTCAAGGAAGCACATGACCAGCCAACTGGCGGTCATTTTGGCATCCGAAACACGATCCAACGAATCGCGAGTAGGTATTACTGGCCTAAAATGTCACGAGACGTAACCCGCTATGTCCAACAGTGTGACACATGTCAACGATACAAGATCGAGCAGAGAAAACCAGCAGGGCAAATGCTGACGAGAATTCCCGACGAGCCTTGGGCCACGGTTTGTGCCGATTACGTCGGGCCGTTGCCCCGAACACGTCATGGGAATACTGTACTCCTAGTATTCTTTGATAATTTTTCGAAATGGTGCGAGCTAGTACCTGCCCGTCGAGCCACAGCAGAAGGAGTCATCAAAGCGTTCCGCGAACGTATCGTGGTCCGGTATGGGGTACCCAAAATATTTCGTACTGACAATGGAAGCCAGTTTACGTCATCCTCGCTCAAGAAATATCTGGCTGACATAGGTGTCAAACAGCAGTTCACCGCTCCATACACGCCACAGGAGAATCCCACGGAACGAGCAAACTGCACCATCAAACAGATGATTGCTAAATTCTCCGGCTCCGATCACAACCGCTGGGATGAATTCCTTCCGGAAATCATGTTGGCCCTGAACACCGCCATATCGGAATCGTCTGGCTACTCGCACGCCTACCTAACTCAAGGTAGGGAACCCAGACTGCCGAATGCCGTGTACGACCACGTAACAATCGGAACAGGAGCCAAGGTCCTCCAACCCGATGATCGTGCCAAGAAGCTTCAAGAAATATTTCACATCGTGCGCTCAAATTTAAATAAAGCATCCCAGAGACAACAACATTATTACAATTTACGACGCCGCCAGTGGCAGCCGCAAGTGGGCGAACAAGTCCTCGTGCGACAGCACCCTCTTTCGCGAGCAGTAGAAAACTTCACAGCGAAGCTAGCCCCAAAATACGGGGGACCATTCATTATTCGGGGTTTCGTGTCGCCCGTCATCGTCGATGTTTCCGATATATCTACCCAAAAGACACGCACCGCACACTTGAGCGACTTGAAGCCATACGTCGCCCCTCAAAACTAACAAGGTCTCCCTCCTCTCTTTTATTTATAGATTCGACCGTAAAATCAAACTCAACGCATGATGAACCCGGGGAAAAGATTTGAAGAGGCCCGCCAGAAGTTTAAGCTGGGCATGGCACGAGAACAAGATAAGGTGAAGAAAACCATTTTCCTAGACGAGCATGAGATCCCTGCCCGAAGCCGGGGTAAAAATGGCAAACCACTACCAAAGAGGCCAACAACCAACAACTTTCGGGGGACCACCCAACCAAGCACTCCCAAAGCACCCCGTCCTAAGACGCCACCCTCAACCAGGACCCTTCCTAGCATGATGCATGCAGGCACGGCACACCACCCACACCAGAAAAAACCGCAGCCAAACAGATGGGACTACGGCATATTCCAACCACGCCGAACTCAGCCGAGCCGTCCACGCCCGCCGCCCATGGTAAATCACTCCGGTAATACGAGAAAACCGGCAGGAGCGACACCTCAACCACCAACCCTGGAGGAGGAGGTGCCCCCTCCACCACCGCCGCTACTGGAGGACGACGTGCCATCACCACCTCCGAGCATGTACCCAACACCGCCGAGACCTCAGACACCATGGAGGATCCGCGAATCCTCGCCAGAATCACTAGACGACTTCCTCATCCAAGACGACAACCTCGACTGTGGCCCAGATCTGGTCAAAGAACTCCGTCGTCAACTATATGGGCAGTCGGATAGAACTGTCGATGTTCGCCCAACGTCACCGCCATCGCCAAACTCCTCATTTGGTGAGGAAGGTGACAGCAACCATGCACCGACACCACCCCGTAGAGAAGGGCTAGGATTGTTTGACGTATACGATACGCAGTACCCGTATATGGGTCATTGGTGCTACGAGCGACGGATCCGAGTGCGCTTCCTAGTCGCCGGAACCAAATCACACCCAGTGCTTCCGCGCCAGAGCATCGCGCCTAAGGCCGCCATCACACCACGGCCACATCAAAGTCGGCACCAAGTGCGTTGCTCGAGGACCCCGCCCGTGCTACCAGCCTCAGTAAGGGACAGTCCAGCCGCTCGGTTACCTAGCACCCCCGGGCGAAACTGGTTCAGCCCATTACGGCACGTCCACTCCCCACCGCTAACCATCCGCGACAGACCAGCCGCTCGGTTACCTAGCACCCCCGGGCGAAACTGGTTCAGCCCATTACGGCACGTCCACTCCCCACCGCTCACCATCAGCGACACGATGTCGCTCCCCGCCGAAGGAGAGCTCGATATGTTCCCCCTCTGCGATGTCGAGGCTCCAGTAGAACCGGAAGTAAACCACCAAGCAGCCGCAGCACCACCGCCGTTCCAGCTCACCACCGCTAGAGAAATACCATGGGACCGCGTGCCCGTCGAGGTGGCCCAGTTTATAAGGGAGAAGTTACGAACGCGGCCAAAACGCCAACAATCCCGTTACGTGTCACATAGCGGCGGACGCACGTTCCGCACAGCTATCTCCCGTGCCGGGGTAGTCCGTGTATGGCAACTACACCCCGATTTTTCATCCCCCCAGGAGGAGGAATAATGTGACCAGAAAAATTCGCATAGCTTGTTTTTGCGCCCATCAGCAGCATTTAATAATAGTTTATTTTAACGCATTCTGAATTTTATATTTGTAAATTATTTAGTATACTGAATTTGAATTATTTTCGTTTATCAAATCGCACCTTAGTTGTTTATGGACATAATACATTTTAACAGCGCATCGCTGAGTAGCACATAGGTTTTGCTAATGACAAGTTCTGCTGGTTATATAGATATACACGCATATATGCGTGGATACGTACAGACGGCTGTACGTTTACGATCGCGTCGTCCCAATATGACTTGTTCACAAGTGTTTTAATTGTTATTGTTTTTGGTTTTCTTCAGTATACATGGACCATGTATAACTGACTAGTGTAAAAGATAACCAAACTCAATGCTAAGCTGCTGCCTGTGCAAAAGCACATACAAACACACCTACACGCATATATGCATATATACGTACATATGGGTGTATATTTACGATCGCGTCGTCTCAATGTGACTTGCTCACAAGTGTCTTAATTGTTATTGTTTTTGGTTTTCTTCAGTATACACAAACCATGGATCACTGACTAGTGTAAAAGAAAACCATACTCAATGCTAAACTGCTGCCTGTGCAAAAGGACATGCAAACATACCTACCCGCATAATTTTGTGGACAGCCAGCCTACATATGTACGTATAATATGGTATAGTAACAGAGGAAGAATTTGTCTGTATGTTTAAGTTGACAATTGTATATATAACAACGGTTCCTTATGAACATTGTTGTACATAGTTGTTAAGAATATTTTCATATTGTAAAGCCCACATACATGCATGAAAATATTCATGTGTGCCTACTGAGCTCGACTATAAAAGGCAGAGCATTTTGCAAAGAGCGAGGAGTTCCTGTGCAGCCGGCGTGAGGGTAAGTCGATTTAATTAATTAGTCTTTGCTCCTTGTATATTAACTCGGTGGGTTTCAGTTAAGGAGAAAACCACATCGGAGTTTGTGTCCTATCTGAAAAGTGAAAGTTCGACCTGGGATACCAACTCCAGCACAGTGGTACTCTGAAACCTTAAATGTGAATACGGGGTGAACTACTATCGACAGAAAGGTGAAAGTTTTGTCGAGTGGTACGTTCGTTCAGCACACACAGTACGCGTATTGTGACGGGAAGTGCCGTTCAGAAGCAAGACCGCCGCGTAGACGACGATTGGCAAGAACCGCTCAGACAGAAAGGTGAAAGTTTTGCCTGGCTTGCTCTCGTTACTCGCCTGTCCGTTTGTAAGTAGCACGTCGCCCCTAGCTGAGTCGCCATTGACGATTGTGGAGAACCGAGCCGACAGTAAAGTGAAAGTTTTGTCAGGTTCGCTCTCAACACTCGCCAGCCAGCCGGGCCCCCTTTACGTCGACATTTCGACGCTCGGTAAATTCCACGCCGCTGCCGACCACTGCTGGAACCCCCACCATATTTTGGATTAAATAAATAAGTCAGCGAAAATTAAAGTGAAGTGTTTTTTTTGCCTACGGTCCTGTAAAACAATAAATTATAGGACGCCGCTGAGCCTTACCCCAGCTAAGAGCGGAAACGTGTCGTTACAAACCTCAATTGAAAACGACAAAAATGAGATTTTTATTATGCCAAATGAATTTCAAAATATTGCACTCCATGAAAAGTTGAAAAACACAGCAACATTTCAAAAAGATAAGACAACATTGACAAAAAGGGGCAATACGAGAAAGGTTTACAGATACATTGAAGGAATACAAAGATGATGATGGAAACATGCATATTATTTATTATTTATTAGAAGACCGACAATATCTTAGCGAGACAACGGTAAATGGTATCTCAACAGATGCTTTGCAACAAATTTTTGAAAAATTTACCACAAAAAAAGAAGATAAACACGAAATACACAGTCTAAAACACATATCAGAAAAATTCACCGGAAAAAATGCAAATGTTTTACAATGGATATACCTTTTTGAAAGTGAATGCTTAAGACTGGAAGTAACTAAAGATATACATAAAATTGAGATATTAAGATTATTTCTTGAAGGGTCTTGCATTGATTGGTACAATTCAATGCTTATCAAAAATACGATAAATTCTGAATCGAGCCAATGGAAACAAGCTTTCTGTGATAGTTTTGCAGACAAAGGGTGGACTCCAGTGAGATATGCTATTGAATAAAATTCATAAATGGTTGTTTGCTAGACTATTCCCTTAAAAAAGAATGATATTGTGGTATATAAATCACTATGAAAACAAATTCGAATAGACCTAATTGCTGTTGGACTTCCGAACTATGTATGTGATAAAATAGATAGAAAACATTTAAAAAGTACTGAATATCTATTCAATGAATTAAGAGGTTTAGAACATTTAGTAAAGAAAGAAAACATTGTAAAATTAAGAAAAAGAATCTCAGGAGAAAAAGTAAAAAATCGTTGAAATGAAGAAGCCAAACCTAGCAAATCAACTGATATTCAAACACACAACTTGAGGACGATTAATGGTATAGGGAACACGAATGGCAGTGTTAAAATGCGAATACAAATTTTCAATATTGAAAAACCCATGGCTATTTTTGTTATAAATGATAAAAATTTTAGATTGTATAAAAGAATTTAAATTAATTCAAAACGATGACTTAAGTATTACACAAAACTCAAGTTCAAAAGAGAACAAAAATGAACATCATGACAATATTCCTTCGTGTCCAGATGAACAAAACAAATATGAAGTAAATTTCAATCAACATATAAATACTGATGATTTCAAAATAACGGTCAATCTCTTAGACTGTAAACAGCGGATGGAAATAGATACACTTATAAAAAAAATATAAGTCAGTGTTTGCAAAAGACAAATATGACATTGGTACTGTCAAGGGCTATGAAGCTCATATTGAACTTATGGTAGATAAATATTTCTCTAGACCCCCTTACATATGTACAATTGAAGATAAAAGAGAAATAGAGAACCAATTAGCAAAAATATTAAATAAAAATTTAGTTGAAGAGTCGCAGCTCCAGTAACTCTAGCATACAAAAAAGAGGAAAATAGGAAATCAAGACTATGCATAGATTTTAGAGATTTAAATAAAATTATTATTCCTCAATCGCAGCCTTTTCCACTTATAGAGGATCTTATGGTAAAAACTAGAAACTGCAAATATTTTTCAACTCTAGATATAAATTCTGCATTTTGGTCAATTCCCTTAAGAATACAAGATAGACAAAAAACGGCATTCGTAACACAAGAGGGACATTTCCAATGGACTTGTCTGCCATTTGATTTGAAAACGGCTCCAGCCATTTTTCAACGGATATTAAGCAACATCATAAGGAAGCACAAACTTTCAGATTTCGCCGTTAATTATATAGACGATATCTTGGTTTTTTCCAACACATATAGTAACCATATTTTCCATATTTAAAAAATTACTTGAAGCAATATTAACAGAAGGCTTTAGACTTAAATTCGCTAAGTGCACCTTTGCCGCAACTTCAGTAAAATATTTGGGACATATGATAGACAATAATTCAATCAAACCACTTAAAGATTATTTAATAGCAGTTTCCAGTTCCGAAAACAAGAAAAAGCGTCCGTCAGCTCCTTGGGAAAATAAATTATTACCATAAATTCGTTCCACACATAGCTGTTGGAATCTTGGATCCTTTACACAACCTACTAAGAAAAAACGTAAAATTAACCTGGTCAGAAGAATGTGAACAGTCATTTAAAAAAATAAAAACGTTACCTTGTTCTGAACCTATATTAAAAATTTTCGACTCAGATTTACCGATTAAAATATATACCGATGCAAGCATTAAAGGAATAGGAGCTGTGTTGAAACAAGATGATGAAAATGGAAATTGTAAGCCAGTGGCATATTTTTCAAAAAAAAATTAAACGAAGCTCAAAAGAGAAAGAAGGCGATGTATCTCGAATGTTTGACAATAAAAGAAGCCGCAAGATACTGGCAGCATTGGCTCATTGGAAAAGAATTCACAGATCACAGACCTTTGGAAAATATGAACATAAAAGCTAGAACGGATGAAGAACTTGGAGATCTTACCTACTATTTATCACAATACAATTTTAAAATAAAGTATAATCCAGGAAAATTAAACCAAGAAGCAGACTGTTTAAGCAGAAATCCAGTTTTGGAATCTTCCGGAAATGCAAAAGAAATAATAAAAGTTGTGAACTTTATAAGTTTTCAAGATTTAAAAAAGGGCGAAAATACAAATACAGATCTGCAGAAAAACAATACTAAATTTAAATTAAAGAATGAAATATTTTATAAAACTTTAAAGAAGCAAGTAAAAGTGCTAGTATATTCGGCTGTGCCGAATCTTAAATACCCTTTACAGATGTCATTCTTTTCGTTTAAAGTTTTCGGCTAGGAAACTGAATGTTTGGCTTTTCTTATTTCTAATACCTCTGAATGAATGTCTTTCATAAATATTAAATATGTTTAATTTACAAACAAACAAAAATCCGTTTCATGTACCCCAAAAAGTTCTAATTGTCCAACCGTAGAATCGTCTTAGATTTTTTAGGTTTTTAATACCAATTTTTTCTTCCTGATATATAAAGTAGGTATAATTTATCATGAAAATCAAAAATAGCAAATTATATGGTTACTTTAATGAATCAGAAAATGTCGATTTTCCAACCCTGGAACCGAATTTTTAGTTTTAAAAATGTTTAATACCAATTTAATTCTTAGCGAAACATAAAATATGTTTAATTCACTGAAAAAAAAATCAAAATTGGGAACTTATATGGTTACTTTTATGTACCAAAAAAATTCGATTTTCCCACCCTGGAACCGAATTTTGAATTTTTTGATACTAATTTTTTCTGAAATATAATCACTAAAAACACAAAATTTGGAATTTATGTGGGTACTTTTACGAGTATGTACCAAAAATATTTCGATTTTCCAACTCTGGAAGCGAATTTTTATTTTGTACCAATGAAATTCTAGTGAGGTGTAACATAGTTTTACTTGACAAACAAATTAAAATTTTTAAACTTTTTGGTCACTTTGATGTACCAAAAAATATTTCTTTTGTCCAACCCTGAAGTCGAAATTTTTATTTTTTAAGATTTTAATACCAATTTTGTTTTTCCTGAATTATGAAACAGTTTTAATTAGCAAAAAAAAAGCAACGTCATGTACTAAAATATATTCCATGTACCAAAAAAACTTTGAACTTCCCAACCCTGGAAGTGAAATTTTAGTTTTTTTACCAATGCAACTCTTCATGAGGTATAAAGTAGTGTTATTTAAGAAAAAATTAAAAATTTGAACCATAACATATTGCACTTGTCCAACCCTGGATTCGAAATTTTGTCTTTTTTTTTAATTTTTGATACCAATTTTGTTCTTTCTAAAATATAAAGTAGTTTTGATTAGCAAAAAAAAAACAACAACGTCAATTTCCTTTTTGGTTACTGTTATGTATAAAAAAATTTCAATATCCCAACCCTGGAAGCGAAATTTAAACTTTTTACAATTTTTTTTATCAATGCGAATCTTCATGATGTATAAAGTAAGTTTGTTTAAGAAAAACTAAAATATTTTAACCATTTTGGTTATTACATGTACTACAAAATATTGCATCTACCAAGAAATACTTTCATTTTCCCAACCCTGCAAGTGAAATTTTAATTTTTTTTTTTTTGTTTTTTTTTACCAATGCAACTCTTTATGAGGTATAAAGTAGTTTTATTTAAGACAAATTTAAAACTTTTAAACATTTTGGTCACTTTCATATACCATAAAGTATTGCATTTGTCCAACCCTGGATTTGAAATTTTGATTTTTTTTTTTTAATTTTTGTTACCAACTTTGTTCTTCCTAAATTATAAGACAGTTTTAGTTAGCAAAAAAAACACAACAACATCAGTTGCCTGTTTGATTACTTTCACGTATAAAAAAAATTCAATTTCCCACACCTGGAAGCAAAATTTGAATTAAAATTTTTTTTTTGCCAATGCAAATCTTCATGATGTATAATATGGTGTTCAGACATGAATGTTTAATTGAGTCAATAATAAGTTAATTGAAAAGTGTTCACATATACTCAATATAGCTAACTCAATTAGCGTTTGACAGCAGCTGACAAAAGGTGTTGTTTACATTTTGCTTGTGAAAATTTGTGGTTAAAATTTTGCGAAAATGGAACAAAGTTTGACTTTTAAAAAGAGTTTTCTTTTATAGTACGTAATAAACTTTTATTTTTCATTTCTTTTAATTGTTAATTAAAACATTTTATTTTAAAAACTCACCCTCAACTTGAGTCGCCACTTTTTTCTGTGAATTTGTTTACATATGAGTTGTCAAATTTCATAAAGTTTGTTCATTATGGTGCTTACTAAACAAACTTTTACAGTGCTGCATTTTAAGCTTTGCTCAATTTTATAGACAATTAAGCGTTAATTGATCAATTAGCTAATTAACATTTTGTATGGGTAATTGAGCTCAATAATTTATTTTTATTTATTTATTTATATATAACAATAACCAGCCGAGCACTTGGGGTCTTCTATAGCTGGTGGCCTACATTTGTATTTATATAATAATTAGAATTATGCATAATAATTGATACTATAACAATATTAAATAAATAGTAACAATAATAACGCATCTAAAATGATAAGAAAAAAACAATCTAAGTAATAAATTGCATAAAGTGGTCGACAATTTTGTTTTTGAATGAAATACGAGAAAAGTGGAAAACACTTAGTGGACGTGGTAGCTACTTCCAGATTTTAGCAACACGTACAGTAAAAGATTTATCACAAATAGATCTGTCTCTGGCTGGTATTAAAAGCTGAGGGTTTCTTTCACTCCTTAGAAACAGGAAATGTCTACGGATATAATCGGGGTTGCCAGAAAGCATGCCATTATAGAAAAAAAGAAGGTATCTGGATGTAGCTTTTGAAACTACAACCCAAAAAATCAACTGCATGCATTGAGTCGTGGTCGTGGATACGTAGTTGGTAAATAAACCTTATTATTCTGTTAAAAAGTAACACACACCTCTTCAATTCAAAAGTGTTACAACCAGAGAAGACCTCAATACAGTACAGAAGATTGGACAGGAGTGAGCTAATCTTTTTCGTATATAAAGTGGCTGGTACACATTAAGAGCATACAGACGTCTTAAGGTAAAATTGACTTTAGAGATTAGCCCACTGATGTGAGGGCCAAACCCTAGACTACTATCTAGCAGAACACCAAGACATTTCATCGTATCTACAAATTCAATATGTTGACCATCTCTTATAATGGATGGGCAGATAGATATGTTTGATGGTTTGAACATCATTGCCTTAGTCTTGGAAGAGTTAATGCTAAGATTGCAGTTTTTCATCCAGCGAGAAACATTACCTATTATATTTTAAGTTGAATTAAGATTCATAGGCTAATCGTTCGAAATTTTGTTTTTAAATCTCAGAAAGACATGATAAATATTCCAAGGCACAAAGGAAAGTCAACATCAGTTTTTATTCAACTTACACAGCAGAGCAGAACAGCTGTTTTCGAAAAACAGCTGTTCTCTTTCTGAGATATAAAAACAAAATTTCGAACAATTAGCCTATAAATCTTAACTCAATTTAATGTAGCAATTACCTATTATAGTATTTATGTCATATTGAAAAACATCTATGAGCTGAGCGTGACCCTTAAATAAAAGTTGTATGTCATCTGCAAAAACAAAAGATTCGCATTCGTAATCTCGCACCAAGTTGAAGAAATCATTCATATAGATCATAAATAGTAATTGGCCAATAACAGAACCCTGCGGTACACCGCTTTTTACAGGCATGCAACTTGAATTGTTATTACTGCATTGAACGTATTGTAAACGATCTGACAAGTATGAAAAAAGTAGTTTGCAGGCGGATAATGAGAAGTCAAAAAAAGTTCTGAGTTTATTGTTTAAAATAGAATGACCCACACTATCAAAAGCTTTAGAAAGATCCAAAGAGAGCAAAATGGCAACGCCGCCCTTATCAACCTGTTCTTTTAACAGAGTCGGTAAGACCAACTAATAGGGATGTCGTACTGTGCCCTTTACGGAAGCCAGATTGATACGAATTAAGCAAGTGGTTGTGATTAAGAAACTCCATTATCTAGTCTTTTAAAATATGCTCAAAGATTTTAGACAAGACTGGAACCAGGGAAAGTGGTCTAAACTCGCTCACAGAACTTTTTTCTTTATGGGGATCACTTTTGAAATTTTCCAATTAGAAGGGAATTGAGAATATGTTATAATATTATTAAAAAGGTATAAGAGTTGGCGATTAATAAGTGGAAAAATAATCTTAACAAACTTAAGAGGAAGGTCATCACGGCCTGCTGCATTAGATTTGATTTTAGAAAAAGCTATACATAAATCGACGAGAGTAATCCCTCGAAAAGAAAAGCGGTTTGTAGGAAAACTGAAATCAAACGGGTTGAAACTATCAACTGATCTGTGCCTTAAAAACTCAGTGTTGAGGGCATCAGGCGACAGATCCTCAGCGGGTACGGACTCACATAAGCCATTCTGTCGAAGAATTTTCCACATACCTTTAGTATCTAAGTTAGAAAACATGTTGCTATGCGCTTTGCGTCTTATTTTACGTATAACCGATTTCGATTTATTACGTGCTCTGCAGTAACACCTCCAATTATCAGGGGAGCGGTCTCTCAAGTATTGCATAAAGGCCAATTCCCTTAATGAAAGGTGGTACTTAATAATAGGCGTATTGAACCAATTATTGTCGGATGCGGTAAGACGTTTTGTTTTGGTAGGAATTAAAGAATGCAGATCACACACACAGGACATAGGAGTAAATAATTGTGTGTTGATATCGTTAGATGAATAGAAACTAGAAAAGTCATAATGTAAGTAATGGCGATGAAGTAGAGAGAAGTCAACATTTTTGTAGTCTTTAAACTCAATAGATTGTTCATTAGGTGCAAGTGAGTAAGAAACGCTGATAAATATAAGTGAGTGATGAGATATGGCAGGGCACTGAGTTTGACCAGAACTATGTACCGAAAGCGACGGCCTTAAACGAAAATAATCCAAGAGCGAGGAGGAACCAGATGTATGTAGTAAAGTGTGTGGGTAGATTATTGTGTCGATAAGAAAGCCACAAACGCCGACAGGATGAGAACACTAGATTGGTGTTTTCAATATTGAATAGATTCAGGTTGAAGTCGCCCCATGATAACTATATCCCTATATCTCACAAGAAAGTCACCTAACCTGTCCTCCATAACATTGATATCGCCATGGGGGAGGTAAACAACGCCAATAAGCAGCTTAGTAGACAAATAGTTAATTTCAATGAAAAGTGATTCAAAAATACCAAAATCAGTCGAGGTAAAGACTACCCTACCTTTGTACTTATTGGACAGGTATACACCAACACCACCACCACGTTGACCAGATCCGTTGCCCACATCCAAATTCGATGAGTGTTCCCTGCCAGGTCTATCGCACATATAGAACGTATATCTTGGTACTGAAACATCACTAGTGTAAATATGCGACTTTAACCATGTTTCGCTAACACCAATTACATCAAGAAGAGATCCACTTAGTATGCATCGTATTTCATCAATTTTTGAAGACCACAGGGCCAAAATTCAAAGCAGATGGCATAATAAAATAGTGAAAAAAAATAGACAAATTTGGAAAATTAATTAATTAATTAATTGATATAAAATACATCGAGATCATCAGCTAATAATTATTATAAAATAAAAGGTTATTCGGCAACATCCGCAAATAGAAGCTCACATTCATGAAGATCCATAGAAACATGGGACCCGTCCATCGAGTAGATTGTAACTTTAGGCTTATCCGCATTGTATATTTTAAATTTTATAATCTTCTTCTTCTTCAAGAATTGTTTACAGATGAAATTCATTCTCGCTGCCATAGGGGCATAGTGGTCATTAAGAAAAACTCTGGAATGAACATTGCCATCAACTAGGTTGCTAAGCTTGAGCGCTCTTGTCTTATAGTATTCCGCCATTAAGTTATCACGTATCCGAACACACTTGAATTTTTCCAACACCAATTTATTTTTATTCATAAAGCAGACATGCTGGATATCATTTTCATTTATGGATATACTACAAAAATTGCATATGTTGACTACTACATTTACTAAATTTGGAGTGGCTGTAGGTAACATTGATACTACATTAGTCCTATTGGCTCTGTGGTGGATGACATTTATTGCCTCATCATGTTTTTTTAACTTACTGGAAATGGATGTGCTGTCCAGACGAGCCGCTTGTGTATTACAAGATGCCACATCGGCTTCTATTAACTTAATAATGCTATTAATTGCGATAAACTCAATTAAGGCGTATGTCTGAACACCATATAAAGAGGTTTTGTTAAAGAAAAATTTAAAATTTTTAACAATTTTAGTTACTGCATGTACTACAAAATACAGAATGGACCGAAAAAAAATTTTTAATTTCCCATCCCTGGAAAAAAGGTTTTATTTTTTTTAGTTTTTAATAGACCATTGACGCTTCCCAAAGCACGAAATAGGTTTAATTTATAAACATTAATTTTGCGTCGAGAAATAGGTGTAAGCTTCCCAGCTTTGGAACCGTACTTCGGATCTTCGTCTCTAGCTCTTCTGGGGGCTTGGGAAAACCCCCACGTACAGACGGAGATCGCTCAATCGTCATCGCTATTCATAAGGATCCAGAATATAAATATATACTTTATGGGGTCCCATGTGAATATCGAAGAAATTACACACGGAATGACAATATATATATACCCTTTCACTTTTTTCTGAAGGGTGTAAAAAGATAAGATTGTTTTGACAGAAGTTTTCAGCAAAATATTAATAGAAAATGTACACAATACCTATTGTTATATTGGAAGAACACAAAAGTTAAATAAGATAACACCATTTTATACAGGAGTTAACTTAATTAAAAACATTAAAAGCATCTGTGTCAATTGTGAAATCTGTATAAAAACAAATCAAGAAAATCGTCTAAATATGGCTTATTATCACAGTTGGGTCCAGCAACACGTCCGTTAAAAATTGTATCGGAGGCTTTGGTGGTTCGCGCTCTACAAAAAAATATTTACATCTTTTAATAGATCATTTCTCGATGTATGCGTATATTTCAACATCGAAGTATCAAAACGCTGAAGATTTTATAAGAACACAGAATATACAATTGATTTTCACTGCGGTTAATGCTCCATTTTCAAATGGTCTTAAAGAAAGAATGAACGAAACGCTGGTTAATGAAATAAAATGCGCGATTAATGAAAGTGAGAAAAAAACATCATGGATAACCATTGCAAAGAATTATGTTGAAAAATATAACGAAACGGAACATAAAGTAACCAAATTTGCTCCAAAATATTTGCTAGAAGGAGAATGCGTACACATTTTACAACATGAGTAAAAGTCAAAATATACAGCTGAAGATCTATTAAGAGATATAAGACTAGCTCTAGAGAACACCAAGAAATCTCATAATTATAATAAATTACGATTTGATCAACGTAGAAGAGAAATAATTTTCGATGTAGGAGATTTGGTTTATGTAGAGAACGGTAACCGCTTAAATAGAAAAAAACTAGATGAAATAAGAATTAGACCATATAAATACTCAAAAAAATTTCTAATTCGATATACGAAGCTAATACAGGTCACAAAAAATTGGAATCAAATCTTTTTCACGTTACAAAACTTACTCCAGTACTGCATAATAACTAATTAACAATTGTGTTTAACAACCAGGCAATTGTTCTTCTCCTAGAGTGGGGAGATGTAAAAAAAAGTTCAACACAAATATATTTGTACCATCATTTTCTTAACGTATATTCAATGTCTTATCGTCGTATGGCCTTCAACTTATATGATTTTGTCGTAAGAGTCTTAGTAATAAGCAATAATAAAACAAGTAAAAACGTTATATTCGACCGGGTCGAATCTTAAATACCCTCCAAATATTTAGTAAGTGAATTTGAAATGTTTAACTTGGTGGGACAAAGTTCCTTTATATAATATCGTACGTCAACGCCCACTAAAGGGGGCGGGGTTCAAAAATATACAATATCATGTTTTCCACAGACGAACGTATGGGCATTGCTAGACCGTCTTAGACTTCATCACAATTCTCTTTGGAGGCTATAAAAACTGTATTTTGGCGGGGTCGCTCTGGCAAGGGCTGTGGGGGAAACATTTCACCTTTGTCATAAAACTCTAAAAATAAATGCTTGGGATAATTATATACAAAATTAAAATTTCTTTTTTTTGATAGGGTCATTTAACGGGCAAAGAGGGAGGAGGGGGTAGGACAGCAACAGGCAGTCATAAAACTCTAAAGATAAATGCTTGGGATGATTATATATAAAATTTAAAAAAAAAATTTTTTTGGTAGGGTCATTTAGGAGGCAAAGGAAGAAGCGGGGGGGGGGGCTAGGGCAGAAATCGGCAGTCATAAAACTCTAAAGATAAATGATTGGGATGATTATATACAAAATTTAAAAAAACATTTTATTTTTGGTAGGGTCATTTTGGGGGCAAAGGAAGAGGGGGGGGGGGTAGGGCGGAAATCGGCAGTCATAAAACTCTAAAGATAAATGCTTGGGATGAATATATACAAAATTAAAAGAAAAAAAATTTTGTTGTGGTGGGGTCATTTAGGGGGCAAAGGAAGAGGTGGGGGGGGAGGTAGGGCAGAAATCGGCAGTCATAAAACTCTAAAGATAAATGCTTGGGATGATTATATACAAAATTAAAAAAAAAAATTTTTTTTGGTAGGGTCATTTAGGGGGCGAAGGGGAAGGAGCGGGTAGGGCAGAGTAGTACCAGGTTTCGTCTCAGCTTCGTCATTAAAGCTTAAAAGTGTTATTTTTAAGGAATGTAGGCTTAAGTAAAACAATTTGTTAAATTTTTATGCTATTTTTGCCTATAATAACGCCCACTGAAGTGGGCGGGGTCAAAAAATATTTTTATTTTATTTAATGGCTCCAAGTTTAAGGCGTTGGACCGTATTTGACATAAAAATATATAATTTGCTTAACAAAATAACCAAAAAACTTTAAAAATTATGTTGTTTTTTCTGGGTTGGTTTAGTTCTTCTTAGGGGAACTTTTTTCCCTCTTGCCCGATTTAGCCCATCTTCGAACTTAACCTGCTTTAAGTTTTAAAATATATTTATGCCAAATTTCAAGAGTCTAGCTCTTTTCTTTTGGACTGAATCGTGATTTCCACAGACGGACGGACATGCTCAGTTCGTCTTAGATTTCATCACTGATCAAGAATATGTATACTTTATGGGGTCTCAGATGGATATTTCGATGCGTTACAAACGGAATGACAAAGTGAATATACCCTCCAAATTCTTTTTTGGAGGGTATAAAAACACATGATTTTTGTACTTAAAAACGAGGAGACATAAGAAAAGTAAAAACTTTATATTCGACCGGGTCGAATCTTAAATACCCTCCAAATATTTACTAAGTGAATTTAAAATGCTTAACTTGGTGGGACAGAGTTCCTTTATCTAATATCGTACGTCAACGCCCACTAAAGGGTTCGGGGTTCAAAGATAGACAATATCATTTTTTCCACAGACGAACGTGTGGGCATTGCTAGACCGTCTTAGACTTCTTCACTAATCAAGAATATACATATTCACTTCATGGGGTCCAATTCTCTTTGGAGGGTATAAAAGCAGTATTTTGGCGGGGTCGCTCTGGCAAGGGCTGTGGGGGAAACATTTCACCGTTGTCATAAAACTCTAAAAATAAATGGTTGGGATAATTATATACAAAATAACATTTTTTATTTTTTTTATAGGGTCATTTACGGGGCAAAGGCAAATTAAAAATTTTTTTTTTGGTAGGGTCATTTAGGGGGTGAAGAGGGAGGAAGGGGTAGGGCAGAAATCGGAAGTCATAAAACTCTAAAAATAAATGCATGGGATAATTGTATACAAAATTAATTTTTTTTTTTGGTAGGGTCATTTAGGGTGAAATCGGCAGTCATAAAACTATAAAAATAAATGCTTGGGATAATTGTATACAAAATTAATTTTTTTTTTGGTAGGCTCATTTAGGTGGGAGAGGAGGGGGTAGGGCAGAAATCGGCAGTCATAAAACTCTAAAAATAAATGCTTGGCATAATTGTATACAAAATAATTTTTTTTTTTTTTGGTAGGGTAATTTAAGGTGCAAAGGAGAAGGAGGGGGTAGGGCAGAAATCGGCAGTCATAAATCTCTTAAAATAAATGCTTGGGATAATTGTATACAAAATTAAAATTTTTTTTTTTGTAGGGTCATTTAGGGGGTGAAGTGGGAGGAGGGGTTAGGGCAGAGTAGTACCAGGTTTCGTCTCAGCTTCGACATTAAAGCTTAAAAATGTTATTTTTAAGGAATGTAGGCTTAAGTAAAACAATTTGTTAAATTTTATGCTATTTTTGCATATAATAACGCCCACTAAAGTAAGCGGGGTCCTAAAATAATTTTTTTTTTAATTTTATGGCTCCAAGTTTAAGGCGTTAGACCGTATTTGACATAAAAATATATCATTTGCTTCACAAAATAACCAAAAAACTTTAAAAATTATGTTGTTTTTTCTGGGTTGGTTTAGTTTTTCTTAGTGGAACTTTTTTCCCTCTTGCCCGATTTAGCACGTCTCCTACCTTAACCTGCTCTAAGCTTCAAAATATATTTATACGAAATTTCAAGAGTCTAGCTCTTTTCGTTTGGACTGAATCGTGATTTCCACAGACGGGCGGACATGATCAGTTCATCTTAGATTTCTTCACTGATCAAGAATACATATACTTTATGGGGTCTAAAATGGATATTTCGATGCGTTACAAACGGAATGACAAAGTGAATGTACCCTCCAAATTCTTTTTTGGAGGGTATAAAAAAGAGTGAAATAAAGGCTTTAAATGTTGTTTCTCAACATTCCAGAAATGCAATTGCGTTTTTATTTAAATAAATAATTGTCATGTTACAAGCATATAACTTTGTGTAAGCTGGTTCGTCGGTTGTAGTCCTAATTTCAGCCCTAACCTTTGTGTCTAAAGTCCCACTGTCGCAGACTGGTCCAAAAAGAGAATTGTATTTTTTAATGATATCCTGTGGATCACGGTCTTCAGCATTTGACCTATGCTGTTAACTTGTTTCGAATTCTCCGCTTTTAGTTTCAGTCTAGCATTTGATTCCTAACCGCAATATCTGATTTTTTTCTGTATATAACTGCCTCTAGTTCTCGCAGGGTGTCATCCCCGATTATACCATCAAATGATGACAGTCCAGTGAGAAAAAAGAAATCAAGATTGTTGTTTACTCCAACATTTTTAAAAAATTATCCTGTTGCTTTCCTGCTAATTACTATTTGTCCTGCCTAACCTTTCACTAATAAAATTTTTATTAGCTCCTGTGTCAATTAAAAATTTGTATGGTTGTCCTTTTTTAGAGAAATATTCTAAGTATGGTACGCTAGAGAGGCTCCTGTTGTAAAATTTACCTCTTCTGGGTTCCATACATCCCCCTCTTCAACTTCGTTCTCGAACTGCTTAAGATAGTCTTCCTCTGTTTCCTCATCTTCTTCTTCTGCAGTTTCTAGATTGAGCACCCTTTGTTGCTTCTTGGGTAGGTTTGAAGATTCGTTTGATTTCCTGGTTATTGGATTGGGCCTATTCATATAATTTATTCTGTGTGACTTAAGCGAGGGATCTATTTCCATGGGTATGGGGGGTTTGGGTTGAACAGGTCTTGTTGGTGGTCTCTGATTCTCAAATGGTGTCTGGATAACACGTCTATAGTTATAAATTTGGTTTTGGTCTCGTGTATTTATTTGCCTTGGTGTAGGTCTGGATTGGGGTGAATACATTTGGTTTATAGGTGCAGATATTGAATTTTTGAAATTATTTGGGTGAATGGATAAGTTTCTAAAATTATAGTTCTGTATTTCAAGGTATGAGCTGTAAGCTTCTGTTAAAGTCTGAGGCTTTTGAATGAAAAGCATTCGCGAAACGTCACCTTTTAATCGCCTCTATGAACCCATGATATATATTGAGTTGGATTCCCATCGAATACCTGTAGGTCCCTGACACAGTCCGGAAGCCTTTTTACATCATTTAAGTCCTGCTCATTTCTAGGGACCGGCAATTCTTCCTCACGGATTCGGGGTTGGAATATTCTACCCTCCAATTGTTGTATTCTATCATTTTATACCCTTATCTGTTCTAATTGATGATGGGATGCCTCCCCACCTTGAGGTGGCGGAATACTCCCTTCTAATTGCTGAATTCTGTTACTTTGTGACGACCAAAAGTCCCTGTAGTCGTTTTTGGGCACATCGTTAATTAAATATTATAATCCCTATTTTAACATTATCTATGAATTTGTAATAATGAAATGTGATTAGTAGAATTCTTAAAATTATATTATTATATTTTTTGTGTTAAGTAAAATTGTATTACTTCACTTGACCACGCAAACAAATCAACCTGCACCCCATTGTGCGCATGTGTTATTTGTTCTTGTTAAATGGTCATATAGAAAAGAAACCAACAAACTTGAAACTTGTTTTGTCGTCTGATTGTGCATAAACATGTATGTACATGCCTTGCCTGTACGCAACTAAATAAAATCAAGAAGAACCAAAGCTGCGAGTACATACGTTGAGTGTGTCTCTATACACACATTGGTTAAATAGTTGATATTCCTACTAACTAGCACCACTTGAAACAGTGGAAAAATTTAACAAAGAACGCTGATGAGATGGCGTAGCGGCCTCGAAATCAGTACTGATCCGTTCTGCTGGTTTAATGACTATGAAAAATATTCTTAATATTCCACTCTCAAAAGTAATAAATAGAATATAATCACGTTCATTTATTAAAAATAAAAAATAATTTGCAGTTTCGCAGATTTGAACCTATAGCCTGTTGGGAAAATTAACATCCTGTAATACAATTTACATAAATAAAGGTTCACTATTAAAATAGAAATTCATACATTAATAAAAATTTTATTTTATTAAGATTGTATTGTATTATATAGGTGTTCATATAATATGATGTGGCATCTCAGCTCAACTTTACTTAAAAAATTTAAAGTAGCTGGCATCACAGTTGAAATGTTTCAGAACAAAAATTAAATTTAAACCAATTCATGTTCCGAACCAGGGCATACTGATACAGGTAGGAGCGGTTTTACAAAAATAAAAACCTACATGTATTTTGTTTTTGTGAATTCTAATTCAAACGTCACAATTAATTGTGTAGAGCAAAGCAAAACGAAAAAGTACAAAAACAAAATATACATGTTTGTTTTTACATTTGCTCTTATGTTTTGTATGTATGTAAATATGTAAAGAAATTTTGACGTTTGTATTAGAATTTCTCCTAAAAACAAAATAACCGTATGGGCTATCGCTCCTACCTGTATCAGTGTGCCCTGGTTCCGAACAAAGTTAACTGTCTTTCGCTCTCTCTCAAAAAGAGAGACGTCAAACTACATATAAAAAAAAATTGTTTCGGAACAAATTTTTTGTTCCGAAACAATGGGTGAATCCAGCTTAAGAATTTAGTATAATAATGAAATTATTTTCCAATGAGTTGTATATAACGCCAGCTTTATTATAATGTTTGTTGTAAATATTCAAGTAAGGAACATTCTGCTTTGCGAAGGTATAACAGGGCAAAGCAGAGTGAAATCAAGATCAGTTCTTGGGAATCCTACTTGGAGGTAAGTCGTTATTTGAGTTATATTATATTGTAAAATAGTATAATTTAACATTTTGTAGGAAAACCCAGCTAGATTTGTTGCACCCAATAGGAGTGTCTCCGTATCGGTGAATGAATTTGGCTATTTTGTGGTTTTCAGTAGTACTTTTTGTTGTTGAGCCTAAGAGTGGGTAATTGGCGAACCTCTTTCTAACCGGAGTGTCTCCTTACTGGGAGTGTGTTCGTTACTCACCCATAGCTAGTGACTCAAGTAGATACGGTCCGGTTTAATTAGGTTAGGAGAACATTCATACTTAGCTTGTTGCACCTAATAGGAGTGTCTCCGTCCCGTTGAATGAACAGTAGGAATCTTCTCCAGCTATTTGGTACCCACTCGCAAACAGAAAATCCTCCGCCTCCCAAGAACTGAACAACATTTTGTTCTTTTATTCTTGTAATAAAATATTTATTTTTTGTAATAAAATAATTCTGCTAACAACACTCGTTGTTTCATTGTATCCTTGCATATACAATCAACAACCCTGGACGCCGCTGAGCTCTACCCCAGCATCCAGCGAGAACGTGTCGTTACAGTGGCGCCCGAGCATGGACTTTAAGTCCAATTAAAAACAGCAGTTAAATTTTTCTTCATTTCCCAGCGTCCGAAAAGCAACATTTCATGTTCCTGAAAAACAACGTAAAAGGCTGAAGTGAAAGTGATAAAAGATAAAAACAATAAAACAATTTAAGGAAAACCCCTCAAACGTGAGCAGCCACCATGGTGAAGACATCCTGGGTATACACCATCAAACGAGAGGAGTTAATTAACTACCTAGGCGATTTAGGTCAACCAGCGATTGGTAGTGTAGAAGAGCGCAGGAAGCGGTTCAGTAAATTTATAAGCACCGAACAAGATGAAGCCACGATGGCGCGATTATGGCAACTATAATAGCAACATGAGGCAGTAGGTACGTCCCCGAATCTCAGTGTTCCAGTGCCGACATCCCCCACCCCAGCATCTCCATCCAAGCCCAGCGGAAGCATACCTCCCCCACCCGAACACGACATGAACAATCGTGTAATGATGGTAGAATTGGTACGCAAATGGGGCCTAAAATATGACGGCGAAAAGGATCCAGTCGGATTTGTCGAGCGGATCGAGGAGCTGTCAGGTATATACCAGGTAGATACAAATCAGGTTCTGAAAGTGCTAGCGGAGTGCTTCAGAGACAAGGCTCTAGTGTGGTACAGAAACAATAATAAAAACTTTACCCACTGGCACGCATTCAAAGCTGATTTCTACAAGTTTTTCTTACCAGCAAGGTACTTCGAAAAACTTGAAGATAAGATACGAAAACGTACTCAGCGCACGCGAGAAGCCTTTAAAGATTATGTCCTGGCACTACAAAACCTGATGCGGCATGCAGACCTTACCACAGAACAGAAACTTGAACGTATCTTCGGCAAAGCCTTACCTGACTACCAGTGGTACATCCGCCGCCGAGACTTTTCCACCTTAGACGAGCTGATAGATCTTGCGGACGAACTCGAGGGTATCCCTACCACAACAAATCCTGGTAGAGGAGAGCACCATCGGCTGATAGCAGACAAACCTGCCTCACGAAAACGTGCCTCGCAAGCATCACAGAAAGAGTCAGGAGAAGAATCGAGAAAACCAAACTAGTCTGGAGTGGGAGGAAAGTAAAATAAAGGCTACCATAATCATCGAGAATAAGTTGATAAGAGCCACCATAGATACTATAGCCACCCGCAGTTTCATTCAGCCGCATCTTGTACGTCTTGACGGCCAATTGCGAATTTCTGGTGATGGAGAAAGCTACAGAAGAAATTATACTAGGCCTCGACTTCCTCCGCACATTTAACACCAGCCTAAGGTGTGCTGGTCTGACAGTACACAGCAGCAATAGTTCAGCCGTAACTGCCTGTGCCAAAGAGCAGTTTTCCCAGGTAAGCGACAGCCCAAACCCATCCGCAGCCGAACTCCCCGGTACGTATGAAAACCCTGGGAGCCAAGAAGAACACATCGCCCGGTTTTTGAAAGACGAACTGGCCAAGTTTCAAAGCATTAAGGGGCTGGCGAACGTAGCCAGTCATAAGATAACCATGAGAGACGATCGACCTATAAAAATCAGGTACGCTCCCCGCAATCCGGCCATGCAGGCAATAATTGACCAAGAAGTCAGTAAACTTATCCAGCTAAAGTGAGTTCCTTGGCGCCGAAACCAAATATTTGGGTCATATCGTCACTAAAGAGGTACGGCGTTTCCTTGGCATCACATCATGGTAACGCCGTTTCGTTCCTGAGTTTGCTACACTCACACAACCCCTCACCACGCTTTTACAAAAGGGCCGACATTGGAAGTGGGGAAATGAGCAGCAGTTGGCATTTGAAATGCTTAAAACAAAGCTGGCAGAAGCACCGGTCCCAGCTTGCCCGGACTTTACGCAACCGTTCACATTGCAAACGGATGCAAGCGACTGCGGTCTAGGGGCAGTCCTGACACAACAAAGTGAAGGACAAGAGCACGTGATAGCCTATGCTAGTCGTCACCTCAACAAGGCAGAGAAGAATTATTCAACCACCGAGAAAGAGTGCCTAGGAATTCTCTGGGGAATTCTTAAGATGCGTCTGTACTTGGAGGGGTATGTATTTAATGTTGTTACTGATCATTTGTCCCTCAAGTGGCTGAATGGGATAGATAGTCCCACTGGTAGACTGGCACGATGTACTTTAGAATTACAGCAGTACACCTTTACGGTCACCCACAGAAAGGGCAAGCATAATGTCGTGGTAGACGCCTTGTCGCAACAACCTGTCAAAGCAGCAAATTTAGCTCAGGTAACATCAGCAGTTACGTGTGCGTGGCTGGAAAACCTGATGAAGGGTGTGGCAGACGACCCCGAGAAATTTCCTGAGTACGCCATAGTCAACAACCAACTTTACCGCCATTTTTCGAGGGAAACCAACGACGAAGATAGCACTCCACGGAAACTATGTGTAGGGTCAGCACTACGACACCAGGTCATCGCCGAAGCCCATGATCAACCAGCTGGCGGCCACCTAGGTATTCGTAAAACCATACACCGCATCACCAGCCCATATTACTGGCCAAAGATGGTAAGAGATATCACACGCTACGTACGCAGCTGTGAGGTCTGCCAACGCTACAAAATCGCTCAACAACAACCCGCCGGACACATGCTAACCAGAGTCCCAGAAGAGTCATGGGCCACCGTATGTGCCGACTATGTGGGGCCACTACCGCGTACACGACAGGAGAACACCGTGCTCTTAGTGTTCTTCGATAATTTTTCTATATGGTGCGAGTTGATCCCAGCACGTAGTGCCACTGTAGACGGGGTGAAAAAGCCATTCAGAGAGCGCATATTAGCCCGCTATGGAGTTCCAAAAGTACTCCTTACAGACAACAGTCGCCAGTTTTCCTCATCCGTACTGCAGAAATACTTGGCAGACCTTGGGGTGAAACAACAATTCACCGCACCATACACGCTACAGGAAAATCCAACCGAACGCGCCAACCGCACCATAAAACAGATGATAGCTCAGTTTGCCGGGCCCAACCATAACCGCTGGGATGAATTCCTGCCTGATATTATATTGGTCTTAAACACCGCCGTATCAGATTCGACTGGGTACTCACCGGCCTACCTTAGGCAAGGCCGGGAGCCTCGACTCCCCGGCACCATCTATGACCAGGTTACGATCGGAACGAGATCGCGACAGGTACCACCAACCGAACGCGCCAAAGAGTTACGAGAAATATTCACCCTAGTCCGCTTGAATCTGAGTAAGGCATCCACGAAACAAAAGCACCTTTATAATTTGCGTCGCCGACGCTGGCATCCTGAGCGAACTCAAACCGTTCATCGCGCCTCAGCACTAATTGGTTTCCTTGCTATTTGTTTCTACCCTAGTGAAGCGTCACTACCTAGAGAAAGATGAATCGGGTAAGCAAACAACCGCCCCAGAAAGAAGGGAGGCCATGTGACGACCAAAAGTCGCTGTAGTCGTTTTTGGGCACATCGTTAATTAAATATCATAATCCCTATTTTAACATTATCTATGAATTTGTAATAATGAAATGTGATTAGTAGAATTCTTAAAATTATATTATTATATTTTTTGTGTTAAGTAAAATTGTATTACTTCACTGGACCACGCAAACAAATCAACCTGCGCCCCATTGTGCGCATGTGTTATTTGTTCTTGTTAAATGGTCATATAGAAAAGAAACTAACAGACATTCCAACATATGTATGTAAGTCGCAGTGTAGCTGATTTCCAAATTCTTTGCTTATGTACAAGCATTTATACTAGCACACAATGTGTGTAACGGTCGTAAGTCAAATCATGAAACTTGTTTTGTCGTCTGATTGTGCATAAACATGTATGTACCTGCCTTGCCTGTACGCAACTAAATAAAATCAAGAAGAACCAAAGCTGCGAGTACATACGTTGAGTGTGTCTCTATACACATGTCTATAAGTAGGTAACTGTACACTAGCATTGTAGTGTAAGAATTTAGTATAATAATGAAATTATTTTCCAATGAATTGTATATAACGCCAGCTTTATTATAATGTTTGTTGTAAATATTCAAGTAAGGAACATTCTGCTTTGCGAAGGTATAACTGGGCAAAGCAGAGTGAAATCCAGATCAGTTCTTGGGAATCCTACTTGGAAGTAAGTCGTTATTTGAGTAACATTAAATTGTAGAATAGTATAATTTATCATTTTGTAGGAAAATCCAGCTAGATTTGTTGCACCCAATAGGAGTGTCTCCGTATCGGTGAATGAATTTGGCTATTTTGTGGTTTTCAGTAGTAATTTTTGTTGTTGAGCCTAGGAGTAGGTAATTGCCGAACCTCTTTCTAACCGAATTGTTTCCTTACTGGGAGTGTGTTTTTTCTTTTACACTGGGGATTAAACATTTATTTAGAGATTGCAGTATGTTTATTAGAACTTAGATTTCTTAATTAACTTTATATGTTGAGATTTCCCTTTTTATTATTTAAAGGATTTAAAAAAATATTTCTTCTTTTTTCCTCTTTTTAAATTACTCTTAAGGCGGATTCACCCATGTTTTCCGAACAAAAGTTTTGTCCGGACAAAATTTATTTTACTGAGAGTTTTCTGCAGCACGATTCACTCATTTCGATAAATTTGTCCGGAAAATCAAAGTTGCCATACATATAAAAAAAGTTTTGCAAAATGGTAGTACTGCAGCGATTTTTTATGTTTTGCTTTGTTTTCTTGATATTTTAGATATTTGGATATTACATATTTTCAATTATTTTTCAAGAATTTGTGATAATAATAATGGACGAGAAAAGTAAATTGCTTTACTTTATGGCCATTGAATTGCATAAAGCGTTGTTATTAGCAAAATTTATTTCTTTAGTCTCACACACAATTTAATATATCAAACACAAAATGACACCTCAACTTTGTGTGAAAAAGTATAACGTATTGGTAACTCAGTTCAATTTTGTCCGGACAAAATATAAAATTAAACCAATTCAAGATGAGAGTTGTTCGTAAAAAATTCGCCTTTATGTGTTAAGATTTTGTTAAAAATTGTTTTAATTAATCTTATTTATATAAAAGGTTTCGTTTATCAGAAAACAAATTTTAATTTAGTTTTAATGTGAAAATTCTTATTTTAAAAATTTCTATAATTATATTTTTCGTATAGACATAGGTATATTTTTAATAGTAATCTATTCCACTTGAAATTATATTTTTTGTTGCTTATTTTTTTTTTTAAATAAATTTCCATATCACATATATATTTTTAGTTTATAAAAATGAGATATCTTACAGTATTATAATGATGAACTACACGGCTCGATTGGATAGTTCGTAATTTCCTTTTTGGCAGAAATTAATCGCTTACTCTGGTACGGGTTGTATCACTGTGGAGTCTTTGGTGAGTTGAGTTGGATGGTTCCTTTACATGTTTCCTTGCTGGTTCTGCAACGATTTGTGGAATTTGGAGTGAATCTTTTTCAATCGTTAAATTTTCACTAATTTTAGAGTCTTTCGCGGACTTATTCCCCCTGATTGTGTAAGGTGTTCGCGTTTAGGCCTCAGTCGTTTTTCGTAGTAGATTAAAGAAAACTGCTTGCATGTTTCTTTAATCTTGTACAAAAAACGCCTTGGGCGTAAACGTCAACGCCTTACACAATTAGGCTAACTTAACTCTTGAGCTTGTTAATTGGAGTACGGCACTGTTTTGTAAAAGGATAATTAACTTTATTCTTTTTTGTTTTTGCACAGCACTATTTGGCAAGATTTGAGTTTAATTTTTTTTATTTTATTAAACGTCTTTACGGACTTGCACTAAAATCGTTTAGTCTTTTTTTCTTAGACTGCTCGGGTGCCAGTTATGGTTATCTTGCTATAGAGAACAAAAAAAAAATAAATAAAACACGACTCACTCGTTTCTTTTCACAACATCAATAACTGAATTATTTTATTGACCTTCTTTTATACATTAAAATATGATTATTTAACATAATTGTTTACCTTAATTCTAAAGAATAATTAATAAGCATAATTATATTAATAATTCGTTGCTAAAATTATTTGTGTTGCAATAAATAAATTGCAATATGGTACAACAAGAATACAAGTGAAAAAATATACATATGTATGCTCAGCAATAATTGTTTGGCTCGTGGAAAACTGTGGTTTAGCTGGAAGTCTAAAAAAGGTTAGTGAACTAACTTAGCGTTTACACATGCCACTGGGAGTTCGAAAAAGTCAATACACTTACAACTTTTTACTAATACACACACATATTTTCTAGTGGCAGCTCCAGTGGCAGCTAATTTTGCATGCGAGTAAAAATTTGGCACTTGCATGCCACTAAATGTCAAAACGATAATCAATGTTACCCTGCCAAAAATTTAATGCAAACTTTCTGGATTACAGTAAAATTGTAGTTAAAGTTTTAACTTATTTAATGTATTATTATGCAGTATTTCTTGAAATTCGCATAAAAAATATCAAGTTTGTTAATTATAGAGCATTCATATTATTAAAAATATATGAATAAAAATATATGCTAACCTTTTCCCCAAAAATGCGCCTATATGGTTTTATACACTGAATAAGGCTCAACATCATGAAATGAAAGATTAGCATCATTGTAAATGTAACATGTCGTCTTCATCAGACCCACTTGATGTGTCCATAAGTTGTTCACTAATCTGAAAAAGCATTTGTGTATACTAAACAATGGGGCAAATATGCGCAAATGTACTAACAACTTCAAGTTTTTTTGAAAAATCTTCCATTTTACTTTTAACCAATTTTCAATTAACAACTTCTTTCCTTTATTTGTAAATTTTCTTTGTACTTTTTTATTTTCAAATGTAAACAAAAAACAGCTGATAATATAATTCTTGCCCAAACTTACCCAAAGAAATAGTTCGGGCTACTTTGTACAGGAAATGAAAAAAATCACTCTCTCATTTTCTCTCAAAATTGCACAAAAATTGTTATCTGGAACGCATTTGGGTAACTTTGGGCGAGTTCGGGCTGCATCTGGAACACAGCTTATATGTACATACGCACAATTTGTGGTTTTTGTTCTTACAAGCAAAGATTCTTTTTTATGTGTTATTTTTTCTATTTATGAATGAATGCCATGAATACCATGTGAATACTATAAAATCTGGTCAGCAATTTTCAAAATTTTTAGATGGCATGAATGAAAGGGTTGATTAACTTGTGTTGGCATAACAAAAGTAGTGCGAAAAAAACAGTCAAAGCAAATGGAGAGTTAAATACAAGCACGTGCATTGATGTTTTTGGGGCAGTTAAATGAACGGCAAAAGCAACGAACATATGAATAAGCAATAAAAGTGAATATGCAATTTCTTTTCTCTGATTCGAAATAAGGCTCGAGAGCTGGGAAGCTTACACCAATTTCTCGATGCAAAATTAGTACCAAAATCCAATTATTTTTTTGGTTGTTTGTAAATAAACCTATTTCATGCTTTGGGAAGCCTAAATTGTCTATTAAAAACTAAAAAAATAAAATGTTTATTCCAGGGATGGGAAGTTAACAGTTTTTTTTGGCACATGCAGTATTTTGTAGGACATGTAATAAATAAAATGGTTAAAAATTTTAAGTTTTTCTTAAATAAAACGGCTTTATACATCATGAAGATTTGCATTGGACAAATAAAAAATTTTAAAATTAAAATTTCGCTTCCAGGAGTGGGAAATTGAAATTTTCTTTATACATAATAGTAACCACAACTGACGTTGTTGTTTTTTTGCTAACTAAAATTATTTTATAATTTAGGAAGAAGAAAATTGGTATCAAAAGTTAAAAAAAAAAATAGAAATTTCGAGTCCAGGATTGGACAAGTGCAATATTTTATAGAACCTACATGAAAGTGACCAAAATGGTTAACATTTTTAAATTTTTCTTAAATAAAACTACTTTATACCTCATGAAGAGTTGCATTGATAAAAAAGAAAAAAAATAAATTTCACTTCCAGGGTTGGAAAATTGAAAGATTTTTTGTCACATGCAATATATTGCAGTACATGAAAGTGACCAAAATGCTTAAAATTTTAAAATTTTTCTTAAATGAAATGACTTTATACCTAATGAAGACTAGCATTGGTAAAAAAAGACAAAAAAATTAAAATTTCGCTTTCAGGGTTGGGAAATTGAAATATTTTGTATGTATAAAAGTAACCAAAAAGGCAATTGACGTTGTTGTTTTTGCTAAATAAAACTATTTTATAATTCAGAACACAATTGGTATTGAAATCTTAAAAAATCGAAATTTCGATTCCAGGGTTGGACAAATGAAATATTTTATGATACATGAAAGTGACCAAAAAGTTTAAAATTTGTAATTTTTTTGTCAAGTAAAACTATGTTATACCTCACTAAGAATTGCATTGGTAAAAAAAAACGCTTCCAGAGTTGGAAAATCGAAATATTTTTAGTACATAAAAGTACCCACATAAATGAAACATATTTTATACTTCAAGAATAATTAAATTCAAAGTATATCAATATCAAGTAGTCGCAAGAGTAAAACAACATAAAATTACAAAAACCACCGTACATTTTGTTTGTGTAAAATTAATATTTTATGTCAGAAATTTTATTTTATTTTGTTTTGTTCACAATTATTTCCAAAAATTTAAATACTTTTCGCATAGAACTTTTTTAAAACAATTTCTTTTTGTTACTTTTCTTAAACAATACACTTTTTCACAAAAATATTTTCCACAACAATTCTTTTTTGCTACTATTGTTGAATTAATAATGTTTTTCACAATTTTACAAAATTATTTTTTCAACGAATAAACAAATATGGCTCGCTACAAAAGTAAACAAATTTTGACATACGTTCATGTAAAAACTGAAAAAAATTTTAGTCAGCTGGGCTCTTGCATATACTTGATATAGATATACTTTGATTAAATTGGTGTTAAAAATTCGGTTCCAGGGTTGGAAAATCTAAATTTTTTTGTACATAGAAATAACCATATAAGTTCCCAATCTTGGTTTTTTCAGTGAATTAAACCTATTTTATAGTTCGCTAAGAGTTAAATTGGTATTAAAAATTTTAAAAATTAAAAATTCGGTTCCAGGGTTGGAATATCGAAATTTTTATTTATTTATTTATTTCAAAGTCTATGGAAAAATTCCTTACAGACTATTTAAATATAAAAACATATTACATACATACACTCATAAATAAAGTTTCAGATACAAAATGAAATGTTTTTATGAACATGAATGCAAACTATTGATTTAAAAATAAAATAACATTTCTTTTAATGGTTTCAACATTTAGTGAAAAATCTATAAAGTTATACAATTCATTAAAGCAAACGCATAGTCTTCTAAGCGGGTCGGAGGTAGCGAAGTTTGAGCGGCAAGTTCTAACGTATAACGGGTTGAAAGACCTCAGTGATCGTTGTGGGATATTGAATATCATGTTGCTCATCAAAAATTCTGAATTTCCGTTACCATTTATAAGGTTAACCATAAAAGAAACTTTAAGCATACTTCTCCGGCTACTCAAAGTTGGTAAATTCACTTCAGCTAATCTTATTGTGTAAGATGGAAGAGTCATACGGCAACTGTAAACATTTCTTAAGCAGAAAATGAGAAATTGTTTCTGAACAGACTCAATACGTTCAATATGAATTTGATAGAATGGGTCCCATATTATGCAACCGTATTCCAAAATTGGCCTTACGAGTGATGTATATAATATTTTGGTTGTAACAGGATCATTAAATTCCTTCGACCATCTTTTGATGAAAGCCAAAACGCTACGGGATTTATTGACAGTCATCATAATATGTTGTATAAAGCTCAATTTTGCATCTAGCAAAATCCCCAAGTCCATAATCGCATCTACAGATTTTAATTGATATCCCCCAAGAAAGTAGGAATAAACCGTATTCTGTACTCTTGAAAACTGCATATGAGAACACTTGCTTAAATTGAGACTCATCAAATTAGCGTCACACCAATTGTAAAAGTTATATAGGTCGTTTTGTAGATACAGCCGAGCAGTTGGAAGTTTAATACTCAAGAATATTTTGACATCATCTGCATACATTAATACATTAGTGTGTTTTACAACATCAGGTAAATCATTAATGAAAAGTATGAATAAAATTGGTCCAAGATGGCTACCCTGCGGAACACCCGATCTTACAAGAATTTTCCTTGAAATTGCGGAATTAAATTTTACTGACTGAGTTCTAAGTGTTAGATATGAATTAAACCACCTCAGATAGTTATTGCTGAAGCCCATTAAGTCCAATTTCTTCAAAAGCAGAACATGATTTACTTTATCAAACGCCTTACTGAAATCAGTATAAATAACGTCAGTGTGGTAGCCGTTGACAAAAGATTCATTTACTAACGTTGTTAATTGAAGGATGTTTGTCATGGCAGATAGTCCTTTACGAAAGCCATGTTGTAGAGGTGTTAATAAGGAAGACGCTTGGTGAATAAGACAATCCATCATACATTTTTCAAAAAGCTTCGGAATATCACTTAGTTTCGCGATGCCCCTGTAATTATTAATATCAGATCTATTTCCGGACTTAAACAGGGGTATGATATATGAATCTTTCCATAGTTTTGGGAAGCAACCATAATTTAGAGAAGCATTAAAAATAATGGATAAAGGTGTTACCAAAGCGGCTGCGCAATTTATTAAAACACAACTAGGTATGCCGTCAGGTCCACAAAAAGTTGATGGCTTAGATTTTTTTAAACAGTTAAATATATGCGAAGTAGTTATAACAGATGGTGAAATATTTTGAGTATTTGTAATTTTGTATGGGTAAACATTAGAAACATCATATGGAACTACTGAATAGGTTGACGCGAAAAAGTCAGCAAACATGTTACTAATCATCAACTCTTCATTTGATTCTGATAATAAATATTTCATGACTTTTGGAAACGCAGCAGACTTTTTTTGGTATTCACAAACTTGAAAAACGATTTAGGATCTTTATGAAAATTGCATTTTAATTTTATGAGGTAGTTCCTATAGAGCTGTGTGTTAAGCAAGTTATAATTTGAACGAGCGGCTGAATATCTCACATAATTAAAGGAAGTTCCAGTAGTCTTAAATTTACTGAAATATTTATTTTTAAGATTTTTAAGAGCAGCTAGCTGTTTAGAGTTCCAAGGTGGTCCAGACTTTTTACATGGTATATATTTTGGTATGCATTCCTCCATGTATTCCAACATAATTTTATAAAAAGTGTGGACCAATTCATCAATTGAGAACGAGGCACAATTCTTGGTAGGCAGTATTTGAAGCCAGTTGGTATTTAGTAACAGGTGGTTAAGTTCAATATAATTTGCACGATTAAAACAGAAAATTCTTTCCTTTTTAGTTATACTTTTCACCGTAGCATTAGTATATATATTGCAGTTTATTTCGATTGTTGGATGGTATCGATCCTCAGGAGTGGAAATAGGGCATAAACTAGATACAGCGCATTCTTTAGGCTCGTTTACAAATACTAAATCGAGAAGTTTACCACAAATGTTATAAATTCCGTTAATTTGGTGCAGGTATAGATTGGAAATGTTATTGAAAATATCATCATTATTATCATTAGTTAGAGTAGGTATGTAGTAACTATGTTCTGATGAAAGCTCCCACAAGATAGAAGGTAAATTAAAATCACCAAGCACGAAAATTAAATCATCAGAGTTGAGTTTGGAATTCACAAATTCAATTGCTTCAATATGGTGTTTATATACAATTGGATCAGAACGAGGAGGAACATAAGAACATGTAATAAATACGTTTATGTGATTAACCTTGAAAACCACAGCTACAAACTCTATGTTATAAGATGGTATCATTTGAATTTGTTCCATTGAGAACAGGTTGGAGATAGCAATTAAAACTCCACCACCTGTAGTGGTTGTAATTCTATCACGACGAAAAATTTGAAACTTATTACAAAGTATTTCGGCATCTAGGAAAGTATTGTTCAACCAGGTTTCAGTGAACACAATGACATGATGATTGAAATTAAAACTTTGCAAATATAAATCAGTAAGCTTGGTTTTAAGTCCACGAACATTTTGGTAAGCGATATGAAGTTGATTATCAGAAAAATCAACCAAATTCTTGCAGCTATTGTTAAATATTTTTGCAGGATTATCACGATTAATTTGATTAACATCATCAGGTGCAGCGGATAACATTTTCTGATTATTCTGAGGTGGTGACTTATCTAGTTTTTTGAGTTGGAGCTTATGACCTTGGGAAGTACTACATTATTATCTTCCCGATAAACGAACTGCCTGACAGTGTATTTTTTGGCCAGAATTCAGGACTTACTATTTTATCAAACATACTCTCCGGAACAATTATTTTAAAGGAGGCTCTATTTCTCGCATTTATTTTAAAAATATTTATATCACGAAACAGCTCAGTATCAAGTTTAGATTTTATATAAACTTCAACGTCTTTAACAGACGTGTCTACTGCAAAACGGGTGGCAAAAATAGTTTTCTTAGGAGGGATAATTTTCAAATTTGGGTGGGGTTTTCCCACATCAACAGCCGCAAACGAACTTAAAATCTGTGTGTTAGGTGAATTCAAATTTGAAACATTGGACGAAATATCACCCGGAGAAGGCGTTAAAACCATACGTTGTGGGTGATTAACACTACCAGCTTGTTCAGCAACAGGATTTATTGACGATGAAAAATCATTACAAGAAGCAGAAGTTGACGGATCAGTATTTATTGGCGCAGAGCACTTGTTAATACCGATATTTATAGCAGGGGGCGTCTTATATGATGGTGATTCATGAGTAGTTGTCAGCAGGTTATCAATTCGTTTATCTTTATTGGCATTTCTAGTTGACTTGAGTCGTTTTGGGGACGATTGAGGAGACTTTAGATTATCCAATGACGATTTAAAATCTTCAAATATAGCGCCATAGGAGGATATCCGTTCAGAAAGTTTCGTGCACTAATTCTGAATTTCCAAAAACTGAGTTTTTGTGCTTTGGAAAAATCGATAAAAACTTGCACCAATTTTTTTGCACTCATTGCAGCACCAATGCAAACCTTCAAACTTATTTACAGCTTCGCCTACACTCACCGAAAGACCACAGCACTTATAATGGCAAAGTCCGTGACACAACCAGCAGTATATCATATTTTCATAATTTGATTCGGTTTTACAATTTTTGTTTAGACAAGACATTGTAATGTATAGAATTGCACGATGGTAACTCTGTATAAATTTGTAAAGAGAAGCTGAAGTGAGTTTAGAGAGCTATTGCTTTTTACTTTTGTGATGTTCTCTTAGTACATAAAAGTATCCATATAAGTTCTAATATGGTTTTTTTTTTCTGAATGAATCTTTTTTATACTTCGGGAAGACTTAAATTGGTATTAAAAACCAAAAAAAAATTAAAAATCCAATTTCAGGGTTGGAATATCGACATTTTTTGATTCATAAAAGTAGCCATATAATTTATTATTTTTATGATGAATTATACCTGCTTTATATATCAGGAAGAAATAATTGGTATCAAAACCAAAAATAAAAAAATAATAAATAAAAGACGATTATACGGTTAAACAATTATAATTTTTTTTTCTGTTGTTTGTAAATTAAAGATATTTCATATTTTTGAAAGACGTTCAGAGGTATTAGAAAAAAGTAGATCCCAACATTTAGCTTCATAGCCGAAAAATTTAAACCTTTTATTATATATAAAAGTATCTGATAACAATTTGTTTTTTTAATTAAACCTACTTTCTGTTCTATAGAGAAAGAAAGAACAAATACATCTGTGAAGGGTATTTAAGATTCGGCACAGCTTTTACTTGTTCATTTTATTGTTAACTCAAGCCACAGCTTAAATTTGTATGTGTTTTTTTAAACGAACTGATATATTAAATTGAATTAAGATTTTATAGGATAATAGTTCGAAATTTTTGTTGTAAATTCAGAAAGACATGATATATATTCCAAGGAACAAAGGAAAGTCAACATCAGTTTTTAGTTATTCAACTTACACAGGAGAGCAGAACAGCTGCCCATTTTTCAGAATTTTTTTTTTGTGTTGTTCCATTATACCTAAGCCAAACTTTTTTGGTTTGAATTCTTTTATACTTAAGTACATGTGAACGTTTTTAATTTTATTGTGTTTTAAGTTTTTTTTATTTTTGGTTTTTTAATGAATCATACATATTTATTTTTTATTGTTAAAAATACTATATTAAGTTTTTCTAATAATACGAGGCATTCTTATTACTGTAAGGATTTCGGTACATATAAACAATTTATGTATATTTAATTTTTGGTTTTAATATGTTGTTATAAAATTTAAAATAAAAGAAAAAGCTGTTGTACAGAAGTAGATCATGCAAATATGCATACTCGTTGATTTTATGCCTTTTGCATATTTGTTTTATCCGTTTTTCAGTTTTAATCAAAATAACCACCGCGAAAATTATGTGTGTTATACGCCCCACACACGCATAAATTTGTTTGCAAATAAATTTAAGTAAAAATTTAGCGTGCGTGGCATTGTTTGCAAACATTATTTCAAATTTTCAATAACTTTTGAAAATTTGTTTGCAAACAAATTTATGCGTGTGTGGCCAGCATTAGGTAACATTTGACTAACGCACTCATGTAAATATTCTTTTTTATCTTGGACCAGCACTCAGGGGATGACCCCTATATATGCAATGCATTGTGCCGGAACTGAAAACGAGGGGAAAGTATTAAGGGGACAGATTAGGAAAGATGAGAAGATAGACAGTTTTTTTGTAGCTATTTCGACCTTTTACTTCGCCGGCTAATTTTTGCTACAGTTCCGACGAAGGTGGGTGCTGTTACTCTGCTTTTTAGTACATGATAGTGTCAGTCGCTGCCAATTATGTTCAGTGACAAGTGACTATGCCTTCATAATTGAAACAGGCTGGCAACAAATAACACAACCACTCACTAATGCTGATCAGAAGAATTCAACACAATATTTCATGACTCAACGCGGGCTCGAACTCAGGACCCTCCGTTTCATAGTCTCGTGTTCTACTATTTCAGCCAACAGCACCACAAGTAAAACGCACTGGAAGTAATTATTAAAGAATTTATTCGTGAGATATCGGTAAATATGTTGTAGAGAGTATGACAAATTGGACCCAACGTATAAAGCTTTCGATATGTTGCCGCGGTCAACATTTACATAAAATCATCTTTAAAAATTGAACTATATAGATCGTTTGTAGTGGTTCTAGTACCGATTGCCTTAGCACCCGTTCTACATTGGAGGACCAGAACTGGGACATACGAAAAGGTTCGAGAAAAGGTTCTATTTGAACGGATTTTAAAATGTTCCCTCGGTTTTTATTTATTATAATTATATGAATTTTAGATTTATAATTTTTAGTTTGCTTATGTAAATACGCTTATTTATGTAAACACTGCAATTTGGTTTCATTGCAAAAAAGAATATAATAATAATAATTTTGTGTATATCATTTACAACCACAACTTCCGTTGGTATCCATAGGGATACATTCAATGTTTTAAATATCCGCAGACCTTTTTTTGTTTAAAACAAAAACTATTGAAGCAAAAGTTTAAAATAAAATTTATTCTTTGTTAGAAATTAACGAAATCATTGTCACATATACATATGTATACATACATATATATTATAAAAAAAAATCTTCAATAAAAAATATTTATATAGCATTTTTAGGTAGTTTTAACTTGGGTAGGTTCAAATCGAACGTCCACAAACACTACTCCCTCTATCCTCCTTCCCATAACCAACTTTCCTAGTTCTGGCACAATGCATCGCATATGTAGGGGTCATCCCTGAGTGCTGGTCCAAGAAAAAAAAAATTAAATTTATTTGTTGGTGATCAAGCAATGCCTATATGCATTTCATTGGTGCTTTACCAAATCATTAGTAGACTTTAACCACAGTTTTGAAAAGTTCAAAACCTCTTATCTTATGCACATACTTCTAAAAACCATCTGAGAATTCACAAATTTGTAAATTACAAATTATTTTCAAAAATCACACTAGAATAAGCATAGCCTTGAAACTCATACAAAACTAACCCAGCAAATAAATTATATATGTATATACATGTATGTGCTGTGAATCGCACGATTGTCAAATCACATGCGACTTGAAAAACGCCAGTTTCTTTTGAACGATTTTGAGCGATTGCGAGCTCCAGCACACCAATTTTGTGACTTCAAATCGAAAACGCTTTATTTTATTTTTCATTTTGCCTTATAAATACTTTTCTTGTTATCCAGTGGATTTCTAATTGTATAAAGGAGTAGAAAAATAAAATAGATTCATATCGAATACAATTTATTTGTTGGGTTAATTTTATATGAGTTTCAAGCATGGTATAATAAAACAAGGTACTGCCACTGTGAGCTATTAAATTTAAAATAATTTTCTGACAATTTTAAGGATTCTGACATTCCCATAAAAATTAAGTTACCATATCATTTTAAGTTACCGGTTTTTTTCTTTTCATTTGAGTTGTTAAAATTTTTAATTGCATCGATGTCATAATTAACAATAATTAAAATCCGTTTGCCAATTAATTTATTATAAAAATCTTGTCGTGATTTTGGTAAATTGTCTTATTGATCAATGTAATGGTTTCAATATTTTTGCTTCAATGCAAAGCAACACAATGACTTTATTTCTTGTGGAACTGCATAGAAACTGGGATTTTTCGTAGTTTTCTATATTCTTTACATTTTATATAGCTTTTATTAAATTATTTTAGCAAAATATTGCAAAATGTTTATGTTCAAAACCTCAAAATGAAATTTTTCTCTCGGTCAATATGAAAAAACGATTCACAATGAGATTTTGAGCGGGATATTCTATCAATGTTGTACGTTCAGTATGTTTAAATTTAAAATGAGGTAATACAATGAAATATGTTAAAAGAGAGGGGATAAAATAATAGTTAAATACCATGGTATAATATATTATAATTGTGCTTTGTCCGTGATCTCATGAAAATGTGGCTTGGTACTAAAAAGGCCATTATTTTGGAAATTGCTGAACTGGACACCTTGAAATTTAAATAAGTTAGAGATCAAGGAATGAAGTTTAGTATATACAATTTAATTAACGAAATTGCTAGACAAATGGAAAAACTTATATACATATGTACATATACATATATGAAATTTTTTATTTGACATATTGTTGTCACAACAATATTTTAAATGAAATTTATTTCTTGGTGGTCAAGCAATGCCTATATGCATTTCGTTGGTGCTTTACCAAATCATGGTTAAAGTCTACTGATGCCCACCAACAAATAAATTTCATTTAAAATACATATATATATATATATATATATATATATATATATATATATGTATTTATATATATATATATATATATATATATATATATGTATATATATATATATATATATATATATATATATATATATATATATATGTATATATATATATGTATTACAGATTTTATTTAAAAATTTCCAAATAAACAAATTTTTTTTTTATAATGTGGCAACGTCATATTCAATATGATGTAGAAAAATAAACTTCAAAAATCCTTATTAAAATTTAATAAAAGCAAGTGGCACTACCTTGTATTTATATTCCTTGGTTTCAAGGCTATTAGTTATATGTACATTATGTATACATGTATATGTATTCATGTATATGTATCTATTGTATTGTACAACTTGTTTATAAAATACTTTGTTGATTAATTTTTATATCATATCACCTTTGAAAATACTTTTAAAATATTATAAAAATTTTCATTATTGTTTTCCAGTTTAAGTTTGAATTTCGAAAATAAAAGATAAATAATAAAAATATAAAATAAAATAATAAATTAAATGTGTTTCCTTTTAATAAAGGATATTTCAAATAAAATTGAAATAAATAATAAATAAATATAAAATAAAAATATAATTGGCGCAGTCGGTAGGATTCCCGGGTATTTTTTTTTTTTAATAAAATAGATACTGGATATTTTAATGTCCTGGCGGGGATCAATGAACATATTATTGAAGACTTTTGTTGATTGAATATACAACAGAAAAACACGGAATATTCCATCTAATTTGTGATAATATTTAAAAAAAAAAAAAGAAAATTACAATATTGAAGCCTTTGTGCATGAATGTGTGTGTTTTTCATAAAAACATTAAAACATTAAAAACATATAAAAACTCCAAATTGTTAATTAAACAAAGAAGAAATACCCAATGTGTATATAAATTAAATATAAATGCTGAAAGTCTGAAATTTTCTGAAAGACAAATAAAATTTTAACAAAAATCTGAAAGCATTTATACGAAATATTGAACTATCAAATAAATAATTAAGTAGCACAGCGATTCCAACTTTCGGGTGGACCCTCCTGACTACACTATAAAAATGAAGAGCTGAGATTTAAAAATTTTGTGAAATAAGGCAAAATTATAAAAAAAGAAGACTAAAAAAAAAAAAAATAAATAAAATTCAAAATCCAATAAATAAAAAAAAAAACTGAAATAGAAAATCATTTTGTGCTGATATTTAAAAATACAAATAAAAAGGACGAAGAGCAATATCTTAGTCCCATCATTGGAGCAGTGTCCTAATCAAACAATTTAAGAAGATCGTGCTGAATTTTAAGGTCATCATTGGTGCAACTTACTTAAGTATAAGTAATTTCTACATAAATAAAATTTCTCTTATCCCTAACATTACGTAAGAAGATTACATGAAAAAAAAAAAAAAAATATTTTTTTGTTTTCCTTATTTCTTTTGTAAGGCCTTAAATTAATTTTTTTTTTCATTTTTGCATAAAATCGTAAATAAACTTATACAAAGTATACTTATTTTTTCAGGTAATAATAAAATTTGGAAAATTCATTTTTATTAATGTAAACTATTTCCTCTTATGTACTTAATTTCAAAAATAAGAAATTGATTTTTTTTATAGTGATTTTGAAATATCATATATATGTATGTATATACATATATATTTAAATAAATAAAAATTAATAATTTAGTCATTTAAAGATTGGAATTATAAATATTAATCTAACTTATTTGTTGTGAATTTTGAAGAATAGGAAGTTTTTCTTTGTTTTCCTTTTTCTTATAAAAATGGCTG
Source organism: Linnaemya tessellans (assembly GCA_951800035.1). Taxonomy (NCBI): domain Eukaryota; kingdom Metazoa; phylum Arthropoda; class Insecta; order Diptera; family Tachinidae; genus Linnaemya; species Linnaemya tessellans. Next base: position 77,498,578 of record OX637536.1, read on the forward strand.
AAGAAAATAATGCCCCACGTTCTTATACCATAGATCCATTCAAATTCCTTGAAAGGTTACCCGAATTTTCTGGTAATAGAAAGGAACTTTATTCATTTATTTCGCTGGTTGACAAAATTAACCCACTTCTTATTGAATATAATGAACTCTCTCAAGTATTATTTTTAGACCTTATTAAAAGCAAATTAAAAGGCAAAGCAAGAGAGACAGTAGAAATAAATTTTCATATCCAGTCATGGGAACAGATAAAAACAATTTTGATAAATAATTTTGGAGAAAAATACAGTATCGAAGAATTATATGATAGACTTAGATCAGTAGTTTTTAGAGCGAATGTTATTGATTTTTACAATGACATAAAAGATAAACTTCGAAGTTTAAACAATAAAACTTCTTCAGACTTAGGAATCAATCCCAATAGTGAACAAATAGCTAAGAATAATATGGGAACAGCTCTTAACATATTTAAAGAGAAAATACCTGAACCTATGAAAACGATTCTGGCTTGTCGAAATCCTGATACAATTGAAAACGCAATGGATATTCTTTTTACTTCTGGGTATGCTAACTATAGCAGTGAAAATAAACATTTAAATTTCAGGAAATTTGATAATTACAATGAAAGAAATAATCATAGACCAAATTCAGATGTCGGTAGTACCCATTATAGGACTGATGAAAATAACGTTACACATCAACGTTTTAATTCAAATGGAAACAATCAGTACAACCATAAACAGAATACAATACAGTATCATGGCAATGCAAATAGGCCATATAATACTAGATACCCAAATAATAGTGGTCAATTTAATTATAATAGTAATAGAAATTTTTCAAATTATCAAAATTCGCATAGTATTCCAGAACCTATGGATATTAATATTATTCAAAATTCTAAAAAGGTAGTGGAATTACCCGTAGCTCCAAATACTTTTCGAATAAACAACTCGAAGGACATGAACAATTCTGATTATAGTTTGCCAAATCAAAGTGATGAAGTGCAAAATTTTCGTTTTCAAGCCTCTGCAGAGAATTACCATATATAGTAATAAAAGATTGTCTCAAATTTATTGTGGATACTGGAGCCACGCATTCAATTATTAATCCAGGTATATGTAACCCAAAATGGAAAATTAAATCTCATACTTTGACATTAAAAACTTTACAAAGCAATGTAAAGACTGACATCATTTATCAAGTCCCAATGTTTATAGAACTAGGAGACATCAGGGAGAAGATTTCATTTATAGAATGTAGATTTCACGATTACTATGATGGTATTATAGGAAATGATATTTTACAGAAATACAAAGCTGTTATAGATTACAGCAATAATCAATTAAAAATTAATAATAGAAACGTCCCTTTATTTGGTTTTCGAAAACGCCATACAGTTAAATTTATTTCAGATATTGAATGTGGCCTTATTCATATCAAAGAACACAAAGATTCTGTAGGTGAAATTATTATTGATGAAGGAGTTTACAATGCACATAACTTTAAAGTAGAGGTAGAAACCACTGCTAAGTGCTCAAACATAATATATCTCTCTGAGAGTAGTTCTTGGCCAGTTTCCTCCGAAAATTATTACTTAGTGGATGATAATATCTCACAGGAAAATAATCGCGAACCTTACCTAGAACAAGTTAGAATAGATCATTTAAATGCCGAAGAAAAGCATAAATTGATTAAAATTTTGGATATTTATAAACAATTATTTTATGAACCAAGTTCAAACTTATCGTTTACAAATGCAATTAAACACCGAATAATTACCAAAGATGATATACCTGTATTTGCAAAGACTTATAGGTACCCTTATGTTCATAAAGAAGAAGTAAGGAGACAAATACATGAAATGCTAGATAGCAATATAATTAAACCATCACATTCACCCTATTCTGCTCCAATATGGATAGTTCCTAAGAAAAATGATGCCAGCGGATTGAAAAAGTGGCGTATTGTAGTAGACTATAGAAAACTTAATGAAAAGACAGTGGATGACAGATTTCCAATTCCAAATATTGAAGAAATCTTAGACAAACTTGGCAGGTGCATGTATTTCACCACATTAGATTTAGCGAAAGGGTTTCATCAAGTTGAGATTGATGAAAGAGACACTCATAAGACAGCCTTTTCAGTCGAGGGTGGACACTATGAATTTTTAAGAATGCCTTTTGGATTAAAAACTGCTCCCGCCACATTCCAAAGATTGATGAATAATATTTTGGGTGATTTAGTTAATAAAATATGTTTAGTATATTTGGATGACATCATCATTTACTCCACTTCTCTTCAAGAACATATGAATTCTTTACGCCTTGTTCTAGATCGGCTTATGGATGCAAATCTTAAAATACAAATAGATAAGTGTGAATTTTTAAAACGTGAAACAGAATTCTTAGGACATGTTGTTACACATCAGGGAATAAAGCCAAATCCTAAAAAGGTCGAATGCGTTTCAAATTATCCCTTGCCAAAGACACCCAAGCAAATAAAACAGTTTTTAGGCCTCAGCGGCTATTACCGTAAATTTATCAAAGACTATTCTAGAATTGCAAAGCCAATGACGAAATATTTAAAGAAGAATGCTAAATTAAATATTAATGACCCACAATATATTGAGAGTTTCAGAACACTGAAAACGATACTCGTAAATGACCCAATATTAGTTTATCCAAATTTCAATATACAATTTATTTTAAACACGGACGCAAGTAATTATGCGTTGGGCGCCGTTCTATCGCAGCACAATCACCCTGTTTGCTATGCTAGCAGAACTCTTAATGAACATGAGATAAATTATAGCACAGTGGAAAAAGAATTGCTAGCGGTAGTTTGGGCAGTTAAATATTTTCGACCGTATCTTTTCGGAAGAAAATTCATTATAAAAACTGATCATCAACCATTACAATGGCTATTTTCTATCAAAGAGCCAAATTCAAAATTAATTCGTTGGCGACTACAGTTAGAAGAATATGACTTCGAAATTTTTTATAAGCGTGGAATTAATAATGGAAATGCAGACGCACTATCTCGAATAGAACCAGAAGTAAATTTGACTGAACATGCTAATCCTAATATTATTATTCAGAGTAATGCTCCATTAAATATTTATAGAAACCAGATAATTATAGGCAAATCAGACTCTGCTTTAATAAAAATAGTTAATAAAGCAGTTTTTAAAAATATTAGAAAAATCATAACTGCTAGAAGTTTCAATGAAACTGACATGATAACTATCATAAAAGAACACTTCCATCCAAAAAGAGTTAATGCTATTTATGTTGAAGATGATTGTATTTACAACATATTTAGAGAAACCGTTACAAAATTTTTTTCAAATAATTCTCACTTAAAAATTGCAAAATGCATAAAATGTGTTGACGATGTTTTCAATGAAAACAACCTTCAGGAACTAATTAAAGACGAGCATCAGAGAAATAACCATCGTGGTATTACTGAAAATTTCGAACAACTTAGAATGAAAATCTATCACCCAAAGCTTAAGTTAAGAATACAACAATTTATAAATAGCTGCCACATTTGCAACATAGAAAAATATGACCGCAACCCAATAAAACAAAATTTTAAAATAACTGAAACCCCTGACAGACCTTGTGAGATAGTACATATCGATGTTTTTTATACTCTAGAGAGAACACTTTTTCTAACAATAATTGAGAAATTTTCTAAATTTGCCCAAGCAATTCGAATTCAGAACAGATCATGGGTAGAATTTAAAAGAGCACTTATTCAATACCTAAGTATCGTTGGTAATGTTGATCAAATCATAACTGACAATGAGTTAGGTTTTAAGGCATTACCATTGACGGAATTTCTAAGGCAAAGACAAATTAACATACACTTTACTTCAAACAATAATCATACTTCAAATGCTGACGTAGAACGTCTTCATAACACGATGAATGAACATATTCGACTACTCAGACATGATCCTGATAGAGACAGTGACACTGTAGAAGAAAAAATTTATAAAGTAATTATGTATTATAATAATACTATACACTCTACTATAGGATGTAAACCTATAGATTTCCAAAACGGTCTAATAAAAGTTGAGGATTTTCAAAAAATTAAAGAAAGAATTTTAAAATCTAAAGAAAAGACAATGTCAATTCGAAATAATAATCGCGAAGACTGTGAGATACAGACAGGAGACGTATATTTAAAAACTGAAAGGGGTGGAAAAAATCATGCGAAGTTTAGGAAAGTGAATGTAGATCAATTGGACAATGATCATGTAAGAACTCGAACAGGACACAAGTATTATAAGTCACATATTAAAAAAAGAAGGAACTTATAAAAAAAAAAAAAAAATAATAAATTTAAAAAATTTTTTTTTAATTTGTCTTAATTTTTCCTACATTATTAGAAAGAGGAAATAGGTTATTTACAAAATAAAAATATTTTTTTAATTTAATATGTGTATCATTTTTAATATGTAATTCCTGTATGTTATTAAATTTTTTTTATTTTGCTTTTGTATTACCTTTTTTGTACATACATACATATATACATAATATATACATATACGTATAAAAATATTTCCTCAGAGCGTCAATCTAACGATGGGGGAGTTATATGTACATTATGTATACATGTATATGTATTCATGTATATGTATCTATTGTATTGTACAACTTGTTTATAAAATACTTTGTTGATTAATTTTTATATCATATCACCTTTGAAAATACTTTTAAAATATTATAAAAATTTTCATTATTGTTTTCCAGTTTAAGTTTGAATTTCGAAAATAAAAGATAAATAATAAAAATATAAAATAAAATAATAAATTAAATGTGTTTCCTTTTAATAAAGGATATTTCAAATAAAATTGAAATAAATAATAAATAAATATAAAATAAAAATATAATTGCTATTCTCAGATGGTTTTCAGAAGTATGTATGTGCATAAGATAATGCATATAGACATTGCTTGACCACCAATATTTAAATAAAAATTTCATTTTAGCATTTTTATATTTTTCTGTTTTGTAAGTTTTTATTGAAAATTATTTAGAAGAAAACTTAAAAAAATAATAAATCGATATCTAAATCAATTCTTAAACTAAGATTTTCAGATGCGTCCAAAGTTGAGTGTATCCGTATGTATACAATATGGTGAAAGAGTTAAGTAAGTACTCCTTTATATCTACATATATCCTAAAACACAAGTTTAGCCTAAACATTTTGCATGAAAAATATGTTGCAGAAAATTGGTTGTCACTCTCTAATTAATAGTTTGCGATAGAGAAGTAACTGAACATAGGTAATATATTTATGCTTTAATTCTACTTAAAAAGTTGACGTTGACATCTATAATCCTATACGTGCTGGTGTGCGTCTAGGTGTTGTTGCTCCCGGAGTAGCAATTTCCTGTTTATTAGCCAATTGCTCTTCCCGTTGAGCTGCCTTTTTTTTACGCTCTTCGATTTCTTCTTGAGCCAAAAGCATTTGAGTCTCCATTTCCTTCAGATGCTCCGCAGCCTGTTTCTTTTTTTCGCGACCACTACGTCCAGTTTCCTTAACAGAAAAGAACATAGGACCTAATTCCGCGAGCCAATAACCATCAACTGCTGTGGCGCATTGCATGTACTCCTTGGCTGTCATCACCAATTCATGGTAGACCACATAGTCGGGTGTAGTTCCGAGTCCATACAATGCCGAGGTAGGATGTAAATGACATGGCATGCCCGTACGCAAATTAACATATTCACCAATACCCTTAAGACGAGCGGCTTGATAAAAGTAGGCAGAACAAATACATTTACGTATTATATCCCAGTCAGTACCGCATGATTTCACATCAATTTTCTGTTGTATCATTATGTCTTTAAGCTGTTGACGTACTTCACGTACTTTTCGCATGGCTTTGACGTGTATGAAATGTTCGTTGCACCAGTTTGAGCTGTAACTAGTATGGATTGAAATTGGAAGGAATATATAATTATATGGTATAAACATACATACTATACATAATTATATATGTATATGCATATGTAAATGATTTTTAATCATATGTACATGTTGATCTTACTTGTTTTGTTTCCATTGTAGATACACATTAAGATAAGTCAGATGGTCCGATTCAGGCACTTGGAACTTTTCCCGTACACCATCTGCTTCTTCCTCACGACCTTTTGGGCGGTAAAATATTGAAGGCACCGAAAGCATTGAGACTAGAAAATAAAATTGTCAATAATATAAGAAACTTATAAATATACAGATATACATATGTATGTACATATATTAAATAGATATATACACAAAACTTATTACTTACCTATAATTAAAACTTCTGCACTACATTTCATTTGACATGATACAATTAAAATTTGACACTGGGGTGGATCTAAAGGAAACTCGGCCATTTGCCTACCTAAGGGTGTTAAAGCGCCAGTATGATCTAAGGCCCCTAAAATCCATAGCTGATATAAAGAGTTCAAAATATTATCCTGAGGAGGAGGATCCATGAAATGAAACTGCAACAAATCAACAACGCCCAAAGATTTCAGCAATAGTACGGTATTGGCCAAATTTGTACGTTGAATTTCAGGAACTGTCAACGCCAACAAATCTTCCTTATACTGACGTTGGGTATACAAACGATATGCCTGCCCAGGACCTGTTCGCCCGGCACGACCAGAGCGTTGATTGGAGTTAGCCTGCGAAATGGGATAAATTTGCAAAGCATCCATGCCAATGCGTGGATTATACACTTTCAATTTACAGTAGCCCGAATCAATAACGTATATAATTCCATCCACTGTTAAAGAGGTTTCTGCAATATTAGTAGCCACAACACACTTACGCGCACCATCATGGGATTTTAAGAAAATTTTTGCTTGTAAATCAGAAGGCAATTGCGAATAAATAGGCAGTATAGATAACGCCGGAGCACTTTCAATTTCTACCAAACGTTCAGCCAAAACTTCGCATGTAACCTCAATATCCTCTTGACCCGGCATAAAAATCAATATATCACCTTCATTAGGTGTCAAATGAATTTGTAGAGCTTGTTTAACAGCTGCGTCGACATAATCCTCACAAGTGTTTTTGCTAAACATTATATCTACTGGAAATGTACGGCCGGGTATGGTAAATGTGGGTACATTACCGAAAAAGGTGGAAAATTTTGTAGAGTCCATAGTGGCTGAAGTTATAATTAACTTTAAATCGCGACGCCTGGCTACAATCTGCAAAATAGAACAATTAAAAGGTTCAATTATGATTACAACCCTATTTTTAATCCAACGATTGAATTTGGGCCTTATAACGGCTGTTGAATCGACTATTGAATTCATAATACATAAATTAAATATTAAGTTTGTATATACAAAGTTCTCCGTACACCACCGAATATAAAGCATTGTTGCAAGGTGATTTCGAAAAAACATTTTTTTGCCGAAAGTGGGGGTCGCTAAAATGCATTTTTTTCATTGTATCTTCTACATTTATAGTCGGATCTCAAAGGGTGATATGTCGATGTTTTTATCTTGAGGAGGCCAATGTTTTGCTTTAATAGTCATTGGCCTCAAATATACCGTTCTTGTATTTACCTACCAGATCTTAGTTTCTACCACCCTAATATCAGAATATTACAGCACGCAAAAAACATTAAACTTTTTCTAAGGATGTTTTTCAATAATTCCAACAGAACTATTAAAAAAAATAAATACATATATATATATATACATATCTATACATATATATATATATATATATATATATATATATATACATATATATATATATATATATATATATATATATAAAAAATTTTTTTTTTGCCGAACTTAGGGGCACCCTTTTTATTATATCTTCGATATTTACAGCTTCTTGATTCGTCAATTGCCAGACGACGTACAATAGGTCCTTCGTCCGTCCATAGAAATTAGCGCGTACGTTTTCCACCCCGAAAATGTTTTGTTATCGACGATAGCAGACCAAGAACCGCTAGTACGTTCGGATGGCTATGCTAAGATTTTATCAGCCCGAAGTGAAGCAACGGTATGCATTCGTCAAATGATTGGTCCACAATTTCATAATATCATAAACTTCGAGAGTGACTCATATTTCAATATGATCAATTGGACCAAATTTGAATTGACTGAGCCGCATGCATTTTTTTAAACTCGGAGCCGTCAAAAATATAGCCCACTTGGATTATTTCAAAGTATGATTGATTCATATTTTTTGATTTTAAATTAATTTAATTCCTTTTGTAGAAGTTAGCATAATATGGGAAAGTTATATTTGGGATATGATGGGTAAGTACAATGATTATCCCCACCCGGTTAACTATCTTGGCGTGATGTGGTGGCTTAAGTGTCAGCTGTGTCTCCTACTTCAACCCAGGTATTGCACATCTCTCTGCATGTGTAGTGTCTGTTTGTAAGTAAGAAGAAAAAAGGCCTTCATAACTAAAGGTTAACCACCCCCTCCAATTTCCCAATTCCCCACTATCCTATATCCACCCCTATTCTATTTCCCTTTTCCTCCCCCACTTGTAAGATCAAGGTGGTAAGCAGCTGAGCTAACTAGCTGAATGGCTAGTTAGTGGTAAAAGATGACTAGTCGCTAACAGCTCCCCTCCGGCACCAGGACACGGGTCGGTTGTAATTTTTTCTTTGTCTAGTCTACGCACGCCGTCACTGCGTGGATGGTCCATCCCCTTACTGGCCTACTCGTGGGAACAACACATGGAAAAATTTAATAAAACAAGAAAAAACAAACAACAGAAGGAAAGATATCTCTTCAGAGGACGACCTTCTTGCGTCCAGCCAGGAGACAGTAGTCGGCCTCTCGAATGGTGCTGGTAAAAGCCAGAGTACGCCGCTATCCGCACAAACACTAGTCAACAAGAAAATGCCCTAAACACCGGTAATCGAGGCTGATAACCGGTCCAAGGGAAACCTAAAAAAAGGAGCCCGAAAGAACTCCTTAAGACTCTAAGGCCGTATTCAATTTTGACAAGATAGCCAAGAATGCTGCGAACGGAATAACTCATCTGCATGATGCTGAGGACAAGGTGAGATATCAGGCCGTGGTGGATGAATATCATAAGTTTATGGATTCTCTACCAAGTACGTCTGGTACGACACCGACATCCCAACAAAAAGAAGGTGAAAAAGGTGCTAAGAGAAATCGATCTCAGACAGAGAGCGGTCAGGCATCAAAAAAGAGGAAGGTTCAGCAGAAGACGTCCACGCCTCAACCAGCATCATCGTCATCCACGAGAAGGTCCTTTAACGAAGTAGTTAAAGATAACCTTCTCATGGCTCTGACGAACAGTAAGAGTGGGAAGACTCTCCCTGTAATAACGGAGTGGGGGCTATCGAATCCAAATTGGCTGAGCTCGTAATGAACTACGTCCTCTCCAATAAAGATAAGCCGGCCCCTCGCTTCGACTTCGGTGAGATACACCAGGGGTACAGGGTGATCAAATGTTTGGACGCATTTTCAAAGGAATTCCTCAGCGATAGTATCGCTAAGATAAGTGAGACTTGGGATGGGTTAAGCCTAAAACTCATCCCGCGTGCAAGGATTTGGTTACCAAAACTAAGCAACGACGGCGGAAAAATGCTGGAGTGTTTGTGGCTCCGAAACTCCAGCATTCCAATGGATGACTGGTCGGTTATCCGCACGGAGGATCATGGCAGCAGTGGTACCTGCCTAGTCCTCTCCATTTCGGAGTCTGGAGCAGAGGCGCTCGAGAAAGCAAGCTCCAAACTCCTTTTTGGGGTTAGGGACGCCAAGGTAAAGGTGTCTTGCCCAACCAATTCAGAGGTCGACGTTGTCGAGGCTGCCAACAACCTCCTGGGAGGAATGCAGCTCTCGGAGAATTAAGTCTTCTACACCATGGCTCTAAAGATCGCCCAAATGAATCTGCAGCACTCGAAATGTGCAACAGATAACTTAGTGGTTATCTCGGCCGAGGAAAACATCGACATATGTATGATTCAGGAACCATGGATAGCAAACTCCGAGGGTAAGGGGTTCCCGAGGTCCACATACAACATATTATATGCTAGAAGTAATAGTAAGCCCAGATCATGTCTAATAGCCAAAAACACATCGACATCTTTCTCTGTACACAGTTTAGCACAGGGGACCTTACAGTTGCGAGGGTCGAGCTAACAGATGGTAGGAGCCTCCTAATCGCATCATGCTACATGGCACACGACAAAGTAGCACCAGCAGATGAAGTGAAAGCTTTCATGTCATCTATTGGTGCCGATGAAGATGTCATACTTTGTTGTGACGCCAACGCTAGACATACAATATGGGGCAGCAGTGAAATCAACGACAGAGGTGAGCATATCCTAGATTTCATAAACCTTAATAAACTTACCAAATGTAACTCCGGTACTTCACCGACTTTCATCTTTCCGAGTTCGGACAGGTTTAGTGGGTGGGAAGAGGTTCTGGACATTAAACTTGTAAATGCCAAATTTAAGTTTTCGATTGACAAGTGGAGTATCCAATAAAATATCCTTCTCTGATCATTGCTGGATACTCTTCGAAGTCACGACACCAAATAATGGAAAACAATGCTTAAAAACTCGAGAACAGATTGAGATAGGTTTAACGGGATTCTAAAGCAAAAACTAGGAAGAGTGCCAGAAATCGAGAATACGATTGATGAACTTGAGCAAATTGTAGCTTTGTTCAACAAGGCTATTACCAAGGCCTTCGAGATATCCTGCCCCTTAACAAAGACTAAGAAGAGTTATCCTCCGTGGTGGAGCGCGGAACTCTCTAGGCTACGTAAGGAGGGACTTCAACGCTTGCTATGAAAGCAATATATGGCAGCCTTATCGCGACAAGCTAGCTATATATAAAAAGTCTATAAAGGTCGCCAAGAGAAACTCGTGGAGGAATTTCTGTGAGTCAATAGATAAAACTAGAGATTCGGCATGGCTAAGTAGGGCTCTGACCACGAGCCACACCTGTCCGACCTTCATTAAGAGAGGGGATGGCTCATGGACAGGATGTACTGACACTTTCCAGGATGTACTGACAAGGTCAGTGGAATCAGCTCAGTTGGTGGGAATCAACACGCTGTCAATACGGATTTCTTATCCGCAGAGAGGATCTCATGGGCAATCGACATCTTCTCTCCGTTTAAATCGCCGGGTCCTGACGGCATCATTCCAAAGATGCTACAGAGTGCGAAGGGCTCTATCATTCCCTGGCTTTTTAGGTTCTACAAACTCTGCCTTATACTTGACTACGTTCCGACCAGCTGGAGGAAAGTGAGGGTAGTCTTCATTCCGAAGATTGGAAGAAGAAGTAACGAGGATGTGAAGGACTTCAGACCAATCAGCCTTTCATCTTTCTTGATTAAGACGCTGGAAAGATTAATAGACACCCATATTAGGCTTCGACTAGAAGGATCGTCAATTCTCGCGGCTAGTCAGCATGCCTACCTTAGGGGCTGCTCTACTGAAACAGCACTCCATGAGGTGGTAAGATTCGTGGAGGGATCCCTTGAGAACAAACAATATACCCTGGCTATCTTCCTAGACATGGAATGTATCAGTGGCAGCCATGGAACAGTTTCTGCGGGATGTCGATGTTGAGGAATACATCAGCAACTGGATTATTACTTTGTTGAAGGCAAGGAATGTCACTGCGAAACTGGACACCAGCGAGATGTCACGATGGGCGTGTAGAGGAACCCCACAGGGCGGGGTGATCTCACCTCTGCTCTGGCTTCTCGTTATTAACACGATTCTTCACAGACTAGATGCTGCAGGAGTTAGTAATAATGGTATCAGGGATGTTTACGGACATTATTAGCGATATAATGTTCAATGCCTTGGGTATACTCAGTGAATGGGCTACAGGATGTGGTCTAGGAGTAAACCCTAGCAAAACAGAACTGGTACTATTTACTACAAAGACCAAAGTTCAAGGCTTTAGACTACCTCGGCTGAATAATCTGGTACTGTTTCTTTCGGACAATGCAAAATATCTAGGAGTTATCCTGGACGCAAAACTATCGTGGAAACCGAATGTGCTACATAGGGTTAAGAAGGCAACAGTTGCCTATTACTCCTGCAGGAGGATGTTTGGTTCCAGATGGGGTTTAACACCCTCCATGCTTAAATGGATGTACGCAGCGATTGTACGCCCTATATTGACTTATGGATCTTTGGTATGGTGACCTGCGACGACTAAGAAATATGTGGTAGCTCAACTATACAGGATACAAAAATCTGCCCGCATCGAGATTACGGGTTGTCTACGTACTAGCCCCTCAAAGGCTCTGAATACTATACTGAACCTAATTCCGATTGACCTTTATGTACTGGGTGCATCCTCGAGCAGTGCGGTGAGACTGGCGGCATCTGGGAAGTGGAGGTCAAGGGACTATGGCTACGCAAGGATCCTAGGTCAGTTACCACCGACACTGAGGAAGCCCACTGACTATATGGTACCCCACTTGGACTTCAATATTACTTACAAGGTCCTTATTCCATCCAGGCGGGAGTGGAAAGGGGGAAACATAGAGGAGGACTTCGACTGCAGGATGTATACTGATGGATCAAGAATGATCTGTGGTATAGGTTCAGGAGTCTTCTCAAAGGACCTTGGATCGGGACTTTCGCTCCGACTCCCTGATGAAGGGAGACAGCTAGGTTACTAATTGACAGGGGTGTTCAGGGTAGGGTCGGTATCTTCGTCGACAGCCAGGCAGCACTCATGTCTCTGAGGTCGTTCACTACTTCTTCTACCTTAGTAACTCAATGCAGGGAGCTTCTATCCAGATTGGGATGTTAGACTGACACAACCCTCATCTGAGATGGGTATATACTACAAGAGGATATTTCAGGTCGATGACTATTGAAGCAAAATATTGCCCTCCTCGAAGCAAAAACATCGATGTATTACTCTTAGAGATTCGACTGAAAATGTAGAAGAATAACGAAAAATGTATTTCGGCGACCCCTAGTTTCGGCCACAAAAAAATTTTTTTTCGAAACTGCCTTGCAGCAATGCTTTATATTCGGTGGTGTACGGCGAAATTTTTTTTCCTGTTAGGCGATATATATATATATATATATATATATATATATATATATATATATACATATATATATGTATATATATATATATATATATATATATACATATATATATATATATATATATATATATATATATATACATATACATTACGAAGCAGTTATACGTATCCTTTGTGAGGCCTATTTTGGAATATGGTTCAATCATACGGGATCCTTATTATAATATCTACAATAATAGTCTTGAGTCTACAAAAACAGTTTTTATTGTTTTGTGAGGCCTATTTTGGAATATGGTTCAATCATACGGGATCCTTATTATAATATCTACAATAATAGTCTTGAGTCTACAAAAACAGTTTTTATTGTTTTGTTTACGTGGCCTTCAATACATATCCTTAGTGAGGCCTATTTTGGAATATGATTCAATCATATGGGATCCTTATTATAATATCTACAATAATAGCCTTGAGTCTACAAAAACAGTTTTTATTGTTTTGTTTACGTGGCCTTCAATGGAGCTCTTCCACAAATCTTCCATCCTACACTAGTAGACTAGCATTAATAAAATTAATTTCAAATCCTATTGTTTTGCTTGTGTAATTCTCAATTAATTTTTGGGAGTTTATGTATAAGCTGAGAGGTTTTGTCATTTTGGAATTACGTTAAAGTCTACTGATGATTTGGTGTAAGAACCAATGAAATGCAGGTATATAGACATACTTGACCACATAACAAACAAAAAGCAGTTACATATACATATATATATATATATATATATATATATATATATATATATATATATATATATCGCACTCGTTCAACAATACTGTTTTAAATCAACATTTTTTTTTATTTTATCTTTTTGGCAAAAAACAATACATAACACTTATGTCTACCTATGGTTAAAAATTGCCATAGTTTTGACTACTCTTTCTTAATAAAATTACATGTTGTGACTTTTTTCCTGCTCAAATGGGTAATTTCTGTGAATCAAGAAAACAAAATTATTTTGAGCTGTTTGAAGTTTGGCCTTAACAAATCATTTTTTTTATAAAAAGTAGTATTTTGAGTTGAGTTGTTATTCTAATAATAAAAGTTTCTTTTAGTCAGGTAGTATTTTGAGTTGCAACTGTTTAATTGATTCAGGCTAAGCAAATTTTTTGTTTTAATTCGAAATATAACTGTTTTCATGAAATAATGCTTAGCTTTTTCTTTGAGTTGTTACTGTTTTCGTGAAATAATTCTGCTTTTTATTGAGTTATTACTGTTTTGATGAATTCGTTTTAATGACACTTTGTAATATTATTACTTTTACATTTGAGCAATATAGTAAAAAAATCAATTTTGATCAGTTTATAAGTTTATTAAACATAATAGTGATTATTTGAAATAAGAAAGCCTAATTAATTCAATTGACAAAATGAGTTGTCCAGTAAAAAAAGCTGCCACTGTCGGAAAATAAAAGAAAGGATATTATGGACCTAGTCAAGAGAAACATAATCCTTAAAAAGTATTACGATTCATACTACGAAAATTTTATTTTATTTTAACCTTTTTTAATTTAATAAAATATATATTTTAATATTTTTTGGCGGTTGTTAGCATTTATTTAGCTTTCAAAACTTTGTTTACTTTAGTCTTTTTTCATTTCGTCGTTATATGTTTTATTAAAAATGTATTGAATACAGCAATAAATTTCATAAAAATTTCAAAATATTTACTATATTTACTTCTTATAAACAAAAATAATTCAAGAAAATGATAGCAACTAAAAAAATCGCTTTTCTATCTGCAGACAATGAATAAATAAAAAGGTTATGCAGCGCAATACAATAATTGATGGGTTTTCTAAATATTGCTAAACTTTTGTTAATGAAAACTTCCATAAGCGTTAAGAAAACAGTTTTTTGTCTCTCCTGAAAACTTTGAAGTTTTTGAGTTAATACAGTATTGTTGAACGAGTGCGGTATATACATATATATATATGTATGTATATATATATATATATATATATATATATATATATATATATATATATATCTATATATATATATATATATATATATATATATATATATACATATATATATATACTTATATATATATATATATATATATATGTGTGTATATGTATATATGTATATATATATATATATATATATATATATATATATATATATATATATATATATATATATGTATATATACACATATAACGGGTGTTTTTTATACAACTTTGAGTTGGCATCACTGCTTTATTTGATCACCCATTTATCAGCTGATAGTTGCTTTTTGTTTAGTTTGCTTTGACATTTCCTTATGGATCGACTTCACCAGAGCAACGCGTGCAAATTGTGGAAATTTGTAATAAAAATAATGGTTCTGTTCGTCAAACTCAATAAACAATTGATTTACTCAAAGAAACTTCTGATTAAAAAATAATTTCACGTAATGGCTCACTTAATTGGCCACCAAGATCGTGTGATTTAACCCCATTAGATTATTTTCTTTGGACACCTGGAAATCAGCATTCGAAGAGTTATCGGCGACATACGGCCGCAAATGCTGCGAAAAGTTTGTGAAAATTGGTGTTCCAGATTGCGCCTTGTACGCGCCTGCCGTGGCGGCCGAAATCATATTTAAACATTAACGTCATAAAATTTTCTATCCAATAAAGACCGTTTCATTGATATCAAATATACATATGTATATTAGTATGTTTTATTATGATTTAAACTTATATCACTCTATAAAAACACCCGATATATAATTATATATATATATATAATATATATATATATATATATATATATATATATATATATATATATATATATATATATATAAATCTATATATGTATATATATATATATATATATATATATATATATAAATGTATATATGGGCAATTCCTGGGCGACGGACGCGACATTCGCACACCTTTAGTTGAGCCAAAAACAAGAAAGGAATGGAAAAATTCGGTTTATATGCTCAGTGTATTGAAGCAAGGAAGAGTACTAAATTTGAGGAAAACATTGGGCAGAATCAATAATGTAGTAAAAAGATATAAGCAAATATCAGCGAGGAACGGACGCGACCAAAAATAGAAGTTATTTTTATGCACTTATAGAAATATACATAAGTTAGCGAAATTTGTGAAAAAGAAAATGTGTTGTGAATGTGAAAATTAAGGTGAAAGAACATCTTTTATGTGTAGATTTAAGAAATTTGAAAATTTTCTTTTAATATTTTTAAATTGGGTAAAGTACAAATACGAACGCGACAAGACGGACGCGACAGTTTTTTTCAAGAGAACAAAACACACTTTTTTTGGAAATAATAACGATTCAGCTTTTATTAAAAAAAACATAGAAAACAATAACATAAAGTTCACTTTAAGTAAACTAATAACAAAAACAAATAAAGTTCCATATTCTCAGTAAAGTTGGATTTTTTTAGTTAGTTTTAGTTATAGATTTTGGTGAATAAGAAGTCCGAGCAACCTCAATGCTTTCGCTGTCGAAATACGAAAACCAATGCAGGCTTTTAATGCCTTTAATATTTGGAACATTCTGCCACAGCTCAGTCAGTTCAAGAGAAGAAACGTCAATTTGTTCTGCCGATATATAAAATATCTTAACTCCATCAATGTTGTTCCTTGCACATTCATAAAACGATAAAGCATCTTTGAGAACAATATTTTTTGATTTAACTATTTGCCAAACTTTTCGCTTTATCACAGCTCCAACTCCGTCTACGGCACCTTTGCCATGTAAAGTGGCAAAAAAGTTCCACTCTAAGACTCTGCAATTGAATTCATCTTTAAGTCTAGGAATGCTAGAAATAATGAATTTGTTTTTGAATTGGCAACTGCTTCCATCTGAGAATATATAGATACTTGAAATTTCTTTGTGTTGGTTTTGTAATTCTTTCACAATTTCCGAAATGAAGCAATAAACATCGAATTTATTGTGGGTCAGCTTATCACTGATAACCGCAAACGACTTAGTATCACCAGAATACCAAGCAACGCAGGTAAAAATACTTGGCTGTAACTGAAGTGAGCATCTTGAATTTCGTTTTGACAGGTAAGACGATAATTTTCAAAATCAACTTGCAAAACCAGTTCATTTGATGTTACAGTTTTCTTTCTATCTTCAAAATAGTTTTGTTGGGAACGTTTAACAAAAGTGTGCATTTTAAAAGCTGGTAGCTGAGACTCTAAATCATAAAACAGGTCACTTAATGGGCCAATAGTGTAGTTTAAATTTATGCGATTATCTATTTTTCTCCATTTTTTCGATATTCTCGTTTTCTTTCAGCATCTTTTATCTTATATTGCTGCCATTTGTCACCATCTTCTCTGATCTTCTCTCGACGTTTCTTCGCTTGTTGCCTCTTTTTTTCTATGAATGCTTTTTGCATCTTAAAAATACAAAGTTGTATCCTACTAATATAACTTTATTGAATATAAGGTACTTACGGCGACGGACGCGACAAATTTTAAATGCCAACAAAATTTGTGAAATGATTTTTTCCAATATAAATGTGTTGCTCTTTCTAAAGAGCACGCGGAGCTTGCTTAAAAATCCGAAACTGTTTGCTGTTCAAATGCTTATATACAACTGAAAGCAGTTAATAGGTATTTTTGGCGACGGACGCGACATTGACAAGTAGGACAAATCAAACTTAAAAAACTTCCGTTATTAGAACTCCGATCTCCCTCTCTTATGTTAATGCGTAATGTAATTGTTGGTAGAAAATTTGTAAATTATAAAAACAAAAATAATATTACTTTAAATACTCTTAAAACAACAACAACAAAATTAATCTAAATCCCAAATTGGTGCAGAAAAAAACTATTTTTTCTTTACAGGTGAATATTTCAGCTACGAAATGAGATAAATTAAAAATGCTTTCACATTTATAAAGTATAGACATTTAAGCTTTATAATTGAAAACAAAATAAAAATTCTGAGCACTTTTCATTTTTCACTCGTGGTTGACCTTTTTCTGGAATTGCCCATATGTATATATATATATATATATATATATATATATATATATATATATATACATATATATATATATATATATATATATATATATATATATATATAAATCTATATATGTATATATATATATATATATATATATATATATATATATATAAATCTATATATGTATATATATATATATATATATATATAAATCTACATATGTATATATATATATATATATATATATATATATATACATATATATATATATATATATATATATATATATAAATCTATATATGTATATATATATATATATATATATATATATATATAAATCTATATATGTATATATATATATATATATATATATATATATATAAATCTACATATGTATATATATATATATATATATATATATATATATATATATATATATATATATATATATAAATCTATATATGTATATATATATATATATGTATGTATATATATATATATATATATATATATATATATGTATATATATATATATATATATATATATATATATAAATCTATATATGTATATATATATATATATATATATATATATATATAAATCTATATATGTATATATATATATATATATATATATATAAATCTATATATGTATATATATATATATATATATATATATATATATATATATATATATATATAAATCTATATATGTATATATATATATATATATATATATATATATATGTATATATATATATATATATATATATAAATCTATATATGTATATATATATATATATATATATATATATATATATATATATATAAATCTATATATAAATATTTATATATATGGGGCTGTTGTTGGCTGAAGTAGTAGAACACGAAACTGTGACTATGTTATATTGACATCAAATGATTTATACATTTTTAACTTTCCTAAATTTCGAACAAAATTACATTGTAACTTTTTATACATAGTATGTGTAATGTATTTTTAATAAAAAGAATTTTTCAATTAACTCCCAATAAACCAATTTGTAAGCAAAACATAACTGTATTGGAGAATAAGCTTATGATAAGACATTTTCAATAACCTTTTATAAACGTACTTATTATTTGCTTGGATCTGTTATAAATGACAACTGTTTTCCTAAAGATGTTTACTATAGAGGCAATTCACACTGGATGAATTTTTAGTCCGCTTAATTTTTGTTCTTTTCAAAACACAATGGATTAATTCATCTGGCATAAAATTGTATACGTATACACAGCTTTGTGTGAGTTAGTATTTTTTTGACGTCTGTCTTTCGTTTGCTGTACACATACATTCTGAAACAAACTTAGCGCAAATATGGCTGGAATAAGTGATGAAAAATCGGCAATAATCTTAGGAGGAATTTCTACTGCCTGTAACTTTGAAGCTGCAGCATTTCTTCTAGAAGATGAGAAGGCAAAGAAAAGAAGCGATACACATTTGAGAAAATGTATTCCGGTTCAAGAAAAATTGGCTGCAACTTTAAGATTTTTAGCTACAGGAGAAACCTTTAAGGAAATTGCCGAAAATAGAAAATTGTCTGCACCGTATTTAAGCCCAGCATGATTACGATAAGTATATTTTTCAATGCAAAAAGAAGGACATTTAGAAATTTAATAAAAATTGTATTCACTAATTATAAACAATTGCATATACTTTAGTGCAAGTGTGTATATTAGAGGGTACCCGAACTATTATTATTATTATCACAGTAGTTAGCCGAGTGATATCCGAAGAATTTATATCACTATTATTATTATTACCGTCGTTAGCCGAACGATATCCGAAGAATTTATATCGTTCGTATTATTATTGCAACCGTATTTAGCCGGACGATATCCGAAGAATTTATATCGTTCGTATTATTATTGAAACCGTATTTAGCCGAACGATATGCGAAGAATTTATATCGTTCGTATTATTATTGAAACCGTATTTAGCCGAGCGATATTCGAAGAATTTACATCGTTCTTATTATTATTGCAACCGTATTTAGCAGAGCGATATTCGAAGAATTTATATTGTTCGTATTATTATTGCAACCGTATTCACGTTGTGTCAATTATACTTTTCTATCGAATATTCGAAGTCCTTATACTGACGTTGCGGCGCATAGAGTACGTAACCTAAGTGCACGAATCGGACTACAGTGGTGGCCATATTGCAAAGGAAGCAGACCTTTGACGAGCCTGGACAGATTGAGGATACCTCGGCTGGGAAATTGAACTAATTTCTAATTTTTTTAATCCAAACGTGAAAAGTGAATTTTTAAAAGTACATTCATATAAGTTTATTTCGTCACCAGTAAAAGTTATTTAAGTAATTTCAGTAAAATTTTGCTGAAATTTTCAGTAACCAAATATGTTGACGATTTACTGAAATAACTTTTAGTAGTTCCTAAAATTACTGCAAAAACGTTTATAAGTTTCTGAAATTACGAAAAAAAACACTTCCTGACTCATTTATCAATTTTAATGCTTGTTGGCGCGACCAACACCCTTCTGTTTTGAAATTCATGCTTACACAAAGATGGACAACCAACGACTAAAGGCTCATTTAGCCGAACGTTGAAATCGTAAATGTGAGCTAAATGTAAATGTTAGGTAAATGTAAATGTTGCTACACTTATAGAATGCTTAAAATCGTGTCATGTTTTTGACAAAAACAAACAACATGTAATTATTTATAAGAACAAAATCATAAAAAGTTCCCAAAATATTGTGTTTCTTGTAAGCTATATCGATTGAGTGTATTTAATAAAGAAAATAATATAATATAATGGATGTGGAAAATATGTTTATCACAAAAAATCTCATGCGTATCAGATTACAAAATATTACCAATGCAAGCTTAAGTATGATTAGGAAACTACTTTTCTGTAAGCTTGTTATATACTTAGACTTCTAAGCTTTTTGTAAGCACTGAGTAGTAATATTATCGCAAGGGATCAGTTTCCTTGATTAAATAATTACTTTTACAATACTTTTCACAATAAATTTCTAAGCTCAAGGCTTATAGTTATAAATTTGTTATAAGCTATTTCTATATAGTTTTGGTTTATTGGGCTGACATTAATTTATCGATTTATTCGTTATTCGAAAATCGTAATTTTAAAGTTATTCGAAAAACAGTTTGGTTTTGTTTGACCGATTAATCGAATTGTTCTTAATCGTGTGACAACTTTATTAAATATGTACATTAACTTATGTCATTTAATTTTTGGAAAATAAATTAATAGAAAAGAAAGCTAATATCATATGGCATTTATACTAGTATGCATATTATATTTTCTCGAACTTTGGACTAGATATGAACTACTCATATAACTTATTATTAACTTGGAAAAGAATCCATTAACTTTTTTTTATTTTTTGAAAGCATTTTAAAAAACTTATTTTTTACTCTCTCGTCGATAAGAGAGTAAATGAACGGCGCTAATTACCAAAAAATATCAAAAAAGTTAAATTTAGTCATGTAGGATAGCGTGTATTAATAAAAACTACTAACGTTTATAGCTTTATATATTCACATCTATGCAATTATTATAAAATTATCACTTACCTCTCGCAGCAAACCAAACAAAACATCAGTCGATAAAGAACGTTCATGGGCTTCATCCATAATTATAGCTGAATAGCCATCTAAATCTGGATCGCGCAAGCTTTCCCGCAATAAAATACCATCGGTCATATACTTAATAACAGTCTTTTCTGATGTACAATCTTCAAATCGTATAGCATAACCAATTTCCTCACCTACATAGATTTTATTATAAAGATTAGACAAACTTCTTCTTTATTTTAAAACAAACTGACCCAATTTTGTGTACATTTCATCTGAAACACGCTTGGCCACCGACATTGCCGCAACTCTTCTTGGTTGAGTACAACCAATCATGCCAAAATTACTATAACCATCTTCATGTAAATATTGAGTTAGCTGAGTTGTCTTACCACTACCCGTTTCACCTACAATAATAATGACAGAGTTTTCTCTAATAACATTGAGTAGATCTTGGCGTACTGCAAATACTGGTAAGAACCGCCTTTGTTCTGTTATTGATTTCTTACGAGCAAAATCACTTGATCCACAGCTATTCTTATCACGCATATGATCAGCAAATTTTTGATCTTTACGATAATCAGTTGTATCCGAATCTTTATCAAATTTATCATCCTCTTCATCAGCTTTATTTTCAATTCCCATAATGTTTCCAAGTTTAGTGCCACCTAGCTCCCAATGTTTTTTTTGTGCCTTGCGTCTTTCTTTCTGCTCTCTATATACTCTCACCAAGTTACTTCCTTTACGAGATATTAAAGCCATATCAGATGTAGGATCTTTTACTGGTATAACTGGCTCCGGTTGTTTTGTAAACACGATACGACCATCGAGAAAAGGTGGTATGATATGATGAACCAACAAATGTACACGCTCAAGAGCTTCCTCATCGAAGTCATCATTGACATTTATGGACATAACAACACCAGAAGTTAGCATGCGGTTACGTTCCCAAAGTTCATTATCTTTGTTATTTTGCCTTTGCTGAGCACTAATGCGCTTGGTACGTTTTTGTTCCAGTATTTCTTCTCGTTTTCGGTAGTAATCAGCATTCGTCCCAGCAAAAGGATTGTTTTCATCATCGTAGCCTTCACCTATATTATACCATTCACGATCCAGTCTGCGCTGCTCCTCCTCCCACATGTTGCGATCTTCTTCACTTTCACCCCATGGCTGACGCAAGCTTCGACTTGTTGAAGGTGTGGCTCCTGAACGTTTGCGGTCATTAGCCCAAACGTTGTATTTATAAGCTGGTGTGGGTCTAACAGTGTTATCATCTTGATGATTGGTCCGTCTGGAACGAATACGTTTACTGCTGGAAGAACCTGAGCTAAACCCTCCTTGAAAACAATCATCTTTTTCCAAATTTCCATACGATTTCGGTGTGGGAAAATCCCAAGATGATTTACGTGTAACATATTCCACCGGATCATCGTCATCTTCCCAGGCGCTGCTCGACAGTGATATCGTATTAGGTGTTTGCGGTTCGTCTTTAAAATGAGGAGTGCTTACAGTTCCTTCGATATTACAATTTCTTCCTTTACGATCACGGCATCTCTTATCTCGGCGTCTTTCGAGACCTTTATCAATATTAATTTTTAGTTCTCGATAACTACAACTAGATGATGAAGACGATCTAAAGCGGTTTGAATGATTATCTTTAGTCGAACTACACGCACCAGCTTTGCTTCGATCTCTTTTAATATGTTCTCGTAATCGCTCACGGGCCTTTTCGGAAACTCCTCCCGTATGTGTGGGAGTCTCTTCTCTTGGTGCCCTCAACTGACGACTCAGTTTATGAAAACTTTGTGTATTTGGTTTCTTAAATGCAAACTCACTCGGTATTGCGGATATTGGGTCTGACACCTTTTTCTTATCAATATCATCGTTTTCATAATCCTTGAAAGATATCAAACGTTGACTTTCCTTACGTTCCTTGCGCTTTTGAGCAGCTAATTTATCAAGGCCCAAAATAGATGGTTTTGGAGCTTTAAATTTGTCATCAGTTTTCGCCTTTTTTATAACCAAACCGCCGAATATTTTATCTCCACTTGACCCTTGCAAACGATGTAAATCGGATGTATCATCATATTCCATTATCCGAAATTAATCATAAACGCTTATAAAATTAACTACGAGCTAAACATACCCGTCACAATACCCGTGAACATAACAAACTTTTCTGATCGTACTTTTTTGCAGATTTCTTTTTTTTTAGCAAAATGTAAACAAATCCTCTCTCAGAGAGGCTAAATGAGCACTTTTAGCTTTGCAGACTGAATATAAGGATTGCTGCCAAGTTAATAATAAAAATTATACGGCAACCCAAGGCGAATTCATTCCAAGTGGGCTTAGTTCAGAAATTGGTGAACAGCCGTTGCCAGGGCGAAATTATTGAACTGTCAAATTAAACTGTTTTTGTGTGTGGCCATTGTGTTTTCCAAAGCATTTCTTCCTTGATTTTGACATTAGGTCCAAATTTTCTACCAACAATATACGTATGGTTTTTGGTGTTGTTCATTGTTGTACTAGTGAGAGTACCTGGTAAATCTGCCTTGACGGCAAAAAACTAAAATTGGTTGGTTATTTGAGGCTCTTCAACAAACTTTTTTCACTTTCAACAAACTTTTTATCCAGTTTTTGACCTGTAACTCTTAAACCAAACAAGATACAAACATGTTACACCATCTGAAAGGAAAAAACAAATGTCACACATTGTAATCATTAGTTTTTCGATTCAATATAGTTTTCTACCAAAATTTTCCGAAAACTTATTTCAAAAAACAGTTTTTGGTCTACAACTCCGGAACCAGAATTTGTGCCACCATGTGACCTATATCACCTTAAAGAGCATGAAAAGGACACCAATTTGGCATCATTAGATTTTAGCAGATTGGTTGTTGTTTCAAACAAAATTTTTCAAAAACTGTTTCGAAGAACAGTTTTTGGCCGATAACTCCCGAACTAGAGTTCGTGCCACAAAATGCCTATATCACCTCAAAGGGCACGAAAAGGGCTACAATTTGCCATCATTGAATTTTCGCAGAGTGGTTTTTGTTTCTAACAAACTTTTTCAAAAACTGTTTCCGAAACCCACAAATCGCCCACTCTTTGACCTATAACACCAGAAACTGAATTTGTACCATCAAGTGACCTATATACTCTGAAAGAGCGTAAAAAGGGCTACAATTTGGTATCATTAGTTTTTTGCAGAGTAGTTGTTGTTTCGAATAAAATTTTTCAAAAAATGTTTTCGAAACCCACAAATCGCCCACTGTTTGCCCTATAACTCCCGAGCCGGAATTTGTGCCACCAAATGCCTATATCATCTTAAAGGGCATGAAAAGGGCTAAAATTTGGTATCATTAGATTTTTCCAGAGTGGTGTTGTTTTGAACAAAATATTTCAAAAACTGTTTTTGAAACCCACAAATCGCTCATTGTTTTACCTATAGATCCAGAACCAGAATTTGTGCCACGAAATGGCTATATCATCTTAAAGGGCATGAAAAGGGCTACCTGCGATTTGCTGGCACAAGTTCTGGTTCGGGAGTTATAGGTCAAACAGTGGGCGATTTCTGGGTTTCAAAAACAGTTATTGAGAAATTTTGTTCAAAACAACAACCACCCTGCGAAAATCTAATGATGGCAAATTGTAGCCAAAAAAGAAAAAGGTAGTTATTATGCTATCTAACAAAATTTGTATATTCAAATATTTTTTTAAAATAAAATTTATGGATCTAAAACAGTGATGTCAGCCTCATACACAATTGTGGAAGCAAAACTCACATGTACGCTTACGCTTTTTTATTTTGAGAGCGTAAAATATAATTATTTACTGAAAAACACTCTCATTCAGCGGGAAGTATCGCAAGTCCTGTTTTGAGGCCTCTAAACAGAAATAATATATTTATATAAATATATATATATATATATATATATATATATATATATATATATGTATATATATATATATATATATATATACAATACATATAAGAGGTTTGAAATATGTTGGATCCACTGTATGTAGGTACATCTTTCGAAAATTTCTTAAGGTACCTTTTAAATTAATTCATAAGTAAGACTTTTTGTAAAAATTGTTTCTCTTGTATATAAACTAACCAAATGTTCAGCTTAAAAATGGAGAAATATTTTAAAATTAAATATCTGAGCACTTGGCAATTTTCGAAACCCTTTTTTACAAATTATAAAATTAGAAGATATTATTGGTAAATAAAAGGATACTCTTAGAAAAGGCCACTAGTTAGGCCTCGCAACCGCACATTTCTCCCGCTGGGAATGTAAGAGATAAGAGTGATCTTACCAACACAATCACATTTGACATCACTGATCTAAAACATAGATGATCAAGCTTCTCTTGCCCTATAACGCGTTATAGCAAAGCAAGAAAACAAACAAATTCTGCTTACAAATATGTATACGAATAAAAATTGTTTCTCTCCCTCTCCTTAAAAAGTTAAAAAATTATATAATTAAAATAATTAAGTTTTATTTTAAAATTGACCAAAAACTAGAAAAAATCTATTTTTGGTACCAATTGTCTAAGTAAAAATGTATGTTAACTTTATATATAATTTCAAAGTATTGGTTGTTACTACAAAACAGTATGGTATTTGTTCAGTGGCTCACTAATTTATAGTAACAACCAATACTTTGAAATTATATAATTTAAATATTTTCTAGTTTTTGGTCAATTTTAAAATAAAACAGTGTTATTAAATTTTTTTTATTATGTACTTATTTTTTAAATTTTTATGCGAATGTAATATTTTGCGTTTAGTAAATGCTTCCTACTGCAACAGCAAAAATGTTCGTACATAAATAAATGTACGTATTATAAGCGTACTTTTTTTTACACACAAACATTTACTTAAAATTCAGGCACACGAGAATCTTCATATTGTACATGTACTTTTCTTTCGCACACGTACATCAACATATGTATAGATAGAATCGAACCTATCTATCGTACATGTACTTTGTTGTTTGCCTTGCCAAGGCAAATTCATAATAGGTAGCCTCGACAGCTGGTTTAAGAATTTTTGCTACTTTGTTCTGATCATCTTCGACTGTCAAAGTATATTTACTAGTCTTCTTCTTTCCTTGAAGAAAATTTTTATTTTGTGACTAGAAGAATAAAAGTATTTGCATAAAAATATTAATTCTGCAGTTGTTGAATGAGAAACTCTTCCTTAAGAGATAACTTCAGTTTCTTTTGGTTAGTTATATTACGCGTAACAGTAATTTTTATTTTCTTTGAGTTTTCCTAGGTTTCAAATTTAGCTCTTAGTTTAAAAATTTTTCTAATAACATATTTATTTTTCAATCACTATCAGTATATTATAGTGGCTCTAGTTCTTCTGTAAAGTGAGCTTAATTGCATAATCTTTTGTTTGTAAATAGAAATGTGTGGCGTTTTTATTATTTTATAAATAATTTAGCTTTGAATCTATCTTGGGCACGTAGAAGATCTTTCTTGATTTCAATGAAGACCACTTGTATCTCTTAATGTAATAAGAAATGATGGTCAAGAATGTCATGATACCTATAATTTTAATAATCATATTCTTGCGAACATCATGTTCTGGTTCTGAGGTCCATTTAAGAAAAGTAGCTACATCCTTGGCCAATTGACTTTGAGTAGGTGGGGTGCCATCTTGATATTCAATAACCTTAAGACAAATGAAATGGTAACTACAATATTGGTTTATTATGAAATATTACTAACCTCAATGTACAGCACTTGGGCCATACCAATTGCACCACCTGCGAAATAGGGGTTAAAATATTGACCTTCAAGCAGTTTACACCAGCTGGTTCGTCAAAGTACCCTGTAAGTAAGGATAATATGTAGTCTTCCCCACCTTTACCGCCTGAAACAATGTAACTTAAGTCAGGTGGATAGCACCATTATTAGCAGCCTCCCCGTTGGGGTACGGAGAGGGGAAGTAATCCGCCAAATTAAGTGGTAGCATTTTGTGACCTAACATTAACACGAACTAAGTTCTTTAGATTATTCAACGCCCACTTGGACACAGGCACTGTGTATGTTGCACTAAGCTATATTCTTGTTTGGATTTTCTTTACGGATTGTTCTTGTAATTTCATCTTTCAAGAGTTTTTCCCGCTGTTCGTGTGATACCGGCTTAGATTTCTTTTTGGTTTAGCTTGTAACTCCTGATACTAATTTAAACGTTTGCGCATCAGTAACCATTAGAACCTCTCTGAGTCCCTCATAAGAATCATCGTGTCCCATATCTTGCTTATTGTCGTATTCCTCGGATTTAACAGCCTCCTGAGTGCATTGCAGGAGGAAAAATTGGACATTTTCTAATTAATTCACTATTCATGTAAAGAACTCCTACCTTTTTTCGTTCTGCTAGTAGACTTTACGCATCTTGTCAACTGCCAAAAAATGTTATGAGCAAGGCGTTATGAGCATCTATTATTAATTAATGGATATTATATTAAATAAAAATTAATAATTGCTTAGCACGTGCTGACGTGATAAAATATAAGCAACTCTATGCAACTCAATTCATTCACAAATGTCAAAATACTAATTTGACATACGAAACTGTTTGACAGTCCAAGAAGATCCATATTAATTCGCTTTCGCCGCGAGTCTACCTTATATTGATATACCTTGACCACTGGTATAGATAGATTCGAACCTATCCAAAGCGAATTCACTACAGTAGTGAATTCGCCTTGAACCTATCTATCGTACATGCACTTTGAAGTCCCATTCAAGGCGAATTCACAACTAGGTGGCCTTAATTCAGAAATTGTCGATCAGCTGATACCAAGGCAAAACTCACGGGCTGTCAAACTCTTCAGTATCGCCATTTTTCTTATTTCTTTCTATTTGATAGCTCGTGATATTTTTCTGCAGGGTTGCAAATCGAGTTCACCTAGTTGTGAATTCGCCTTGGTCCCATTCATACACGAACTTAAAATATTGGTACACACGAACCTCTGTGTTTGAAGTGTGTTCTTAAAGAACAATACGTGAACTTCTTAAGATCGTGTTTAACATCAACAAAAATTTGGAGACACACATATATGCTATGAAAATAACAATATGTATGATAAGTTTGAACCTTCATTAAAAGTGAAACAAGACTGATATATATATCTTCTCTAGAATATATAAAAAGGTTTTTTCAATATATGTTATGTACTATATATCCTTCGGCGGCCAATTTGAAGCTCTTACACGGGATATTGATTGGTGGCGGCTGCCATTCAAAATGATTCGCGGCATAGCCAGCTCAAAATTTATCGGCGCTGGTTTCTGCTGCGCTGGGAAAGTTAACAGACTTTAGACATAAACAAACATTTTTTCTAAAGATAACTTCCAAGACAATTTGAAGTACGTACACGAAATTGTATCACATTGCTAATAATATAGGAGACATATGGAGGAAGTTCAGCGACATAGTGTTCATACTTTAATCTTTCGTTCTTTGAAAAGAACGCATGATATGTTCGTGTCTAACCAAGGTACACTGCCGGAAACCGATGATAAATTGTATGTACATACATACATATGTTTAACTTTACAAAATTGATATTAACTTAATGTGTTTGTTTGTATTAGAGAAAAAATAAGAAAATCTGTAAAAGCTCGCGACAGCTACGGTTTGGTATTTGGTCGTGTTAATCAAGATGCAGAGACAAAAAAGTACTCCAATAGTAATTCTGGAGGTGGACTAGCTATATTGGAGTGCCCAGGGAAATCATCATCCTGTACTGATGAATCGCTTCCTATTGCGCATCCTAAAGACAGCAGTATGGCTTTATTACCGACAAGCAACAAAAGTGGCGATGTTCCTATTTCTAATTCTGTCTCTGCAGCTGGGGTGCGTTCATCAATAGGAAGCAATAATATCCAGTTAATACCTAAAAAAGCGCCCACTATACCAAAACCCAATTGGCATGCTCCATGGAAATTATCTCGCGTGATATCGGGTCATTTAGGATGGGTTCGTTGCATTGCGGTGGAACCGGGAAATGAATGGTTTGCAACCGGTGCTGGCGATCGTGTTATTAAAATATGGGATCTAGCTAGTGGTAAACTAAAGCTTTCTCTCACCGGTCATGTTAGTACAGTACGAAGTTTGTGTGTAAGTGCCAAACATCCGTATCTTTTCAGTTGTGGTGAAGATCGTCAAGTAAAATGTTGGGATTTGGAGTACAATAAAGTTATCAGGCACTATCACGGCCACTTATCGGCAGTATATTCGTTAGCTCTGCACCCTACTATCGATGTTTTAGCTACTTCTGGTCGCGATTCCACGGCTCGAATTTGGGATATGCGTACAAAGGCTAACATACATACATTAACTGGTCACACCAATACCGTAGCCAGTGTTGTGGCACAAGCAACAAATCCACAAATTATTACTGGTTCACATGATTCTACAGTACGGTTATGGGATTTAGCAGCTGGAAAAAGTGTGTGTACTTTAACGAATCATAAAAAATCCGTTCGGAGCATAGTCTTACATCCCACCTTATACATGTTCGCGTCTGCTTCGCCTGACAATATTAAACAATGGCGTTGTCCCGAGGGCAACTTTGTACAAAATATTTCAGGTCATAATGCTATTGTCAATTGTATGGCTGTTAACCCGGATGGTGTGTTAGTTTCGGGAGGTGATAATGGTACTATGTTCTTTTGGGATTGGCGTACCGGCTATAACTTTCAACGTTTTCAAGCACCCGTCCAGCCGGGATCTATGGACAGTGAAGCTGGTATATTTGCCATTTGTTTTGATCAATCCGGCACCCGTTTAATAACTGCTGAAGCTGATAAGACTATAAAAATTTACAAGGAAGATGA
Organism: Linnaemya tessellans; assembly: GCA_951800035.1. Lineage (NCBI taxonomy): Eukaryota > Metazoa > Arthropoda > Insecta > Diptera > Tachinidae > Linnaemya > Linnaemya tessellans. The sequence continues at coordinate 77,529,114 of OX637536.1, forward strand.
TGAAGCTACAGAAGATTCCCACCCTGTCAATTGGAGACCGGAAATTTTGAAAAGACGAAAGTTCTAAATAATTAATTTTAGTCAAACAGCAACCACCACTTGATATGTGTTTTTATCCTCTTTTATCATAGCGAACATGATAGCGAGTTTTTAGGATTGATATATATATATATATATATATATATATATATATATATATATATATATATATATATATATATAGTTATCCTGAATCTCTCTTTTTTTATGTGTTAAGTGCACAAGTAACTACCTTTATTTGAGAGTTTAAGCGGCCGACGTGGATGGTTTAATCCTGTCTGCATATATGTACATGTATAAAATCAACAGCTGTTGAACAAAATAAAATGCATTTTCGCAGCATTTTTGCTTATAAATAATAGTAAATTCGAACACCTTCAGTTTACTTAATAACAACCATTGACATTTACCAAAATTGCTGCCATTTTGTGTTGTTCAATATGGCAATTCCACGCCATTTAGCCGAACGTTGAAATCGTAAATGTTAGGTAAATGTTGCATATGTTTTTGACAAAAACAAACATCATATTATTATTTATAAAAACAACATCATAAAAAATTCAGAAAATATTGTTTCTTGTAAGCTATGTATATCGATTGGGCATCCCGTATCATGCTCCGATTTTTATGAAACTTTTGTCATGGGTAGTACTCTTAAATCTAAGAATTATGGAACGGACGGTCTTAGTTTGGGAGTTATAGGCCTCTGAACATATATGTGCATATAACTTCCTTCATATTATCGCTAAATAATTGACCTGGATATCTTGTAAATACCCTTCAAACGGTATATAACAACCTAAAGTTGTACTGATTTGAAAGGCTATCGGTTAAAAATTAATTTTTTTCTATTGACTTTTTTACAAAAGTACCGTTAAATCGAAAAGGGGGCTATATAACGGTTTTTATTATATAGTAAAATGAATAGTAGTCATTCACACCTTTCATTTGACACCTATGTATATCATAAATATTTGATAAGGAATGAAGACACTACAGAGCAATTAAAACATAAAATAAGGCAAGATATGATATTACTGAACGTTGAAACATTTCCTACAGATGTAAAAACAAGATAATTATTAGGAGGGTACGCATACAAATATATAGTAGATTGTTTTTAATTTTTTTTGCTCATTGCCATATAGGAGTATGCACATATGTAAGTACATATGTTTGTATTTATATTAGTTTTTGCAATATGAAAATCTTTACTCACTGTTCGACATACATAGAGGAGAAAATCCTTAAGCCCGGCCAGAGGCCGGCAATGCAGAAAACCTTTACTCTGCGAAGCCACTGTTCGACATACATAGATTAGAAAATCCTTAAGCCCGCCCAGAGGCCGGCAATGCAGAAAATCTTTACTCAGCGAAGCCACTGTTCGACATTCGTAGAGGAGAAAATCGTTAAGCCCGGCCAGAGGCCGGCAATGCGGAAAATCTTGCACTAATATAAAATAGTAGAACATAAAAATTATTTTAGATAAAAATATTTATCAGGGCTCGTTGTTGTAGGAAATACTATGAGGAAGAAAATCTTAGAGCCCGGCAGGACTACATTTTTAGTCCACTATTATCACAAGAAAAATTAAAAAAATTTTTGTGTTACACTTATTGTATATTTGTGTGTACTTAATACGTGTAATTCAATGCAAAAATAACTATCTTCAAATTTTAAGTCCCCTGTAGTGTATTCATTCCTTATTATATATTTATGATATACATAGGTGTCAAATGAAAGATGTGAATGTCTATGTCTAATTAATTTTAGTATAAAATAAAATACTATAACTCCCAAACTAAGAGCGTCCGCTCCAAAATTTCTTTACCATAATTCTTAGATTTAAGAGTATTAACCATGACAAAAGTTTCATGAAAATCGGAGCATGATACGGGATGTATATTTGTTCCATCGATTGAGTGTATTTAATACAGAAAATAATATAATGGATGTGGAAGATATGTTTATCACAAAAATCTGATGCGTATCATTTTCACAAATAAGTCCCCGTTTAGTCTGTGTTCATACGAGTCATGTTTTCTGACATGATTGCGACTTTGTTGGCGAGAGGAGAGAAGGGAAAAGTGACTAGTACTCATGCGCATGTACTGTCAGTACGTTTTGCTTTCTCATTCGTAAAGCACACAACTATATGTACATGAATACAACTATGTATATGTACATGTCGTCAACAAGACATGAATTGTGTGAACACGAATGCAAGTTCAAAGAAGGAAAATTAAGAATATTGTCAATAAGACATGACTCGTATGAACACAGACTTACACTTGCAATTTTTGAGTATTTAGTGAGGAAGAGCGAGAAGGGAATACGAATACACAAAATAAGAATTGCTGCAGCAAAATTTTCATAGTGTAAACCGGGACTAAATACAAAAACAAAACTATACAACCAAGGCAGCTTCCGCCTTGTATACAACTGTTTGAAACATTAATGGCACTTTAATATGTTTGTGTATTGGAGTGTGTGTTGAAAAAGTACGCAAATTTATTAAATGGTACCAAGAGGCACAGAAACACCAACATACACAACCAATGTCTGCTTTTACACACATCAGTTTTTCTTGAAGCAGTTCTCTTTTAAAACTGCCCGCTTGTTTACATACAGACAGTCTGTGTTCAATTTCTTAATATGACGCCATTAATGAGAATAAAATAACAAAAGAGAATTGAAGTAACTTTCCGGTACAATCAAGTATGTACCCCTCTTCTTGCTTCTTTCCTCTCTCTCCCATAAACTCAGACTTGCTTCAAGAAAAACTGATGTGTGTAAAAGCAGACAATAGGATAATGGGACATCCCATGCCATATATTTAATAAATTGGAAATTATGTGCATAAGATAAGGGGTTTTCAACTTTTCAAAACTGTGCTTAAAGTCTACTGCTGATTTCTTAAAGCACCAATGAAATGCATATAGACATTGCTTGACCACCAACAAATAAATTTCATTTAAAATAGAATTGTGGCAATATGTCAAACAGTATATATTAACCGCCGTATTCATAAAAAATGTTTTAGGTTTATTACAGGTTTATTATTATTATTATTTTATTGAGTAGTATTTGAATACTTTAAAAATTTTACATATTAGTTTGGTTGACATAAATACAAGAAAAATCTTAAGTGTTCTGAACTAAATTATTTCTTATGAAATTTACAACATTTCTTCGAAATACATTGCTATTTTGTTCACTCTTAATATCATTTGGCATCATGTTGTAAAGTCTAAGTCCTTTATGAAACAGCGTTCGCTTCATCGTAGTAGTATTAGCCTGTTGAAGTCTGAAGTCATTAGAATTTCTGAGGTTATACGGCTGAGCTTCTCTTACGTACGTTGTCTGGTCAGTTAAATATTGCGGCACATCTCCAGTTTTCAGTTTCTGGATAAAATTTATTGTGTTCAGTTGCAGTCTTTGTTTTACATTTAACCATTTTAAGGTGTTGAGCATATAATTTATTGATGTTAATCGATTACATTTTAATATCACACGCATTGCTTTATTTTGGAGTTTTTGTAGTCGTGTAATTTGTTGATCATTGCAGCTGGAGTACAGGATTGTTGACATGTATTCAAAATGCGGTTTAATAATTGTGTTGTATATATTTATTGACATTATTATTGATACTTTATTTCTTAATCGTTTAAAAAATCCTATTTTTTTCCCTATCTTTTTACATATATATTCAATATGGTCGTGGAACTTTAAATTTTTATCTATTATAAAACCCAAATATTTGATGCTGTTGACTTTTTCGATCGTTATATTGTTTATTTGAAATGTTTTATCGGTGCTCATATTAATTTCCATCAGTTTTGTTTTATTTTCATTCAGCTTTAATCTGTTCATATTTAACCATTTGTTTATTCTGCACATATCTGCTGTTAAATTTTCATAGCACATATCTTCTGCCTCTGCCTCCGTAAAAATTAGTGTGTCGTCGGCATACATAACTATTTCACACTTTTCCATTATTTGTTCAATATCATTTATATAAATAATAAATAGGAGAGCCCCTAGAATTGAGCCTTGCGGCAATCCGTATTCATTTCCTATCGCTGATGATTTAATATTATTAACTTTTGTTTTCTGTTTACGATTTTCTAAATATGATCTAAACCATTTTAACTCAGTGTCTTGGATACCGTATTTATAAAGCTTTTGTATTAATATATTCCTGTCTATTGTTTCGAATGCCCGTTTAAAATCAAGAAAAGTAGCCAATATTTTATTATTTTTCTTTACACATTTCCATCTGTTTACTAAATAGTTCACCGCTGTTTCACAAGAATGTTTCTTTCGAAATCCTGACTGATACTTAGATAGCAAACAATTATTTTCCATATAACCTTCTAATTGATTTTTAACCACCTTCTCCATCACCTTCTCACACAGTTGTAATACATTTATTGGACGAAATTCTTCACATTTGTTTGAATTTTTAACTTTTGCAACTGGTGCTATCATCGATTCTTTCCAATTTTCGGGAAAAGTTCCTGTTTCCATTGATTTATTAATAATGCTCAGCAAAATATTGCCAGTTCTATCCCATGTATCGATAATTATGGTTTTGCTAATTCTTTTAAAGTCTGGTTTGTTATTTATACTCTTTACTATTGCTTTTAATTCTAGAATAGATATTGCACGGAACTTAAATCGAGAGTTTATCACAGGTATCAAATTTTTGTATTGCAAATTTACAATTGAGTCTCTTATTTCCTTAATGCTATCAATAAAATACGTGTTAAAGTTTTCAGCTATTTCTAAATTTTTCTTATGCTCTATTTGATTAAATATCACAGTTTTTATCATATCTCTAGGTTTTTTTAAGACAAGTTCTTTTATGACACCCCACATTTCTTTTTGGTTTCTAGCGATTGCAATCTTATTATTTATATAATTACGTTTCTCATTTTCAATTTTAGTTTTATATATATTTCTTATTGTTTTATATGTTGCCCAGGATGCGTTAGTATTGTCAATTATAGCTCTTTGGTATGATAATACTTTTCTTGCTTTTAGATTTCTTAAATCGATACTAAACCACATATTCTTATTGCCTTCGTTAATTTGTTATTTTACAATAAATTTTGCTACAGTAATTTCCATACATTTATCAAAGTTTTCAACCTGTTCGTTAACATTCAATATTCGATTATATTGTAGTACTGAACTTAGTTCATTTTTAAAACGGTTTTTACTGTACTTAAATACTTCTATTTGTTTGTTATTTATTTCTGACGTACTATTTTCACATTCTATAAAGATGTCTATTGCTTCATGATCTGATATTTTATTATATATATTGGTTCTTGCAGATATTCTCTCATTATTTGTTATAATATAATCTATTATAGTTTTAGAGTTCTGTGTTATTCTGGTGTCTTCAAGCATTATCTGTTTCAACCCATTATCATTAAGTATGCTTTCAATTTTGTGTTTGTAGAAATCTGCCTTCCAATCAATATTAAAATCACCAGCGATAATTATGTCACAATTCATTTCAGATATTTCTTCCATAAAATCTTGGAAATTATCACAAAAATCTGCCTTCGAATAACTAGGAGATTTGTATACAGCTATTAAAACAAATGACATATTCTCATTTTTTGCCATATATGCACTAATCCAATACTCAGCAACTTTTACAGTGGTCTTTATATTTGACAACATCCATTGCTTTTTAAAATAGATAATTACACCTCCTGTCTTTGAAGAATGAGACGTTGTTGTAAATAAATCATAATCATTTATTTCGACTTCTGCTTCATCGATGTCTTCTGTCATATGCGTTTCAGATAATATTACAAAGTCCGGTTTAACAGATTGTACTATAATTTCGAGCTGGTTGAAATTATTTGTTAGCCCTTGGCTGTTAGTGTATAATCCATGTATATTCTTTGGTTGTTATATTTCTATATCTATTCCAGATCTTTTCTTCTTTAAATTCAGTTTATTTATATAAACTGGACTTTCTTTGCTTATCGTTGTATGGTTATCATCGAGATTCAGATTAAGCCTTTTATTTTCTTTGTTGCAATTAACACATTTCATTAGAACTTCTTTTGTACAGTCTTTACTTTTGTGGTTACTATGACATTTAAAACATACTGGTTCATTGCGGCATTCATTCGCTTTATGATTGTAGCCTTGACAATTAAAGCATTGTATTATTTGAGTACCATCGAATATTCTACATCTCTCCCATCCAACATTGATCTTTTGAATTGCCATAATTTTATGATACGTTTCATCATCGACTCTTATTTTTGCATTGTATACAGCTCTATTAAATCTTTTGGTCTCAAAACATTTTACAATTTCAAATTTACTATCTTTCATTACATCATATTGTTTTTTTATTTTTTCCATTAATTCATTTTCATTTATTTTAAAATTCATGCCCGTTACTATTATATTCATCCCCGTTTGTTTTGGAATTTTTACTTCGTAATTATCACTTATTTCGTTTTGTATTGCATGTCTTATTTTTTCTCTTTCATCAGTATTTTCGCTCTGTATAACTACTGTTCCATTTCGTCGTGTTTCAACATTTACGATTTTAAAATTCTTTGGGTCAACTTTTTTATTAAGCTCTTCCTTGGTTTTTTGAACTGTTTGTTTTTCCTTTGGCTTTATAATTAAGGGGATATTTTTTGACACATCTGGCATCACATTTTTATTTGCAACTGCTTGTGCATATGACATTTTTGCCTTTACGTTAGTTTCTTTTACACTTTTTTTAATTTCATCACACATCTTTACATTGCTGTTGTTAATTCTGTCATATATGTCTTTATTCTTATTTTCAACATCGCTTACATTTCCATAAAGACTTTTTACTTCTTCGACATTTTTTTCACACATTTTTTGCATGTTATCCATTTTTTTAAATCTTGCATCATACTTTTTTTCAATAGCTTCCAAATTTGACAAATTTCCCATTGAAATACGTCAAATAAGCGCTTAATAAACCTAAAATATTTTTTATGAATACGGCAGTAAGTGTTTTGTAATATTACACAAATGTATATATTTATGTATAAACGAGTGTTTAATGCAGTGTTACGTACCACTACATAAACACATTTACATTGTATTGGAAGCAGCCAAACAACTGAACAGAGTTGGAAAAGTCTAAACAGTCTTAGTTTTCATATGAAATGAAATATTACAATAATTCAACACATAAACATGCGTTTGTGTAGCAGAAAAAATTCTGTCTACGCTAGTTAGAAGTGGAAATATATTTAGAAACAAATTTATTTTCAAACTAGCGAACTGACAGACTAACAAGCTAACGCATTAACAAATGATATACATGCGTTATCCATTCCTGCCACTCATAATTTGTTTTTAGAAACTCAAGAGAAACAATTTGTTGTTTACAGTGTACATGTTTCAACAAGAGAATGGGCTGCGCAAGCAGAATTTCTTTTCCTATCGCGCGAATTTTATTACTTGCCGACGTTCGAGCGTTTTTAAAAAATTTTGTAGAAGACACGTTGTGATCAATTTTGGTGGTCAGATCAGTCTGTCTATACTTTTACTTAATTTTATTCAACAACTTAAAATGTATTACAATTTTGCTTGTTTAGCTTAAATTCTATTTTGTTATTTTATTTTAATTTTGTTGACGAAAATAAACTGTATGTATGACAATTTTGCTTACTTGACTTAAATTACATTTGTTGGCTAACCTGGTCATTTAGGAAAGTGTGTGAGGTTTTATTATTTTAATTATTGCTAGAATTATGCTGATTTGTTACTTTGGAAATATTATGTCTTGTGCAATGCACCGGAAATATGGAATTGGGTTACTGTCTGGCTTTATTAATTTGATTTAAGAATTCCTCGAATTTATCGGGTTCATTCGCTTTTATATCAATGTAGTTACGTGTATATGTAACTCGCGCGATAGGCAAATAAATGCTTGCGTAACACTGGTTTAATATCAACAGAACTTCTGCCACAAACAACCTCATAGAGACATTCAGCATCACTGTATACAACTGTCACGTAACCTTAGAATGAAATTCTAAATATGCTTATATATGGAGGTACATATACCGTTAATGTCCAACCTAAATCAGCGCGTTATTTGGGATATGATCAATGAATATTTTTATTTTGGAATATACTGTAAATACGCATACTGTTCACAAGGCGACGCTGCGATTTATGTTGGCTTGTTAAATTCATGTAGAAAGCCACTGAATCAGATTAATATAATTTAAAAGGAACAAGATAACGAAAAATATAACAATTGAACCAGTAATCTGCAATAAAAAACGTTACACTGTTAAAAAAACAAGTTTTGTGTGTACATACACCCAGAGAAAAAATGACACCATACGTGCTCAAATTGACCACAATCAGTGTCAAAAGTGTATCAACAACGTTTGTGGTCAAGTTGAGCACGCCGTTGTCAAATCGACAACGAAATGTTGAAAACGTAGACGTTGTCAAACCGAACACAAACGGGTTCAAATTGACAACGGATTGGTGTCAAGTTGAGACCATTCCGTTGTCAAATTGACACCATGTCGTTGTTGAAGTGACACCGTGACGGTGTCAAATATGCAACGGTATGGTGTCAATTTGACACCATTTGTGGATTAGTAAATTTCCGTTCCTTTTCCAATCTATTCCCATTAAAATAACAATTCAAGTTATTGCTTTAAATTTTCAAAAGTATTTTATTGAAGAAAATAAATTGTATTATATCCATACATAAGTACATAATATATTGCATTTATATTAACCTAAAACTAACATTTAAATTGACTTTATTCTAAAATAAATTTTTCCATTATTCATTGGATATAAATGAAATGGGAGGGTTATAAAATCTAAAATTGGTGTTAAAAAAGCTTTATCGTGGTTAAGTGTACCAACTTCAAAGGATTGCAAATGTTTATCAAATTCTTTAATATTCACTTGATTACATAAAATATAAATATTTTCATTTTGAATTACAAAGAATTTTATTTTGAAAATTTCAATTGATGAATTTTTTGTAGCTATGTAATAGTTTGTTTAATATCGGGTCCCTTTAAATATAATATCATTGGAAAGTTTGCAATTTTGAAAATATAGTTCTGGCTTACTTATTTTGTAAAACAACTCTTCTTCTAATAAGTTTCCATTACTATAAGAATTAATAATAAAATTAGGTTCTAAATTAATTTCGTGTTTCAACAAAAAATTTGAAAATTTTAATCCAGATTTTAAAGACAACGAATGACATGGATTTACTCTTGAAGTAGTATTACTGAAATAAATTTTTGCCTGTTTATACTTAGCCTCAAATCTCATACACCATAGATATTTAAGAGGACCATATTTTCGAATAGCAGTTGGGTAATGGGCAAGGAAATGATGCTTTGGTTTTAGAGGACCGTATAATTTTAAATAAAGTATATGATGATTTTTAATCAATTTCTCCAATTTTATTAAATCATCTTCTATAAAACTTGATTTAAAGAGTAAATCAATTATTTGCAATAATAATTTGAAAACTTCCCAATGGTTGTTACCGTGAGGAATTAAATCGCCGATCATTAAAGGCAAAAAATGAATAAATATAAAATGAATAAAGCAAATAGTTTCACTAGCGGTCATCTTTAAATTATTAGTTTTTAATCTGTATAAATCTAGGGGTATAGAATTGTTTCCAACTTCAATTTCTCCATACTGAAATAGAGTTTTTCTGCTGTTAATACAGCTTAAAGTTAAAACTTCTCCATCAATCAACCCAAGTAAACATTACATACATCGTAAATAAATTTTTGAATGAAAATCCATGGAAGTTGGTACGCCTCAGGATATTTCAAAGATAGAGTTTGAAAAATTTTAAAACATGTATCCAAACATTGAAGAAATGAATTAAATTTTAATAAATTGTTAAAAAATATGTAAAAACCTTTAAGATCAGTATCAGACAAGCCCTCCACAATAAGAAAGGGCTATATTAAACTACCATAGTAACATTTTTCTATTATTGTATTAATTTTTCGTTTATAATCATTAATTGTGGCTAAGCGTAAAACAAAACACTCCTGAGAATCTGCTATTGTTACCTTCATTTTTTTTCCGCAACCACTCTTAAACCTACCGGTGATGGTAAAACCGCATTGAGCAATATTGTGTATATATAGTCTTGTGCATCTGCAACATAAATATATTGATATTAAAAAGAAAAAAACTAAATTAAAAAAGTTGTTGTGAACTTATAATTTACCTATGCTGTATGTGGAGTAGTGGCAGCCATTTCATTACGTGTCCACCATTCCCCTACTTTGGATGGTACTGACATTGTCTCGTCATCATTTCCAAGCTATGAATACAATGAATAAAGTATTCGTTTAAACCATTACACTATAATACATACCTCCGTTTTTTTCCATGTAAAGAGTTTTTCTCTAAACTCTACACGCAGCCCTAAGGGCGGGACTGCTTCCTTCAAGTCATCCTTTTTTATGTATGGCATGCTACGAAATGTTACCTGTGATGCTAAAACATTTACAATTGTAAATTATAATTATTTTTGTATAAATAAAGTTCCAACTTACTCTTAAAATTTTTGATTTACTTACCTTTTAAATGTTCAAAAATAGATTCCATATTAATGTTTTCCAAGAATTCCTTAAGTTATATGTCGTCTTCACTGTCTTCAGCCACGTTTTCGATTGGAATACCCGCATCACCGACAACCACGATATTACCATTTACTTCCAGTAGCTCTAGCAAGTTATTTTCATCGATATTATTCATTTTATTACTATTTTTCTACACACGCGTCTTTTCACTTTTGGTAAAACAATAATAATAAAAACATAGCCGATAATATACGGGTACGAAGTGAAAACAAAGTGTTGTCGATTTGTACACGTTCGTTAACAAATTGACACCGGCGTTGTCAAAATCCAAAATTTGACAACAAAGCGTTGTCAACTTTTACACATTCGTTATCAAGTTGAAAACGTGCGTTGTCAAGTACCAATATTTGACAACATACTGTTTTCAATTTGAACACGTTCGTTTAAAAATTGACAACAAGCGTGGTCAAAAATAAGTGACAACGTAGGGTGCAAAATTGACCACGAACGTTGTTGATTTTGCAACGTCTTTTTTCCCTCAGTGTACATATGTGTTTGGTAATCACTAAAAACGGTGATTACGGTATCGTAATCATTAAAAACGGTATATATGGTTTTATTAATAACAAGTAAAAACGTTATATTCGACCGTTTCAAATATTAAATACCCTCCAAATATTTGGTAAATAAAAAGTCTATTTTAGTTCTTATTAAAATGTACATTTTTATGGTATTTGGCTTAAGTAAACAAAAAAGATTTTATTTTAATACGGTCGTTTCCAATGTGTTGGAAGGAGCATGACTGAGACATCTTTCCATCAGCATACAAGTAATATACTGTTACAAAGTTTAAAAATAGATTCAAATATAAAGACAATGTGGCTATATGTACCTGGCAACACTGCCAACTTATCTCAAGTTGTCAAAATGTTACAACCCTGGTCAACACAATGCAGATAATATTTGAATTAACGGATACATCGTCGCGAATATACAAGATCATTCGAGGCTGTGCAATAATAAGTGTAAATAACAACAACGAAAAACCTAGCAATATCAATGCTAAGAGATGATGATTTATTCTTAATGATCTTGTACGCAAATTCTTCCGCGAGGCACGGAAATGTATGATAATTATTGCAATCGAAGCGCATTTTTGTAAGCTTTCGATTGCAAACGTGTAGTTTTTAAGCTATAAGCAAATAGTTAAAACAACCCCCATAAATACATGGCATATATGCTCCCATGAACGCACGTGCTTGCGTATCCTCTCTCGAAATTGTAAACAAACCAAAAAATCTTGATAAAATCAGCTGTTAATCTGTTTCTCAAAAAAATCTTGTTTTCTTAGAATCCAAATCTTGTTTTCTTCACGGCGATTACAAACACACGTATATAGCTACATGTTAAATAAAGCACAACCAACAACACCATGACCAGATGCTTCAGGAAGTTACCAGACGACGTCACTTTGCTATATAATGTCGCTGCCAGAAATCAGCGGAATTAGTGTGATTTTAAATCTAGGCGTGTTAACATCGCTAAGTGTTTAGTAGTACAAATACTCGTGTTAATTAAGTAGTAAATAAAGTGTTGCCGCATTATATTTCTAAAATTAATTGTCTGTGTTTTTAATTTGATGCAATTAAACGAATCCTTGAAGGATAAGTAAAAAGCGTTTTTACGAAAAGGTTTAAAAACGTAACAATTGGTGTCAGAAGTGGAATTGCAAAAATAATTGCAATTTAAGTAAAAAAAGGACATTAAAAATATTATATATTAATAATAAAATTATAACAAATCATCATGAAATTTGATGAGCTACAAGTTGAACAGCTAAAAAAGGAGCTTAGTAAGCGGGAATTGCCAACAGAAGGTAACAAGGCTGAACTGCAGAAGAGGCTGATAGATGAGTTTAAAAATCGCGGCATGGACATCGGGACATACGAGTTTGGGGACAAAGACGATGAAGAAGTATGTCTTCCTGTTACGACCGGCAGTATGGATATAAATTCAATGTTCGCTGCTATGATGATCCAGATACAGGAAGCATCAAGGATCAGCACTGAAAAGCTTGTAGCCGAAATAACTGAAATAAAACAGAACTCAGAAATCAGCAGTGAAAAGCTTGTAGCCAAAATAACTGAAATTAAACATAACTCTCGGCAGATGCAAGAAGCCTCAAGGATCAGCACTGAAAAGTTTGTAGCAGAAATACTGGAGTCAAATAGAGCCACGAACGAGACTCTGGTAGAGGTTTCTGAGGCCATTAATAGGAGGGTGGATTCTTGGGAGAATAAATTCTCAGAGCTGGCAGATAGAGTCTAACATCTAGAAAGCTGTGGCCTGGAACAGCATGCAAAAAAGTTCGAAGAAAAATTGCATGCTCTCGAGGACAAAGTGCATAACCTTGAGTGTAGTGGCGGGCCAGTACGAGCAGTTGCGGAGGGTTCTGCGCGAATAAAAGCGCCATGCTTTGACGGCAGCGTACCATTGCGCATCTTTAAATTCCAGTTCGAGACGGTTGCTAGCAGAAATGGATGGGATGCTGAAGAAAATGCCATAGAGTTGATTTTGTCCTTAAAGGGTACAGCTGCAGAGGTACTTGAGTCCGTGCCAGTCAGCAGCAGAAACAACTATAAGGAAATAATGGCAGCATTGCAGCGCAAGTATGGTGGTGAGCACAAGCGCGATTTATACAGAATGGAACTGCGATGTAGAGTTCAAAAGCCTAACGAGTTTCTACAAGATTTCGCAATGGAAATCGAGCCACTTCCAATTCGAGCCAATCCACTTTCGCTGAGACTGTTTCATTTGCGCTGGCTCAAGAGACTGCAAGGATGGTTTTCAAGCCACAGATATGTAAGGTGCGGAATGTGGAGGTGTTGTCTGAGAATGATAATAACCTGGTCGCTAGTGTTAAGGAAGCAATGCGACATTTGTTGGCGGAAAGTGCTACAAACGAAAAGCCTAAATGCTTTAACTGCGGAAAAATTGGTCATCTTCAGCGCAACTGCAAAGCACTAAGAAAAAGGGGTAGATCTGTTTTGCCACCAAGGAACAGCAAACGGGTGAACCAAACAACAGCACAAGAGTCCCCGTTAAACTAAAACGAGCTAGCACTAAGGGGCAAGAGCAAGCTTCCACAAACGAGAGCCCCACAATCTCCATATCAGTAATGCAGCAGAAAAATAGCAACCTTACTGCGTCTGGACACATCAACGGGGAAAAGCACGTGCTTACCATAGACACAGGGGCGTCGCAGTCAATAATAAGACCCGATATAGTGAAGGGGAAATGCGATCGGGTAAACAACATACGGCTACGTACAGCTACTGGAGAGCCTGCCACTGTCTATTGTAAGATTGAAGAGAAGGTGACTATAGCCAACATCAACGTGAGGCATATGTTTATTGTTGCCGATATTGTCGATGAGGTAATTATTGGAGCCGATTTTATGATTAACCATGGCATTAATATACACATGAGGCAACAGCTGATGATTTGGCGTAATGTGGAAATACCCCTTGATGTTGGATATGACACCAAGCCGCAAGTAACAAAAATATTTGCTATTGAGAGTCAGACGTTACCGCCGCAGTCTGAAACAGTTATATGGGCGCGTATGAAGGGAGATTGTGAGGACAATCGGTTGTGGGTTGTAGAACCAGCACATCTAAAGAGAGAGCTTATAACAGCAATGGCTCTAGTAAAAACTAGTAAAGGAGGAATAGTCCCTATAAGAGTGCTTAACTTGGCAGACCATGAAAAAGTCATCAAAGAAAATTGCGATATTGGCCAGTGTACTCCAGCAGAGGCAATAATAAACTGTGAGAAGAAGATGGAGCCTACAAATTTGTCTGCAAAAGAACGTAAACAATTTGAGGAAAACGTAGGGAAATGGGTAGCAGGACTGTCAGCGACAGATAGAAATAAAGCCAAACAGTTGCTAAAAAGGCATGCCAGTATCTTCGCCATGGGAAACCAAAGCCAGGGTGGAACTGCATTGGTTAAACATGAAATTAACTAGCAAAACGAGATGAAGTCAAAGAGCTTGTAAGAGAAATGGAGCGTGAAGGCGTAATTGAGCCATCTTCTGGTCCATGGAGTTCGCCTGTAGTCTTGGTTAAAAAGAACTATGGCAGTACTAGATTCTGCGTAGACTACAGGAAGCTCAATGACATAACCAAGAAGGACAACTATCCGCTCCCCAGAATCGATGACACTTTGGACACGCTAGCTGGTACGAGATGGATCTCTACGCTAGACTTGCGAAGCGGATATTGGCAAGTGGAGATTGCAGAGAAAGACAAGGAGAAAACTGCCTTCAGCGTCGGTAACGGATTATGGCAGTTCAAAGTTATGCCATTTGGTCTCTGCAATGCTCCGGCCACGTTTGAACGCCTAATGGAGAAGATACTGAAAGGACTCCACTGGAGGACATGCTTGGTATATCTGGATGACATAATCGTGATGGGGAAAACTTTTGATGAACATCTCAAAAACATGGCAGAAGTTCTTCAACGGATATCATCAGCTGGATTGAAACTCAGCCTAAAGAAATGTGCATTGTTCCAGAAAGAAGTAAAGTATTTGGGGCAACGTGTTACAGCAGACGGAATCTCAACAGATGAAGATAAAATACAAGCAGTAAGGGACTGGTATCAACCTAAAAATCTTAATGAACTGCGCAGCTTTTTGGGCCTTTGTACATACTACAGACGCTTTGTGCCACATTTTGCCAATGTAGCCTGCATGAGGTGACAAAGAAGTCGAGACCATACCATTGGGGAGAGCCACAGGAAAAGGCATTCCAGAAACTTAAAGGATTATTGTGTACGGCACCAGTACTAGCGTATCCCATACCTGGAGAAAAATTTGTGCTGGATACTGATGCGAGCGGCTATGGCATGGGAGGCGTGCTATCCCAGGTAGTTAATGGCACTGAAAAAGTCATAGGATATTATAGCCGTGTACTCTCAAAACCTGAGAGGAACTATTGTGTGACACGACGTGATCTTCTGGCAGTATTGGAATGCATTAAACATTACCATAAGTACCTGTATGGTCAACACTTTACATTAAGGACCGACCATTCTGCACTAAGATGGCTATTGCAGTTTAAAAACCCTGAAGGGTAACTGGCAAGTGTGGATTGAGCGCCTGCAGAACTATGACTTCAGTATTGAGCATAGAAAGGGCACAAAACATAACAATGCGGATGCTCTTTCAAGAAGACCCTGCTGTTTAGAGTGTAAACATTGCGTTAAAACCGAACAAAAGGAAGACGTTGTTGATGTTCGGCTAATGCACATCGACTCTGATGAAGACTGGTCAGCGGCACAGAGGGACGACAGTATAGTGGGGAAAATTATAGCAGCCAAAGAGGAGGGCAGAAGACCGCCCCGGAATGAAATTTCGGCTGAAAGCCCATTTGCCAAATCTTATTGGGCTCAGTGTAACAGTCTCATGGTAATAAAAGGGTCCCTATACCGCGTATGGGAAAGTGTAGATGGCAAAACAACTTCAAATTTAATAGTTGTGCCATGCTCCAAGATAAGTAAAGTTTTGCAAGAATTTCACAATGGACCTAGTGGCGGTCATCTTGGAGTAACAAAACACTTGAGAAACTGAAGCAGCGGTTTTATTGGGTTGGATGTCAACAAGCCGTAGCTGACTGGATAGCAAAATGCCCAAAGTGCATAGCAGCCAAAGACCCAGTAAGAAGAAGCCGAGGACAGCTACAGCAATACAACTCAGGAGCACCATTCAAGCGGATCGCAATGGATGTAGCAGGTCCTTTTCTCGTCACTGAAGCCGGAAATCGTTATGTTCTTGTGGTAATGGACTATTTCAGTAAATGGCCAGAGGTATATGCTATACCTAACCAAGAAGCAAAGACAGTTGTAAATGCATTCGTCAACAACTGGGTATGTCGCTATGGTGTCCCAATAGAATTACATTCCGACCAAGGAAGGAATTTCGAGTCTGCCATATTCAGGGAAATGTGCGAATTATATGGGATAAAGAAAACCAGAAAAACGCCGTTGCATCCACAGTCTGATGGCATGGTAGAGAGGTTCAATCGCACCTTAGAAGAGTACCTGCGAAAAGTGGTAAGCAACCATCAGAGGGATTGGGACGATGGCATATAGGTCAGCTGTACACGACTCCACATCGAGAAAGCCAGCTAAAATTATCTTCGGGACGGAATTAAAACTGCCTGGTGACTTGGAATTTGGTGTTAAGTCAGCTGTAGAAGAAGGAGCCACTACGTCCCAAGAGCAGGAGAACTTAAACGAACTGCATGGGTTCGTGCGTAATAGAATCAAGATGGTCAGTGACAAGATGAAGGCTAGATATGACCGCGCAGCAAATTCGGAGAGATTTATGAAAGGTCAATTGGTTCTACTTTATAACCCACAACGGAAGAAAGGATTGTCCCCAAAATTACAGACTCACTGGGATGGCCCGTATAAAGTGATTAAGAGAGTGAATGACGTTGTGTACCGGATACAGAAGCACAATAGCCCAAGGTCGAAAATGAAGATAGTACATCTCGAACGATTGGCGCACTATGGAAGAGGTGATTGTATGCCTATTCGGGTCGAACAGGCTTAAGTGGGCGGCAGTGTTACAAAGTTTAAAAATAGATTCAAATACATATAACGACAATGTGGCTATATTTACTTGGAAGCACTGCCAACTCATCTCAAGTTGTCAAAATGCAGATAATATTTGAATTAACGGATACATCGTCGCGAATATACAAGATCATTCGAGGCTGTGCAATAATAAGTGTAAATAACAACAACGAAAAACCTAGCAATATCAATGCTAAGAGATGATGATTTATTCTTAATGATCTTGTACGCAAGTATTCGTTGTTAATAAAAGCTAAACATGTACACAAATATACACAGCAACATACACACAAAATACACATAAACATATCGGCATAGCACAAGAAGAAACAAAACTACGCAACACACAGGCCACTCATACATACATACAACCACACATAGTTACAATAAACAAAGCACACAAGACAGCATTGTCATATATACAAACACAAGTATATAGCTACATGTTAAGTAAAGCACAACCAACAACAACCATGACCAGATGCTTCAGGAAGTTACCAGACGACGTCACTTTGCTATATAAAGTCGCTGCCAGAGATCAGCGGAATTAGTGTGATTTTAAATCTAGGCGTGTTAACATCGCTAAGTGTTTAGTAGTACAAATACTCGTGTTAATTAAGTAGTAAATAAAGTGTTGCCGCATTATATTTCAAAAATTAATTGTCTGTGTTTTTAATTTGATGCAATTAAACGAATCCTTGAAGGATAAGTAAAAAGCGTTTTTACGAAAAGGTCTAAAAACGTAACAATACGTATTAATACATATTTTATATCAAGGCGGAAAAGAGACTGAGATGAAGTTAAAAATGTTTAACTTGTTGGGACACAGTTCCTTTAACATAATTCTGTGCCCAATTTTAAAATTCTATACAGGGTCACTCCGAGAAAGGCCGTGGGGAAAATATCTCATCTAAATCGTAAAAAACTTAAAACCAAATTTTCGGGGTAGTTAGCTGATGGAAAAATGTTATTTTTTAATAAGGTCATTTAGGTGGGAAACTGGGGAAGGGGTTTAGGGGTAGGTCAGGGGAAGATCGGTGCTTATAAATAAAATTTTTAATAATATTCTTTGTCTATTGTTCATCTAAAGGTCATGTTTTTATAAAATTAATAAACATTAAACATTTGTTATTTAATCTTTATTGAATTTTAATAAGAATTGCTGTTCATCCCAATATTTCTAATAGCTTCGCTATTCATCTTCAGGGGAAACAACGTAAAATTAAATAATAATTAAATATTTTATAAAAAGGTTTCCATATTATCTGCGTCGATCGTCCTTGGCGGCGAAAAACCCGATTTGATCAAATTGGTATGGGCATTGCTAGATCGTCTTATACTTCATCATTGAATTTTTTGTTTTGATAGGGTAATTTGGGGTGCAAAAGGGGAGGAAAGGATTAGGGAAGAGGAGAATCAGCTTGAAATTACAAACAGCTTTAAAAATTATATTGTTTTTTAGAGCTTGGTTTAGTTCTTAGGGGAACTTTTCCCTCTGGCCCGATTCAGCCCATTTACGAACTTAACCTGTGCTATCCTTCAAGATATATTTAAACCAAGCTTCAAGAATCTGGGCCTTTTCATTTGGACTGAATCGTGATTTCCACAGACGGACGGGCGGACATGGTCAGATCGTCTTAGATTTCATCATTGATCAAGAATATATATACTTTATGCCGTCTCAGATGGATATCTCATTTTCTTTTGTATTGGGACATTAAAATTTCTAATATTTATAGGTGTTAAGTTGCATTTACATTTTATCCAGAATTTTCGACAAAACCGGAAGAAGAGATATTGGTCTGTGGCCTTCCAAACTATTAGGACTTTTTCCTGATTTTGGAATAGGAGTTAAAATTGCTTGCTTCCAGGAGTGAGGATAAATTCCTTTAGACAAAATATTTGAGAAAAGTTGCACAGTCGAAACTTGTAAGTGATGGAAGAATTTTTTACCATAGCGTGTTTTATCCTGTCCTGGCGAAGAGCCTTTGCACTTTTTTAAGGAAGTTTGTAGATTAATTACTGAAATTGGGTTATTAAAAGTCATTATTACATTTGGTTGTCTTTTTTTTTAGTCTTTTTCGGTATAACTGAATTATGAAAAGATTGGTCTGATCCAATAGAACACCATTTTGTTGCAAAGGCATTACCAATATATTCCGGGTGGATAGAATCTGATTATTTATGTATATTGTTGGGAAGTTTGTAGAACTGGTACAAGTAATTTTTTTAAATTTGTTCCATAATGTCCTGGAGTAAGTTAAAGGATTGATTGAGTTGAGGAAAATTGACCATGTCTTTCGCTTTGCTTCTTTACATTCTCTTACAGGTCACCCCAATAATTAATATCGGCTGGTAAAGTGTAGGGAAAACTAAAAGTTAAAATTACATTTTATTTTTCATTCCCACATTTTGCCAGACAGCAACATAAAGATAAAATATTTACGTTGTTTAGCATAAGCTAAATTTTGAAATAATAAAAATCAAAAAACAGCAACGTAATCATAAAATCCTTACGTTGCTTAGCTTAGGTCAGTTTTAAGAATGAAAAAGTTGTTGGTCTGAAGATTCGAGTTAAATCAAATAGAACAATAAAACAAATCAAACTAAAGTTTGATAGAGTTTTATTTCGCTCGCACATAGTTTTCTGTGATTTATTATATCTAGAAGATTTATTTTATTTCTGAAACGTTTTCAAGCTGCATTTTTTGTTTTATTAGTTGGGCGATTGATTAGTTAAACCAGGTAGAATTATTTTTCTCCATTCCATTTTTGGGACCTTGATTCATAGGCATTGATGAATTGGCAGCTGTTATTATTTTACTCATTATTGCAGATTCTTTGTTAATATTACCACTGGCCGGTATGGAATTTTGAAGTTCTGCAGTGCTTTGGAATGTGCACAAATTTTAGATTATTTTGTATTTTTTTTTTTTGACCAGCACTCAAGGGATGACCCCTACATATGAGATGCATCATGCCAGAACTAGGAAAATTTGGTTGTGGGAAGGAGGATAGAGGGAGTAGTGTTTGTGGATGTTCGATTTGAACCTCTCCAAGTTAAAATTGGCAAGAAAGACCTCTGCTGGAGGTTTGTTCCACATACGAACCGTTCGGCCAAAGAACGAATTCTCTCTGTAATGCGTAGTGCGGTTCACTGGAAGCTCAACCTCAAAAGGATGCGTCCTATGTGAGGAGCTGGTAGTTTGCAAAAATAAACGGTTTTCGGGCACAAGCTCCCTTATCTCACCAGAACACATTCCGTTGTAGTATCGGTGAAACAGTGAAACACATCCCACGTTGCGTTGATGCTCCAGTGAATCAATAGAGTTGACTACCTTACTGTCACCGATGATCCTCTTCGCTCTCTCTTGTACGGTGGAGTAACTTCAAAATAGACTTTGAAGCACCGGCCCACACATGGGAGTTGTATTCCATTTTAGGTCGGATGTAGGTGGTATAAATAGTGAGGAGATCAGTTGGGATGAAGTATGTCTTACACCGTCTTAAAAAGCCGAGGCACTTGAATGCTTCTTTTGAAATATGAAAAATGTGATGAGTCCATCGAACGTCACATTGTATTTTCATACCAATAACATCAAGAGCTTCTGATTCCCCAATACCTATACCATCCATAAACACGGATGGCGCAGAACCTTCTATCAGCTGCCTATGCGTAAGTACGAAGCACTGCGTCTTATGAAGATTAAAGTTAACCCTATTCGCTAGGCCCCATTCGGAAATTGACACGAGATCACCTGGCTTGGCCGGCTGGTGAACGAGGAAGAGTGTTTAATGCTGTATTATGTGTGTTTCTTGTAAAATAATAAAGTTTGGTTTGTATCTACATATTGTTGATTCTAGGCTGAATGCGTTCCAGATAACAATTTTTGTGCAATTTTGAGAGAAAATGAGAGAGTAATTTTTTTCATTTCCTGTACAAAGTCGCCCGAACTATTTCTTTGGGTAAGTTTGGGAAGAACTATATTATCAGCTGTTTTTTGTTTACATTTGAAAATAAAAAAGTAAAAAAAAAAATACAAATAAAGGTAAGAAGTTGTTAATTGAAAATTGGTTGAAAGTAAAATGGAAGATTTTTCAAAAAAACTTGAAGTGGTTAGTAGATTTGCGCATATTTGCCGCTTTGTTTAGTATACAAAAATGCTTCCTCAGATTAGTGAACAACTTATGGACACAACAAGTGAGTCTGATGAAGACGACATGTTACATTTAAAATGATGCTAATCTTTCATTTCATGATGTTGAGCCTTATTCAGTGTATAAAACCACTAAAATAAAAATGAATTTAAAAAGTAAGCAGCACTAGTTTTTCAAAATATATAATTATGGTTTTTTGCGTTCCAGCAAATTTGGGTAGATTTGTCACTTTGAGAGAGTAATTTTCTTTTTACTCTCATTAGCCCAAACTTGCCCGAAATTACTTGGAACAGACCTATTCATGATGGATGAAAAAAAAGAGAGAAGAGGTGGTGTTTTTATTTTCCTCAGCCTTTTCCAATTTTTATCTTATTTCGTGATACAATTGTTGTGTCCTCAACTCACCTCGATTGATGAATTGATCTGTTCTTTCTGAAGTGACGAGATTGATTTCTCCGATTTCCATTGAGTCGTCCCTATTTTCTAATGGGTGTTGCGTGGTTTTTTAATGTTTGTTGCTAATTTTAGAATGATTGTTGTTGTTAGGTTGACTGTGGTTTTTGTTGCTAATTCTGAAATGTTATTTTTTTTTTTTTTTTTTTTTTAGGAGTAGGACCAGCACTCAGGGGATGACCCCTATATATGCAATACATTGCGCCGGAACTGAAAACGAGGGGATAGTATTGAGGGGACAGATTAGGAAAGATGAGAAGATAGACAGTTGTTTTTGTAGCTATTTCAACCTTTTTTACTTCGCCCGCTAAGTTTTGCTACAGGGCCGACGAAGGTGGGTGCTGTTACTCTGCTTTTAGTACATGATAGTGTCAGTCGCTGCCAATTATGTTCAGTGATCAGTGACTATGCCTTCAACATTGAAACAGGCTGGCAACAACTAACACAACCACTAATGCTGATCAGAAGAAATTCAACACAATATTTCATGACTCAGCGCGGGCTCGAACTCAGGACCCTCCGCATCATAGTCTCGTGTTCTACTACTTCAGCCACCAGCACCCACAGGTTGACTGTTGCTTGTTTAATTGTTGTAGGTGTAATTTTTAGTTTTTCTTTTTGAGTATTGTCTTTTATTGTTTCATGATTATGAATTGTGTTTTTAGATTTCTCATTACTTTTTGGTTGGTTAACGGTTTTTGTATTGTTTTTTCGATTGTTGTATCATTGGAATTTTTTGTGATATGTATTTGCATATGATGGTTTTATGTTATTTTTGGAGTATATCTAATGAACTTCTGGGTCAGAATTATAAATCGTTCATGATTCCCTAATCGTGCATCTCGATTTTTAATACTGCTTTGTGTTTCTAGAAAGTTGGGCAAGTAAAGTCATCAGATGTGTGCGTTTCTACATTACAACTGACACAGTATTTTCTAGTGCATCTAGTGTGAGGAACCACTTCTCCACATTCTTTACATAACGCAATGTTTTTGCAAGGATTCTTGGTATGCCGAAGTTTCTGGCAATTTTCGCACCTCATTGGGTTAGGGACATATTCACTCATTTTGACTCGTTCCCAATCAAGTTTAAGATATTCTGGACGTCTTATTAGGTCAAAAGTAACTACCGCTGCTCCAGTTGCAATAACCTTATCATTTTATTTTTTCAATCACTTCTTAGTCCTTTAAACCTTCCAATAGTTCGGTCTCTGTTACGTCAATGACTTTTATTGAAAAGATTTTGCCTTGTACGTGGTTCAAGGTTTTATGAAAAGTAATGGAGTCAATCTAGGTCCCCTTCTGAATTTTGCTGCTGCTTTAAGGTTACGTGTTTTTATTAAAAGGCCTCCGGATTTAACTACATCTGCGTAATGTTCGGAAATAAAATTTAATCCCTTTTCAATTTGGAACACATTGTATGAAGAAATTGGCTTTGAAATTACATCTCTATTTACGTTGGTTGTTATTACAAGATAGCGTGGAATGTGTCATCTGCTCGAAGACGACACAAAAAGAATTCACAAGATCACTTAATACAATAGTATTTTATGAAAAAAAGGCTTAACGCAGCAATTGCCTAAGACTATGTCCACAAGATGAAACATTTGCTGCAGAAACATTTATTAATTCCCTTTTGAAGCTGCATTCGTGTCCACACGGTTGAAACATTTGTTTTGCAGCATACATATATTATATTATATGCAGAAGCGGAGAATTGCGTGCTCAACAAATGTTTCATATACATGAAACACCGTACCCTTTTCCACTCGTATTTCCCCTCTCATCAACAAAGACTATATCCACACGGTGAAACATTTGCTGCAGAAACATTTTTTATTATTTTATTAATAAATGAATTTGTTCAAATTCTATTTTTATTAATTTATATTAAGATTGGAATATTAAGAATATTTTTCAATAATCATCAAACCAGCAGAACGGATCAGTACTGATTTCGAGGCCGCTACGCTACGTTCAATTTTTCCACTTTTGCAAGTGGTGCTAGTTAGTAGTCTTAATATAAATTAATAAAAATAGAATTTGAACAAATTCATTTATTAATAATATAATAAAAAATGGTTTGCAGTCCTGCAGATTCGAACTTAAGCCCGTTGATAAAATTAACAATTTACATAAGAAAGTTCGACTAATAAACATTTATACATAATTTAAAACATTGCGGGAGCACGCGCACTTGTTCATTGTAAATTGACAACTAAATTCAATTTGTCTAACTGCGGTATCATTACAAATATGACAATAACAATTATCAAAACCGCTTAGACTATGTCCACACGATGAAACACTTGCTGCAGAAACATTTATTAATTCCCTTTTGAAGCTGCATTCGTGTCCACACGGTTGAAACATTTGTTTTGCAGCATACATATATTATTTTCTTCTTCTTTTAATTTTTTGACGGAGAATGGCGTGCTCAACAAATGTTTCATGTACATGAAACATCGTACCCTTTTCAACTCGTCTTTCCCCTCTCATCACCAAGCACAATGTTTCTGCAGCAAATGTTTCACCGTGTGGACATAGTCTTAGCTCTGAAGCAGATACGGGCGTTTCATAGCACAATTGTGCTGAGATCATTCACACGTATTCTTACCCTCTTTAATTTAGTCGTCGATGAGATAGCGACGAATGAATATCAGGCGGATGCTTACGAATTTTTTTATATTTTTTTCCAGAATATTTGCCCAGCAAACAATTTCAGTCATGATGATATGCGAAAAATATTTTGTCATAAATAATGCTTTCGATAACATACAATGCCTTTTATACAATTTTTCTCCAATAACGAACTATACTAATTCCCTTAATTTAGTAATACACTTAGTCTTATTAATTAGTCTGTGTAAAATCTTATCAATATATATTGCAAAATATTTTGAATATGTTTCCCATATGAAAATGATCTTCCATGCCGACAAATATCAAAACTTATTAAGTTTGATACAGCGTATTTTTTGTTTTTGGTGAATATTCAGTGTTATGCTCTAGGAAGCAACCATTTTTTTATTTATTTATTTTTTCTTGAATGGAAAACGTATCAAATTATTGTCCTCTTTTTAAATATTTTTCATTTGACTGTTTATTTAGAAAAAGTTTTATTTTTAATTAATGATTTTACGTAAACAACGTATTTTTTTCAACTTAGAAAATATTGCTAATTATGTATAAATATACCATTATCTTTCAAACGCTTAGCTTTGTGTTTGGTGGGTAGCTCTTAAGCTCAACACATACACAATTTACCAATGCATTGACGGTGCCCACCACTGCTCTGAAGCAAAAGCACTTCCAAACAAAAGAGCTCTGAAATAAACACGCTCTGAAGCAAAAGCGCTCTGAAACAAAACCGCACTGACACAAAAGCGCTCAGTACTGAGCTAAAATCATCTACATATTGTAGTGAGCGCTCATTTCGCTCAGTTTACTGACACAGAATATTAGCCTATGACTGAAACGTTCAATTGAACTAGCTCATAGCTCAGTGACATAACTCAAAAGGCGGATTCACCCATGTTGTCCGGAGAAAATTTTTTTACTGAGAGTTTTCTGCAGCGCGATTCTCTCATTTCGAAAAATTTGTCCGGAAAATCAAAGTTGCCATACAAATAACAAGAAAAGAGTTTTGCAAAATGGTAGTGCTGCAGCGATTTTTTATGTTTTGCTTTGTTTTCTTGATATTTTGGATATTTGGATATTACATATTTCAAATTATTTTTCAAGAATTTGTGATAACAATAATGGAAGTATTGTTATTAGCAAAGTACATATAAAAAAAATATATAATAATATTTCGCAAAATTTATATTTTCAATCTCATATAAAATTTAATATATCAAACACAAAATGACACCTCAACTTTGTGTGAAAAAGTTTAACCTATTGGCAACTCAGTTCAACTTTGTGCGGACAATATATAAAACAGTGATGTTCAAAAACTAAAGTGAAGATGTGTTGGTGAGAGACTTTGCCCAGCAAACATAATGTCAAACGCTTAAAATAAGGAAAAAATAGAGAGTTTCTGCCATATATAAAGAACTTATTAAGTGAATGTAATTTTAATTTTAAGACAAAAAATATCGGGGACCGTAAATAGCAATTATCAATATTAAAAAATAGAACAGTTATATTGAGAAAAAACAAAAATTAATCTTTTTAAACCAGTTTTTTATGTAAGATTAAAACTTGTGTCATTCCTCATTATAATTTTTAAAATCGCTTTGAAAATTTTAAATTGAACATTAAATGTTAATAATTGCATGACAATTGCGAATTAGCAAAATATTTTTGAAGTTCAAAGAAGTTATTTTATTTCGCTGCTTAAAACAAACATTTTTCATGTTTGAAAAAATTTGTTCACATAAGTAAGTAATGGAAAAAAATTATAAATATTTTAAATAATTTTTTTTGAGCTGGGGACATATTGCAACATCTAAATTTTTCCAAAACTCCGGACTACTAATTTTATCGAAATCTTTTGCTTCAGATCTAATTCAATTTCGATTTTAACTTTCGTGTTCAATTGTAATTGAATCGCTTGTGTTTGCTATGCTTCGTCCAACAAGAAGCCACAACAATGCTTAGGCCCCTTTCAGATTAGGCAACTTTACTTGCGCAAGTCTTGTGTTTGTGGGTGTGAGAGGAAAGGTCGGTTTGAAGGAGAAAGAATTGCCAAGATTTGAGTACAGACTTGCTTGTACTTGGCAATTCTGTTTCTGTTGTCATTCTTGTCTTGGGATATTTAATTGTTTTTGACATTGTCTTCTATTTCTTCTTCGGTGTGTTGTCTAATTTTGTGTTAAGAAAATTTTATATTTGTTAATAAGTGAATAAAAAGTTAAAAAATTATGAGAAATTGGAAGCGAAATGAAATGAAACAAACAATGCATCTTCAATGTTCGTTTATTCTCATATTTAGACCGCAATAAAAAGGCGGAATCATTTTAAATGATATGAAAAAGACAGACAGCACTATAACAATGGAAGAAATGAAACAAAACGTCAACAAATTAAGAAAATTCGAACACAAGAAAATGAAACTTGCTCAACAAAGTTGCTGAATGTGAACATAAAAGCAAGTTCAAAAGAAAATAAATAAAAATGAAAATTATACTTGCGCAATTAAAGTTGCCTAATCTGAAAGGGGCCTTAATAAATTTCTGAAATAAAATGACAATGACCATCCGCATGTGTTCTCATCGCTTGCTCAACGACGACTGAATGAAAATTTTTATAAGAGCATAACAAATGTGTGTAAATTTTTTAAACAATTGTTCTATGGGCTGAACACCACTGATATAAAATTAAACCGATTCAAGCTGAGAGTGGTTCGTAAAAAATGTTTTCTCTCTCTCAAGAAGGGAGACATCAAACTGCATATAAAAAATATTTTGTCCGGAAACAATAGGTGAATTCAACTTAATTGAAAAAAGCATTAAAACAGTGATGTCAAATATGATTGTGTTGGTGAGATCACTCTTATGGCTTACATTCCCAGCGGGAGAAATGTGCGGTTGCAAGGCCTAACTAGTGGCCTTTTCTAAGAGTATCCTTTTATTTACCAATAATATCTTCTAATTTTATAAGTTGTAAAAAAGGGTTTCGAAAATTGCCAAGTGCTCAGATATTTAATTTTAAAATATTTCTCCATTTTTAAGCTGAACATTTGGTTAGTTTATATACAAGAGAAACAATTTTTACAAAAAGTCTTACTTATGAATTAATTTAAAAGCTACTTTAAGAAATTTTCGAAAGGATGTACCTACATACAGTGGCTCCAACTTATTTCAAACCTCTTATATGTATTGTATATATATTTATATAAATATATTATTTCTGTTTAGAGGCCTCAAAACAGGACTTGCGATACTTCCCGCTGAATGAGAGTGTTTTTCAGTAAACTATTATATTTTAGGCTCTCAAAATAAAAGAGCGTAAGCGTACATGTGAGTTTTGCTTCCACAATTGTTTATGAGGCTGACATCACTGCATTAAAACCATATAATATTAATTTGTAGGTATTTGTAATACTCTGTTCATAATAATTTATCAAAAACTAATTGAAGGCTTATAAAAAAAAGTATCACTTTTATGAACCAGGAGATATGTACTTCCTCTTCATGTCATTATGCATCTTCCTGTTCAATGTGTAAGGCACTAGCAGAATGGAATACGTCTTTAGCAAAATCTATTGCACGTATTTTCTGTGCCGCTACGCACTTCAACAGTATTCTTTGTGCCTTGCTGTTAACTAAATTCTGGAAATATGCAAATATAAAGAGAATGTTTTCGACCACAACCCATTGCTTTATAAATGGTTCTGCAGTGCAGAAGTAACCTTTTACCTCCAGATTTTATAGTGCTGCTGGAAAGGAAGTGGTCCGAACAAAGTAAAGATGTGGAAGCGAAATTTCGTCCACAAATTTCACTCCACTTTAATCTCTTACCAGCGTCTTTGGGCATTTTAAAAAGAGATTCTTCTCCTTTCACAATTTGTTTGCATAAAGCACAAGAACGCATGTTTAATATATTATCACAATTTTTAATTTTTCAATAGAATTAATATATTTTTGCCAATACTTTTACACAATCACTTTTATTCTTATAGTCACAAATAAAAATGTTCTTCAAGCAAAGAAGAAGACTAGTAAATACACTTTGACAGTCGAAGATGATCCGAGCAAAGTAGCAAAAAATTCTTAAAACAGCTGTCGAGGATACCTGTTATGAATTTGCCTTGGAATCGCTGAATCAACTGAAAGAAAAGAGCTACTGAAACAACTGAAAGAAGTGAAAGAAAAGAGCTACTGAAACAATTGAAAGAAAAAAGCTATTGAAACAACTGAAAGAAGTGAAAGAAAAGAGCTACTGAAAGAAATAGATTCAATGAAACAACTGAAAGAAGTGAAAGAAAAAGAGGTAAAAACGCTCAGTAAAGTGAAAGATTCACCTCGCTAAATTGAATGAATGATTCAATTGAATTAATTCATTCAGTTTTTCATTAATTCATTCATTAATTATGCTGGCATAACATGGCAGCTTGTTGGCATTTTCGGCGAAGAAAGTAGTTTTTGGTTGGCATAATTTTTCAACCAGCTTCAACCCCGCACTAGCAGCAAAAAACTAGTACATACACACTTAGAAAACACAAGTTCTGCGTTTTCATAAGAGCGTTTTTTAAGACCCATATAGCCCAACGCTGAAATCGTAAATGCTGCGCAAACGCATCAGCTGATCCAATCTGTTATAAGGCAAATTGTGAAAATGCTTATTTGACCGCTATAAAATGCAGCGCAGCGCAATCAACCTGCAGAAAATAGAATTTCACGCAGTGGTTACGCAGAGAGTGACGGCATGTATGTATGTTGAATGAGAGTGTGGCAAAAAAGCTTTTTTTTGGTACTTCTTGTTTAGTTTGATATTTGAACATTCAGTTAACACATTTGTTGACATACATAGCATATTTAATAATTTAATTTGCTATATAACTTATTTTTCTTTATAAAATCTCAGAAAAGACTAAATATATGTGAATATTTTTTGTCGGATAATACGTTAATGTTATAATTTTATACAGATATGAATGTATATGTACGTATATGAATGCATGGGCATGAGTTTATGTAGTACCAAAATTACTACATATGTAATTTATTTATGTACGTATATGCGGGCAAATGCGTCGATAATGTTTAGCGACCAGTGCCATGCCATTGAGACAACACGACAACAATTAACGCAATCTTGCACTAATACAGGTCAGAAAAATTCGAAACCATATTCAAGACTGAGAGCGAAGTCGAATTCCGGATCTAAGGCTTCGTAGTCTTGTATTCACTACTTCAGCCAATAGCACCCTTATAAAATAAATATATAAATATATGTACAATATAAATAAAATTATAATTTAGCTATACATATAATGAAGATATTACAACGATCCTAAGTTTAAAATAACATATTGTACTATTTATATAATTTCGTACGTTTTCTGTACAAACGCAAAAT
Organism: Linnaemya tessellans; assembly: GCA_951800035.1. NCBI lineage: Eukaryota > Metazoa > Arthropoda > Insecta > Diptera > Tachinidae > Linnaemya > Linnaemya tessellans. Next base: position 77,559,060 of record OX637536.1, read on the forward strand.
AGGAAAGTGCCATTAATGTTGAAACACTATTATTTGTTGTATGTATGTATGCATAAAAAATTTTTTTTCTGTAAAAACATATGGTGCGTTTTTAAGCATTCTATTAGCGGGGCTGCGTTAGCATATGCGCTGCGTCAGCATTTACGATTTTAGCGTTCGGCTAAATGGGCCTTTAGTTGTCCATCTTTGTGTTAATATGAATTTCAAAACAGAATGGTGTTGGTCACGCCAACAAACATTAAAATTGATAAATGAGTCAAGAAGGGGTTTTTCCGTAATTTCAGAAATTTATAAAAGTTTCTGCAGTAATTTTAGTGCTATTAAAAGTTATTTCAGTAAACCGCAACAGTTTTTGGTTACTGAAAATTTCAGCAAAATTTTACTGAAATTACTTAAATAACTTTTACTGTTGAGGAAATAAACTTATATGAATGTACCTTTAAAAATTCACTTTTCAAGCTTAGATTAAAACAAATGAAAAAATGATACATTAATTAATTGATGTATCCTTTTTTTTACTATTAATTTTTTTTTCTTCAAACTCCTATATTAAAAGTCTTATTTTCTCAATACAATAAGTTATAATCAGCAATACAATATTATCATTATCAAATGGAGTGTGCAGAAATGAAAATCTTTTTATCAAATTACCTGTAGTATATTTGGACATATTTTATTGTTTAAAAAACATTAATAGATGTTAGTTAGAGGGCCATGCCTAAAGCCTATGCAGTTGTTTATAATTAGTGAATACAATTTTTATTACATTTCTAAATGTCCTTTTTGCATTGAAAAATATACTTATCGTAATCATGCTGAGCTTAAATAGGGTGCAGACAATTTACTATTTTCGGCAATTTCCTTAAAGGTTTCTCCTGTAGCTAAAAATCTTAAAGTTGCAGCCCATTTTTCTTTGCCTTCTCATCTTCTAGAAGTAATGCTGCAGCTTCAAAGTTACAGGCACTAGAAATTCCTCCTAAGATTATTGCCGATTTTTCATCACTTATTCCAGCCATATTTGCGCTAACAACCATACCTAAATACGGGCGTAAAACGGAACGTTTTTTCCGCTGAGCTTTAACGCTGAAATGCCATACCTAAACAAAAGCGGCAGCGTTATGTAAAAAAACAATAAAAACAGGGTTATCAAACAAACAAATTAAACAACCCTGATTATTTTAACAGCTGGACGGACGACATTTGTGATTTTTTATTGAAATTTTTACAAATTACAAAAGTGCATACATATGTATGTATATAATCATATTGTAAATATTTTCTTACCTCCATTTTCTAATACGAAGTGCACAAATTTTTTCTATTATTATTTATTTCACTTTTGTAAATCTTTGCTCTTTTTCTCTGGTTACAATTCTCTTCTTTTGCAACCAACTTCATTAGAAAACGCTCTGTCAAAATCGGATTTTCCAATAGCAAAGCGTTGCCGCCGCGTTATTTCGGTATGCTCCATACAACATGTATGGACATAAGAACTTTTGACAGCTAAAAAACGCTTGCCGCCGGTAATTAGGGATGGCAGTAAGTTTGTTTCAAAATGTATGTGTACAGCGACCGAAAGACAAACGTCAAATAAACAAAAAGATACTAACACACACAAAGTTGTGTATACGTATACAATTTTATGCCTGATTAATTAATCCAGTGTGATTTGAAAAGAACAAAAATTAAGCGGACTAAAAATTCATCCAGTGTGAATTGCCTCAGAAATTATCAAAACCGCTCAGCTCTGAAGCAAAAGCGCTTTGAAACAAAAGAGCTCTGACACAAAAGCGCTCAGTACTGAGCAGGGCGTACTTAACCAGGTGGCAGCGTTAAGAATGTAAAAAATTTTTTGCTCTTATTGGATTTTTGTTTGTTGTGAGTTTGCACTGTCAAAGATTGCTTAACCCTTATGTGCGCACCTAGGTACACGGGTGCCTTTGGGGTCTTTAATCAAAGTTTTGTCATGTAAATTTGTAACTTGCGTATTTTAAACTTTTTGATAACTACTAACTTTCAGACTATTGAGTTATTTTGCAGACGCGAGTCAAATTAATGTTGTTGTAATTTGCCTGGGAGACCATTTTATTTTAAACAGCCTTTGCTGCGCACCAACGTACCCAGGTACCTGTACTTGTTTTATATGAGAAAGAGGCCATTTCAAGTATATTATTTGAAGCTGTTAGTAGCTTTGCATGAATAAATAAAAATCTGCATAAGTTAAAATCAAAAAGAGTAGTAAAATTTTAGTGTAAATCTATCGAACAGTTTGAACATATTGGTCGACTAATAGAGTGTTTACTGCAGACTGGCTTGGAACAGCCAGTACAGTATGGAAGATGTTGCAGTTTCAAAGTTTGGTATATAAAAAAATTGTATAGTATTTTTTTGACACAAAACTTTTAAGATCTTTTAAGAATTTTCGACGACGATCAGATTGATGTTTGGAAATCCATATATATAATATAGGATGCTAGTGCTGCTATATCAATAGCATTAAAAAAAGTGACAATGGCCATCGGCTTGTTCTAGTTTGTCCATATTATCTACTCCCCCTTTTGTTTTATTATAATATTGGGTTCAACATTAGGTTCGTCGTGCATAGTAGATAACATAATAACTGCCTTTTTCTTTTTTGGCACATGCGAACATAAAGTCGTCTCTTTACTAAAAGCAAAATAACGATCTGAAATATATTTCAAACCATTAAAAAAATTTATTACCAGATTAAGTTTATCAATCAATGAAATGTTGTATTCAATTCAGTTTTTTTTAGAATAATATTAATAATGTGTTTTTTATTTGACACATTGTTGTCACAATACTATTATATATAAATGAAATTTATTTGTTGGTGGTTAAGCAATATATATGCTATATTCTATATTTAACTGTGGTTAAAGTCTACTGATGATTTGGTAAAGTACCAATGAAATGCATATAGACATTGCTTAACCAGCAACAAATAAAGTTCATTTATATATAATAGTATTGTGACAACAATGTGTCAAATAAAAATTTCATAACAATTACTTTTATTAACTGATTATTTACAAAATGTCTGTATACATTTTTTAAATAAGCTTATAACAAACGTAAAATCATTTTTATGGATTAGTCCGATTATAGATTGATTGAGATATATAAATTGTACCAAGTAATTGGCGGTAGTACTACGGTACCACCAAGGTCGGAAATGTATCATAAAAAGTACAATTGTAGCATGCTTTCCATTTGTGTTTCACTAAAGCTGGAAGTACATAACACGCGTTTCACGCGTCGCGCGTTCTATGCGTTTCATACTTCAGACGCGTTTTTCAACTCAAGTTACATGCAAAGCGTTTTATGCGTCAATGTTTATGTTTTGATCAGCTGTAGTGTAATATTCACAAAACTGCATTTTGCTAAAATGTTAAATAATATTTCTGTACAATAGCAATCTTTTGTTGTTTAGAAATCCGTAGTTTTTAACGGTATTAATTAACTTCTCATCCATTGCACTTTAATATTATTATTATCTGTGTTTAACAATTATATTTTTATTTTATATTTATTTATTATTTATTTCAATTTTATTTGAAATATCCTTTATTAAAAGGAAACACATTTAATTTATTATTTTATTTTATATTTTTATTATTTATCTTTTATTTTCGAAATTCAAACTTAAACTGGAAAACAATAATGAAAATTTTTATAATATTTTAAAAGTATTTTCAAAGGTGATATGATATAAAAATTAATCAACAAAGTATTTTTTAAACAAGTTGTACAATACAATAGATACATATACATGAATACATATACATGTATACATAATGTACATATAACTTTTAACCTACCTTGTTTGATATATTGCAAAATTAATAAACATAACAGAGATGGCACTTATTACGTAAAATAAATCGATAAATTATACGAATATTTGTTTGAAGAAACAATTGTGATAAAATAACTATTTCAATGCATTTCACTCTTGAAAATATTAGTAATCTTTATTGCGACAGTATTTTCTTATTAAAAACGTTTTATTATAATAAAAATGAAAAAATAATAATCCACGACAGAAACATATTAATCGATAACATTCAAAATGTAATATAATTTGTCATCTCTGGCTATCAAAAACAGCTGACATTTTTTCAAGACGTGTGCCGCGCGTACAAAAGTAGAAAGTAGATCTACTTTACGCGTCAAGCGTTCTACGCGTTTTGCCATGTAACTTGTTACATACAATTACACTAGTTCTACTTTTTTGACAGACGCTTATAACGCGTAGACGCGTGAAACGCGTGTTATGTACCTCCAGCTTAATGTTCTGACATTCAAAACTTTATTACACAAACAAAAACACCTAGAGTCGCAAAGCAGCTCTGAGTCAGTTAACATCAAGCCTCGTTGGCAATTATTTTTTAAGTGCAGCCAGACCACTGATTGTTTACTCTCTTTCGAGAGTTTTGTGTCACACTCACAGTTCTTCTGAGGAATATTCCGGGGTTAACTACGTTGCTATATCCTATGTGAAGGCATAGGTCGTGTACAGTCAGTCACATTAACGGAAGAAAATACGGGTTAATAACATCGCCGGCATATGGTCTGAGTCACCCCGTCGGCATCTGTGCACCAAATACTTTGCAAATTTACTTTGTAAAGTATTTCATTCAAACAAACAAAAACACCTATTTAATATTTAAAACAAAATACTTTTGTATATTTTTTTTATTATTATTTATTAAAATAAATGGATATGTGTTTATTGTTTGAAAATTTTTTATACAATAATTGAAAAAATTTCAACGAATAAATATCTACATACTAGATAAGAAAAATATTATTATATAAATCAAAATATGTTGCGGAGGGATAGATTGAAACTGAGCTGGACTTCTTGATTTTTTTTCTACACAACATGGTGGGTCCTCCAGGCGTAAATGGCATGGATGGTGGGCACAGCAATTGGCAACGAATGTTGCGCTGTCCATGGATGCTGGCGGTTGTGCCAAGTATCGGTGGCAGCCACAGGGTCTATTTTTATTTTAGAATTAAGTTTAATTTTCTGTGAAAAAATGAGCTGTGATCTGTGTTGTGCGAAAAAAATGTGTACGAAAATGAAAGAATCATAAACGGTGTGTTCAGTAAACATAAAGAAGGGTTGCATAAAAAAAGTAATAAATGGAATTAAGGAAAATGTTCGGATTCTTTTGGCGGTTTTTGGAGTTCAAAGTTGGAAATTTACAGTGGGTTGAGTAAGGGAAATATGGAGTATAGAGAGGCAAGGAGCTAGGTCTTGGGAAATAGGAGAAAATATAACAGGAGTGAAATTATTTTGTTGTTAGTGGGAATTATAAGAAAAGAAAAAATTTTCGTGGAAATAGCGGGCTGAAGCGATAGACAGATAGAGTTTATGGAAGTAAGAAAAAAAAATGCAGGAGAGATAGTTAATGTTGGTCGAAGAAGACACACCGGACAAAGTTTTTTGTAAAAAAACAAGAAAATAAATAAAAGTATAAAAAAACAAGGTTAAAGAAAGTAACGGAAGATCCTGGGAAGGTTAAGAATAGTAATAAATTAAATCCTTTTACAACAAAAGAATATATATCGGAAAACCCGTACGTGATATAAATATACCAGAAGACAGCTACAACTCGGCCATAAAGGCAAGGCCAGAAGTCGCCTGGATAGAAGCGATATTGGATCAGAGGAAGCCGCTGAGAACCACAACCGCCAGGTATCAAATTGAATCAACATGATGAAGGTATGCAAGTGCAAAAATATAAAGCAGCCTTAGAAATTGAGAAAAGTATGCCTAAATAAAAATCCAACACAAAAAAAATATATACATATATATAATTAGCAAATAACAAATAGACATAAAATATTTTTTATACCTAGTCACACAGTGATAGCAACAAACAATTAAAAATAGTGTAGTAAACAATAAAAAATAAAATAAATAAATAAAAAGGATTTGGTTAGTGTAAGTGTAATAATAGGAAAAATTGTAAAAATTATATTTGAAAAGCGTCTGGTGGTTTAAAATAAAAATATCCTTGATTAGTTAGTGTGTAGAGTGGATTATAAGTGTTCATAGGTTTTAGGGAGCTCCTTCAAATCTAAGTTTTAGGTTCAAATAGATTTGTCTGCAAAACGGATGTAAAGTTTTGATATCCGGGTGATTATTTAAATCAACAGAGTGAGTTTTTTTGTATAGTCTTTTCAAATAGAATTTATTGTGATAGTTGTTGTAATAGCATAAAAAAAAATATTGTAATAGAAAAATTTGAATTTAGGTTAAGCAAAAATAATGTTTAAATAATAATTAAATACATAAAAAGTAAAAAAAAAAAATGAGTGAGTAGAGTAAAAATTAAAGTAGGGATGGGCAAATATAGGTGAGTGCTTATATCTTTAAAAAAAGGGGGCACTACAGTACGGTATGGAGAGTTGGTGACCATGGTAGGGAGGGCGGTTGGAGTTTACATCTTACTCCCATCTTGTGGATTGTGGAAAGGCCAAGTAAGTTTTTTTTTGTATATATTCAGTTCTTTTTATTGAGACAGCCCCGATGTCCACTGTGATGGGATGGAGTCACACCCTTGGAGTGTCCGTAAATGTTAGCCGGTGACGTCAATCACAGTGGAGCGTATTACTAAGGGGCATGTAACAATATGGCGCCCAATCGAAAGAGCTTAGCGTGAATACGCTGAAACAAACAATAAAATGGCTATGCTGTGCGAAAACATCAATGCACAGATTGAATAAACTTTAGTAATAGCCCGTATTACACATCAGCAAACTCACTAATTCCGATGTATGAGATTCGCAGCCGTTTAGCCCTAAATCTAAAGTCAGTTGTGCGAATGTCATGCACGCTCGAAGTGAGTTTAGTGAGGTGTAAATTTTATGGTTCAAGAACACGTTCATAGAATGTATTTTGTAATTATTCTATACGTACGTGTCATTTTTATAAATCAAATTTAAGTAAATTAAAATGGAAGTAAATATGTTGTAGAACAATAAGTGCTAAGCCCCGATATCCTTTTCAGACAAAGTCTGTGAAGTTAACAGTATCAGTAGAGCATGTGTTCAACCTGTAGCAACATGGTTTTAATTCACAGAGGCAATAGCGTACAATAATACAGTTGTGTATTTGTACATTCGATTTAAAAGCCTTTACACAGTCCAGAAAGATGCTCGACATATAAGAGAGCTGAAATAATAGAGTAGATATAGTCGCATACATCACCACCTTAATAATGTCATCCCTACAGAGAAAAAAATTAAGAACACTTAAGTGAAAAGTAAAGGAAAAACTATTTAGTCATAAGATTAAAGATAAAGAAAGTTTAATTAGAAATATAATAAAATAATAAGTTGCAAATAGACAATAAGACAATAAGAAAAGTCGAATTAGATTCAACAATAAGTTCACCGAAATTTCTAAATAAGCGCCCAGCTAACCCAGTAAACAAAAAGATCGTAAACAGTGATCCAAAGGAAGCCCAAATTACAGATTTATCTGGCACTATACGGTCAGACAATCCAAGTACGTCTGCCGCGGCACCAAGTGAATTAGCAGCTCGCACTTCTCTCGCGAATGCAATGACAGGAAGTGGCGAAATAACAACGCAAGTAGCAGGTGTGTGGCGAAGGGATACTGCCGGGGGACAAAGAACATTAGAACAACAGGTGAAAAACATGGTTCGGAGTGAGGTAGAAGATATTAGGCAAACGTTAGGAGAACTAATGAGAGCGGTAAAATATATTTCGGAGGTAACGGAAAGAAATGCTAGGCAACCAGATAGGGTAAATTCGACAGTTACAAATGCGGGGGGAGAAAATTTAAGCAACAATGTAAGGAATGTATTAAATGGTAATACAGGCACCGTTTCGGCTAACAATGAAGCTCAGGTGATTGATGGTATGGCAAATAGTTTTAGCAACCATAATAATAATCCCTCAGTAAATAGAACACTGTGGCCATACACGTCAGCACGGGGGAATGGTTTAATTCTTTGCCAGTACGTAATGACAATACTGCTGGGGAAAACGTTTGTACTAGAATGGCAGGTCAATATAATAGTGAACACCTAGAAACGAGAGGCACTGTAAACGACAGAATTAATCTCCCAAATAATTTATTCCCGCCGTTATATCATCACAACAACAACGAAACACCTGCTCCAATGTCGCAAAAAGAATGGCCAAATAGGGTATGGATTATGATAGACAAGTGGGGTCTAAATTTTGATGGCAATATAGCCCGCCTCAGTGTAGAAGATTTCATATTTCGTATTGAACGGTTACAGGCACAGTATGATATACCAATGGAGGAATTAGAAAGAGATATTCACTTACTGATTTCCGGCCCGGTGAAGGATTGGTATTGGTTGTTCGTTAGAACACATTATGGTGTCAAATGGCCAGGAATTAAGCAAGCTTTACTGAGCCAATACCAAATCACCACATCTAATTTCGAGATAACACGTGATTTGGTTGAAAGAAGACAGCAATCGAATGAAACGCTGGACCAATTTTTTCAAATAATGGGTCAAATGAGAGCGAAGTTAGCGACAGCGATTTCAGAGTATGACATGATCAAGATAATAAAAAGAAATGTAAAAGAACGTATTGGAAGAATCGTGTATCCAATTGCGGTTTCGTCGGTAGAACAGCTTAGAATCGAATGTCATGAAGCTGAACGCAATTTTTTTAGAAGAGAGGTAAAGAATATACAATTTAGTTTAAGGCCTATAAGACAAGTAAACGAATTAAGCAGCGAGCCAGATGAGTATATGTTGCCGGATGAAAATACTTCCCATGAATATGAAGAAATTTCAGCCGTACATATGAATAACCAACAACAAAAACAACTACCAAAATGTGTAAATTGTAATAATATAGGACACGTTTTTATGGAATGCCCTTCCACTGAAAGATCCTTGTTCTGCTACCGCTGCGGAAAGCCAGGGGTAATTACACCGAATTGCAGCAGTTGCCAGCAGGGAAACGCGAAACGGGGCGTGGTTGTAATGGGAGGCCCGCGTCGTGCCGAAACCCCCACAGTATCGAAGTAGAAAATCCTACAAATAATAGTAGACAGCCTGAAACCAAAATTGAGAATAGTAATTTCTTACCTCAAATGAGACATTCACTACCTTTAGCCGTTAGGAGAGAAAATTATGAAAAGACCAGAGCAAAAATTTTTAATGTAGAACCCAACAATAAAATCACGTCTAAAAAAATTTTAAAAGTAAGGGCGAATTTTAAAAATAAACGCGAATCGCGAAAACTAGTAATAGAGTCGGTCAGCAGAGCCAGTCAGCTAAAGGTGGACCCCAGAATTTTCGTTGAAGTACACATGTGTGGTTGTGTGATTAAGGGCTTGTTAGATTCAGGAGCATCTGTGAGTATCCTTGGTAAAGAATGCCGTGAATTAGTTTCCTCCTTAGATCTTGTAGTTGAGCCGATGATGACCAATGTGAAAACTGCCAGTGGTCATCAGCATAGAATAATAGGTAAAATAAAGACATCCATTAAGTACAGAGGTCAAGAACACGAAATGTTGTTGTACCTATGTCCTGATCTGGAACAAAATTTATATCTAGGAATAGATTTCTGGAAACTGTTCGGTTTAATACCAGAAATAAAATCTGTAGCGGAAATAGAGGTAGTAGGTTCACGGTTAGAATCGCCAGAAAATAGTTTTAAATGTGAAAGAAAACCACATAGACTGAGTCAGCAAGAGCAATTAGCAGAAGTATTAAACGAGTTTAGGACTTTTGAAGAAAATGGTCTAGGGATTACACCGCTAGAAAAACATACCATCAAATTAGTTGAGGGCGCGGTGCCGGTTAAAGATCGCTATTATCCTATTTCGCCAGCAATACAGGATATCACCTACAAGGTATTGGACCATATGCTTGCTTTAAAAGTAATCGAAGAGAGTGAAAGTCCGTGGAACAATCGTACCACAATAGTCCGTAAACCGGGAAAAAATCGGTTGTGTTTAGATGCTCGAAAATTGAATGTCCTATCATCAAAGATGCGTATCCCTTACGAAATATCGACGGTATATTAAGCAGAATCGATGAAACACATTACATCAGTAGCGTTGATTTAAAATATGCGTTCTGGCAAATAGAATTAGACGAGCAGAGTAGACCATATACCGCTTTTACTGTTGCCGGACGTCCCTTGTACCAATTCAGAGTCATGCCTTTTGGGCTATGTAATGCGGCGCAGCGTTTGTGTAGACTTATGGATAAAGTGGTGCCACAAAAAATTAAAGAAAATGTTTTTATATATTTAGACGACCTGTTAGTTATATCGAGCACATTTGAAAGCCACTTGCAATTGTTGAAAGAAGTAGCACAGTGTTTAAGAAAAGCAAATTTAACCATTGGTCTAAAGAATTCCCAATTCTGCTTTCAAGAATTAAAATATCTAGGTTTCATTATAGGGGGAGGAATGCTTAAAACCGATCCTGATAAAGTTAATGCCATACGAAACATAAAGTTACCTAAGACTTCACGCGAAGTGAGAAGTTTTCTAGGGACAACCGGCTGGTATAGACGTTTTATTAAAGATTTTGCAGCAATCGCAGCACCACTCACTGACACACTAAAAAAATCCAATAAGTTTTCAATGACAACAGAAGCTAGTGTAGCCTTTAACACCCTTAAAAAAGCGTTAACATCTGCGCCAGTTTTACGTCATCCAGATGTCTCGAAACGATTTTTTATCCAATGCGATGCATCTGAATATGGTATAGGAGCTGTTTTATACCAGTTGAATGAAAGCAAAGATGAACATCCGATTGCCTTTTACTCCCAGAAGCTAAATTCATGCCAGAAAAATTATAGTACCACGGAAAAAGAATGCCTAGCGGCGGTGATGGCAATAAAAAGATTTAGACCTTATGTAGAGATGATGCCGTTCACTGTAATTACAGATCATGCTAGCCTGAAATGGCTAATTGACCTTAAAGGATCTAAGTGGGAGATTAGCACGGTGGTCTTTACTATTGCAAGCCTATGATTTCAATATAGAGCACCGAAAGGGAGCCGACAACGTTGTAGCTGACATGCTATCAAGAGCGCCTCACGAAGAATCGAATATGGTAGAAAGTGTTGAAATAGATGGGACAGAGTTGGATATAAAAGAATTCAAAAGTGAAGAGTATCTCGAACTAATTAAAAACATAATTGACAACCAAGAGCGCCTCCCGGATTTAAAGGTGGAGGAAGGGAAAGTGTACAAAAAGTGTTGCATAGACCCAAATTTTGGGGAACAATATTTGTGGAAGTTATGGATTCCATCAACTTTGACACACACTATAGTACAAAAGGCACATACCGAAAACTCTGCAGCACATGGGGGAATAGCCAAGACCATCGAAAAAGTTAAGCGTTTTTATTACTGGCCGAAAATGACGCTGGAGATAAAACAATATGTTAATTCATGCGAGGTTTGTAAGGAAACCAAGCCAGCAAATTATAGAATGATGCCGGAAATGGGCAACGAGGTGAAAACGTATAGGACATTTCAAAAATTATACATTGATTTTTTAGGGAAGTACCCACGATCAAAGAGCGGTAATTGCTACATATTTGTCGTTATAGATCATTTCTCCAAGTTCGTATTTCTTAAAGCAATGAAAGAGGCAACTGCGGATAATGTAGTCCACGAAATATATCATAATTTGGAGTTCCAGAAGTGATACATAACGACAATGGTGCACAGTTTGTGTCAAAGAAATTTGAAAACATGATTAGTGCGTACAAAATTCACCACATGAAAACAGCAGTGTACTCCCCACAATCCAACGCGTCAGAGACAGTAAACCAGTTGGTCCTGTCTGCAATTAGAGCGTATTTCAGCGAGGATCACAGGGACTGGGATTTTTACTTGTCAGAGATAGAATGTACATTACGTAATGCTATTCACACGGCAACAGGTGTTAGCCCATTTTTTGGTTTCCACATGTTTTCTAATAGGGCCGATTACAAGTTGGCTACTATCGCTATCTGATCATCGTTTAGAACATATCAGTAGAGGCGAAACATTAGAGATAATCAGGGAGAAAATCCGCAACAACATGCACCAAGCTTATGAACGCAGCGCAGTAAGATTTAATAAAATAGCGCGAAATGTCAAATTTATCCCCTGGCAAGAAGTGTATGGGCGGAGTAATGTGTTGAGCGATTTTGGTAAAAATATAAATGCAAAATTTTGTAAAAAGTTCATCAAGTGTCGTATAGTTAAGCCTATAGGTAACAATATGTATGAAATGGAGAATATGCTTGGTAAACCAGTAGGTGTATACCACGCTAAAGATATAAAAATATAAAGAGGAAATTGCAACAAGCAGACTTAAAGTTTACTAGATAACGCAGGCGTAGTATCGATATCAAAAATAGAGCAGTTGCATAAAAGAAAGTAAGGTCTTCATAAAAAGAAAACCGATTTTTGCATATTCCATTTTTATAGGTTTAGTAGCACTTTTTTTTATGAGCGTAACATAAACGCGTGACGATAGTTAAAAATGTAAAAGATAATAAACAAATATATGATGAGGAGAAACTTACATGTTAAAAATATAAGAAACAACAGGAGGCAAATAAAGCATCAAGATAAGCACGTATTACATTTCAAGGCTATTATAAACAAAAACCTTACGTCAAGCAGATTAGATAGCCCGGCCTGGAGAGAACAGGGCGTGCGAATTCTCCACATATGACAGGATCAACCCTCGCACACCACCTTTCAAGTTGCACAAAGAAACGCGGTGTTTTGTTGCGGAGGGATAGGTTGAAACTGAGCTGGACTTCTTGATTTTTTTTCTACACAACATGGTGGGTCCTCCAGGCGTAAATGGCATGGATGGTGGGCACAGCAATTGGCAACGAATGTTGCGCTGTCCATGGATGCTGGCGGTTGTGCCAAGTATCGGTGGCAGCCACAGGGTCTATTTTTATTTTAGAATTAAGTTTAATTTTCTGTGAAAAAATGAGCTGTGATCTGTGTTGTGCGAAAAAAATGTGTACGAAAATGAAAGAATCATAAACGGTGTGTTGAGTAAACATAAAGAAGGGTTGCATAAAAAAAGTAATAAATGGAATTAAGGAAAATGTTCGGATTCTTTTGGCGGTTTTTGGAGTTCAAAGTTGGAAATTTACAGTGGGTTGAGTAAGGGAAATATGGAGTATAGAGAGGCAAGGAGCTAGGTCTTGGGAAATAGGAGAAAATATAACAGGAGTGAAATTATTTTGTTGTTAGTGGGAATTATAAGAAAAGAAAAAATTTTCGTGGAAATAGCGGGCTGAAGCGATAGACAGATAGAGTTTATGGAAGTAAGAAAAAAAAAAATGCAGGAGAGATAGTTAATGTTGGTCGAAGAAGACACACCGGACAAAGTTTTTTGTAAAAAAACAAGAAAATAAATAAAAGTATAAAAAAACAAGGTTAAAGAAAGTAACGGAAGATCCTGGGAAGGTTAAGAATAGTAATAAATTAAATCCTTTTACAACAAAAGAATATATATCGGAAAACCCGTACGTGATATAAATATACCAGAAGACAGCTACAACTCGGCCATAAAAGCAAGGCCAGAAGTCGCCTGGATAGAAGCGATATTGGATCAGAGGAAGCCGCTGAGAACCACAACCGCCAGGTATCAAATTGAATCAACATGATGAAGGTATGCAAGTGCAAAAATATAAAGCAGCCTTAGAAATTGAGAAAAGTATGCCTAAATAAAAATCCAACACAAAAAAAATATATACATATATATAATTAGCAAATAACAAATAGACATAAAATATTTTTTATACCTAGTCACACAGTGATAGCAACAAACAATTAAAAATAGTGTAGTAAACAATAAAAAATAAAATAAATAAATAAAAAGGATTTGGTTAGTGTAAGTGTAATAATAGGAAAAATTGTAAAAATTATATTTGAAAAGCGTCTGGTGGTTTAAAATAAAAATATCCTTGATTAGTTAGTGTGTAGAGTGGATTATAAGTGTTCATAGGTTTTAGGGAGCTCCTTCAAATCTAAGTTTTACGTTCAAATAGATTTGTCTGCAAAACGGATGTGAAGTTTTGATATCCGGGTGATTATTTAAATCAACAGAGTGAGTTTTTTTGTATAGTCTTTTCAAATAGAATTTATTGTGATAGTTGTTGTAATATCATAAGAAAAATATTGTAATAGAAAAATTTGAATTTAGGTTAAGCAAAAATAATGTTTAAATAATAATTAAAGACATAAAAAGTAAAAAAAAAATGAGTGAGTAGAGTAAAAATTAAAGTAGGGATGGGCAAATATAGGTGAGTGAAACGCTTATATCTTTAAAAAAAGGGGGCACTACAGTATGGTATGGAGAGTTGGTGACCATGGTAGGGAGGGCGGCTGGAGTTTACATCTTACTCCCATCTTGTGGATTGTGAAAAGGCCAAGTAAGTTTTTTTTTCTATATATTCAGTTTTTTTTATTGAGACAGCCCCGATGTCCACTGTGATGGATGGAGTCACAGCCTTGGAGAGTCCGTAAATGTTAGCCGGTGACGTCAATCACAGTGGAGCGTATTACTAAGGGGCATGTAACAAATATATGAAAGTTAATAAAGTTATCAAAGTACATAAATATATCAACCAATAAAATATATGTATGTATAGATGGATGTAAATATATATAGTATTATATATAATGTATTAAAACATAATTCCCCCACCCTTTGTGTTTACATTACTCCTGAAATGTATACAAAGATGTAACTTAGCTATGTAAATATTATTAATTACATTATGTAGGTTATTAATTTCTAATAAAATATATTAATTTTACGTATATTTAACAATTTTCTAAATAATTTTTTTTATTTATAAAGTTAATATATGTACATATAATTTTTCTTTTAATATTATTTATTATTTTGACACTATGGTATAGCTATTTAAGAATACACCATGAGTACATATAGTTATGTACATAGGTATGTATTGTATATTAAAATTGTGAATTTAAAAATTTAGAAACATTTATTATATACATATATATACATTTATACATTTATTATATACATGTATATATATATATATATATATATATATATATATATATATATATAAACTTTTTTTTTTACTTTTTATAATTTCGTCCTGTAATTTTTCTATTAAAATGAATATCGGGCAATTCGTTCTGATATTTATAAACTCTTTTAATAATTTGTCTATCGCGCTAACAATCCATATCGTCCTTGAAATAGATTTTATGATTTTCTTTAACTCCTTTAATTACATATGTTGGCTTTTGTTTTAAATTATAAAATCCAAAATTTTTGACTAACTCTCTTTCTCGAAAATGATGACAATTTTGTCTTTTCTCATTTAATTTTTGGCATGTTTTTATTTTATTATTTTGTATTTTATCATGTAATTGGTTCCAAACATATTTATCAACTTTGTTGTGTAATAAATCATTAGGCCTATGACCAGTTGCCGAATGAACAGTATCATTATAGATTTGAACAGCTTTGAAAATAAGATATTTATCATCTAATAAATTTTGACTAAGTTTAAATAACCGAATATGTTCGTTTAAAGTAAGATGAAAACGTTCTGTCAGAGTTACCCGTGTGCGTATTTGGTGATGTAAAATGATAACTTATACCTTCTGATTCTAAAAAATTTCTAATATATGCTGTACTAAATTCATTATCTGCCACAATTTTAACTGGTTTTCCTAAAATGGTAAATCTTTCTCTAAGAACATCAACAATTGTTATAGAATTTTTATCTGGTAAATAATGCACCGAAACATGTTTTGTTAATTTATCTATACAAGTTAAAAATGTAAAATTTTTATTTAAAAACCAGATATCAATATGAATGATTTCATTAGATTTTTGAGGATTTTCTGTTACACAAAACTTTGTTTTAATTGGATGTCTGTCATATTTACACATATTGCAAACCATGCAATTGTTAATAAATTTATGTATCTCACTTTGGGAAAGAAAATGATATTTTTGAAATCCAAAAATGTTTCATTTATACCCCTGTGGTTCTTATCAGAATGAAACTTGTCTATTATTTCAGACAATTTTTCTTTGTCAAATATGTCTTTCAAAAATTTAGAACATTTAATAAAATTCATATCAGATGTATTTGAAAAATAATGTACGATTGTTCCTTGAAGTTGCTTAAAAATCAAAAAATCTTGACAAAAAATTGTAACTTTGCCTTTTATGGGTAAAAGCTGTTTGAGAAACTCTACAACTTTTTCTTCAGTATATTCTTTAATAGTTATTGTATATCTTATTTTTGTTCCATACAATAATTTCTTAACAAGTTTATAATTATTTCCAATCTCAATAATGAGTTGATTTTTATAAACATTTATAGGGGATTGCGTAATACTAATATGGTCATTAAGGTTTTCAATACCACTATGAATTGTAGCTAAATCTGATGCAATTTCGTTTTGCTCTTCCACTTCTAAATTATGTATATCTACACGACGTAAAAAATCAGCAACTTGATTAGTTTCGCCTTTGATATATTCAACATCAAAATCATATTCATTAAGTTTCAATTTCCATCCTTGTAATTTCATTAGGTTCTTTCAATGAATTCAACCAAACTAATGGACGATGATCAGTTTGAATTTTAAACTTCCTGCCATAGAGGTAAGGTCTGAAAAATTTTGTAGCCCAAACCATTGCAAGAAGTTCTTTTTCAATAGTACTATAATTTAGTTCATGTTTATTTAAAGTTCTTGAAGTAAAAGCTACTGGATGGCCGTTTTGGGATAAAACAGCACCAATTGCTTCATTACTCGCATCAGTTGTTAATAAGAACATTTTATTAAAATTTGGATATGATGGAACTGGACTTGTACATATAAGTTTTTTTAATTTATGGAAAGACTCTATATATTGATAATCATTTGTGTTAATAACCGAACCTTTTCTTAATTTGGATATCATTGGCAAACGTATTTTGCTATAATCTTTTATAAATTTGCGATAAAAACCTGTGAGACCCAAATATGATCGAATTTGCTTAATTGTCTTTGGAAGGGATACTTTTTGAATATCATCAACTTTGTTTGGATTGGGATTTATTCCATCTGCTGAAATTATATGACCTAAATATTCAGACTCTCGTTTAAAAAAAAATGCATTTGCCAATCTGAACTTTTAAATTATATTCAGATAACCTTGTAAATATTTTACTTACAGACTGAAGATGTTCACAAAGCGATGTAGAGAATATTAATATATCATCAAGATAAACAACACATATATTATTTATAAAGTCATGTAATACTTCATTCATCATGCGTTGAAAAGATGCAGGAGCATTTTTTAAACCAAATGGCATTCGAGTAAACTCGTAATGTCCTGAAAATGTTGAAAAGACAGTTTTGTGTCTATCTTTCCGAGAAACAGGTATCTGGTGAAAACGCTTTGCGAGATCTAAAGTTGTAAAATATTGAGAATTACCTAACTTAGAAAAAAGATCTTCAATATTTGGTATCGGAAATTTGTCTTCTACGGTAATTTCATTTAATTTTCTATAATCTATGACTAATCTCCATTTTTGTTTACCTTAATTGTAAATTTTTTTTGGAACAACCCAAACTGGAGCATTATAGGGGCTCGACGATTTTGTTATTATTCCTGATATCAACATTTCTTTAATTTGATTATCAACTTCAGTTTTGTGAATTTCAGGAAATCTATGTTTTTGCATAAACTGGGATTTCATTAATTGTAGGAATACGATGTTGATATTTACCTACTGTTGTCAAATTATCACCTTCTATATAAAATGTTGACTTGAAGTTTTTAATCAAATTTAATAAAGAAGTCACTTCTTCATTATTTAGATGAGCAATTCTCAATCTTTGAGTTAAAGCATCTATTTCAGGTTCTTGAAAATTTATGTCTATAGCAATTGATTCAAAATAATTTTTGTCGTTTTCCGTGAATAGAGTAAACGATTTATCAAAAATTATTGGAATTTTGACATCATTCGTAATAAGCATATTGTCCATAAAATCTATTTTAGCATTTAATGGCTTTAGAATATTACATCAAAGTCGGTTAAAACATCTGTTTCTAAGAGATCTATTGTCGTGTTTGGTCTGTTGAATTCGCTAAAAAGCTTTATTGTTATTTTAGTATGTAGTTCAATTTTAGATGAAATAGTATTTAAGATTATGGGAGGATTAACCGTATTTTTATAAGAATCATCATATATACCTTTTTTTATAAGGGATGTTAGTCAACCAGAATCTATTAAAAATTTAAGCAAAAATTTTTTTGTATTTGTTATTATATAGGGAAGTGATCCTTGTCTGCTAATTGAAAATTTGATCTTTGAATATTATTACATATCAATTTCCATAGGTATTTGATTACATCCAGATTTCTTTAAACTTGTTTTGTTCTCGTCGTAATAATGATTTCGGTATTCTTGAAGAGTTTTGCTCAAAATTTGTGTTATAAAAATTGTTACCTAAATTTTGAGAATGTTGTTGCTTATTGTAATTAAAGGAATTTTTAAACCTCCTTTTATTATCATTAAAATAAGTCATGTTAACATTTGATGTGGATTGCGAATTATATTTTTTTTCTTCATATTTTTCATAAAAATATTCAGATTCAATTAAAATTTCTGTTTTATATCTTCCCACTTCATAGGATTGTTATTATTTACAAGAATAATATTAGCGATACCTACGATTTTATTTCAAATTGTGATGTCGAAGAGATTATAATGCGCTGGTTCAACATATTTGCGTAATTCGTCTACATGTTTGAAAAAAATGTTGAGTTATTCTGGTTTACCTTTAAATTCCGGTAAAGTTCCAACAAAGTCAAAGATATTCGCTGCTTTGTAATAATTCCACAATAATGCAAGTTGATTTTTATGCTCGTAATAATTTTATTGAATTTTATTTAATTTGAATATAAAAATTCTTTAGGATGTTCCAATTGTTTTTTTTTTAACAATGTCTTCAAATTATGTTTTATTTGAACACGAACTTTAATATATGTATATATATATTTCTTGATAAACTTTTACATATATTTCCTTATTATGCAAAATATATTTAGGGTTCGCAAGACCGACTGCGCCAATAAAGTATTTAATATTTAAAACAAAATACTTTTGTATATTTTTTTATTGTTATTTATTAAAACGTTTATTGTTTAAAAATTTTTTACACAATAATTGAAAAAATTTCAACGAATAAATATCTACATACTAGATAAGAAAAATATTATTATATAAATCAAAATATATGAAAGTTAATAAAGTTATTAAAGTACATAAATATATCAATCAATAAAATATATGCATGTATAGATGGATGTAAACATATATAGTATTATATATAATGTATTAACACATAATTCTATGTTGTTGTATTGTTGTAGCCCTTACGCTGCCATCTGGTTTAATTACGCCATGGTACTGAGCTAAAATCATCTATTGTAGTGAGTGCTCATTTCGCTCAGTTTACTGAAACGTTCAATTGTAGGTCATAGCTCATTGACACAACTCCATAATGTAATCCAAGGCGAATTCATGCTAGGTGGCCTTAATCCAGAAAATGTCGATCAGCTGATACCATTGCAAAATTTCTGAGCTGTCAAAATGCTGTGCTGTTTTTAAGGGCTGTTCTTTGCGCCATAACGAAAAAAAACAATAATTGTAAAAAATTTCGTTAAAATTCTTTAAAAACAATAATTTGGAAATAAAAGTTGCTACAAATTGTAAAAAAAAAAATAAAAAAATGCGTGTTTGTGTTATATTCAAACGTTAATTTCCCCATGGGAGAGCAAACTTTGTTCTGTGTGCCGAAAGATGTGGAATCTAGGCATATTAGTTGCGGTCGATGGAGCAGCTGATAAAGTTTCGTAATTGGTTATATTTTCTGTAGTCACAGTAGTAATACCAGCGTTGTCTGCTGTTGCTACATCAATCAATGATGTGGGTGGTTTGGAATATGTGTTAGTTGTGGTTGTTGTTGTAGGAGGTGGCCGCAAAACTGGGCTCTGTACAAACATATTGTCTATAATATGATCAATATTTTCAGCCGATCTAATTGGAGATTGATTTGAGCCTGACTGTTGATTCGTTAAAGAGTCATCGGTTTTCGAGTCTTGTAATTTTTATTGCTTATTCTTTTCCGATGACGGCAGTATGGGTATAGCATTTGTAGGTCTTCTTTGGGGTAAAGAAACTGGTCGTGAAGAGGCCTGTGAGTAAGTTGGTAGAATGTAATTTTAATTTTGGGATCCTCCTGAATTAAGAAAAAACTTACGGTTGTGTTGCGAAACCTACTTGACCAGTTGGACTGTATGTTATAGCAGCGGCTATTGTTTGTTGTGGAGTATCAATAGGATTATTATAAAATAAGCTGCCCGCGGCAGCAGATTGCAGTTGAGCCATATGTGCTTGAGCAGCGTAATTGGGTGGTTAGGCAGACTTGCATTTGGGCCTGCAAATTTTCTTTATGATACATCATACATAAGATTTGCTTCAAGCATAGCTTGATCTGTTGGCATCAGCATGAATGGAGGAGCAGCTATTGCTGGTGATCAGCTATATGCTGGGCGTCTTGTTGAGAACGTCGCAGACTTGAATATTACTTGTGTAGACTCCTCTGTTCAATTGTTTTTTTTAGTGTCTGCTATTGTGGTGTCACCGCCATTACCATATTAGCATTACTTAATGATTCTAGAAGGAATACAAATGTATAAAATAATAATTTTATATATTATCTATTATTGGTTATTAGGCACATAAATTTAATAAGTATATACTTTACCATTTTCTTACTGAGTTCCTGTGTTTTTTTGGTTCAGTATCGCCATTACAATCGCCATTTTTATTATTTCTTTCTACTCAAGTATATTTGACAGATAGAAATATTTTACACAAACAAAATACATGTAGTTTCTGCAGGGTTGCAAATCGACTTCACCTAGTATGAATTCGCCTTGATGTAATCATTGTATTTATATGTAACTACTCCCTCCTTTAGATTATAATTCTCCCGAATTCTATTATTTAATTTTATTTGAATATGCCTATGCTTTTTTATTACACATAAAATTATACAAACTACTGCAATTATAATTATAATATTAGAACCACATGTTACTTTACTATGGTATTTTAATTCTCTAATATTTTTCATATTGTTTTGATACTCTTTTTCAATCTGTTTAAAGTACAGTTTGTGAGTAAAGTTTTGTGTTTGTTTTGAGTTTTGGTTTATATGTTACTTTTTCAATTTCTATAATGTTTGAAAAATAATAGTCTTTAATTTTGATTGAACAATTATTAAAATTGATTAAATAATTTCAAGTTAAGACTACTTTATCCGTATTACATGTTTTCTTAATTCTAACATTTACCGAGTTTGTTATTACAATTGTATCAATATCTAACTGTAGTATATCTCAATCATTATTACCTATCACTTGACACGTATTCTTAATTTTAAATATTTTAACTGTTTATTTTGTTGGAATGTGTAAGTTTTATTTTCAAAATCAAAAATGTATTCCATTTTATAATCAATTTCATCCTTTGCGTTATTTGTTATTGGTACTATAACTCTTTGTTTTACAGTCTTTAATTTTGATTGAACAATTATTAAAATTGATTAAATAATTTCAAGTTAAGACTACTTTATCCGTATTACATGTTTTCTTAATTCTAACATTTACCGAGTTTGTTATTACAATTGTATCAATATCTAACTGTAGTATATCTCAATCATTATTACCTATCACTTGACACGTATTCTTAATTTTAAATATTTTAACTGTTTATTTTGTTGGAATGTGTAAGTTTTATTTTCAAGATCAAAAATTTATTCCATTTTATAATCAATTTCATCCTTTGCGTTATTTGTTATTGGTACTATAACTCTTTGTTTTACAGTCTTAAATTTTGATTGAACAATTATTAAAATTGATTAAATAATTTCAAGTTAAGACTACTTTATCCGTATTACATGTTTTCTTAATTCTAACATTTACCGAGTTTGTTATTACAATTGTATCAATATCTAACTGTAGTATTTCTCAATCATTATTACCTATCACTTGACACATGTTCTTAATTTTAAATATTTTAACTGTTTATTTTGTTGGAATGTGTAAGTTTTATTTTTCAAGATCAAAAATTTATTCCATTTTATAATCAGTTTCATCCTTTGCGTTATTGGTACTATAACTCTTTGTTTTGCAGTCTTTAATTTTGATTGAACAATTATTAAAATTGATTAAATAATTTCAAGTTAAGACTACTTTATCCGTATTACATGTTTTCTTAAATATCTAACTGTAGTATTTCTCAATCATTATTACCTATCACTTGACACGTATTCTTAATTTTAAATATTTTAACTGTTTATTTTGTTGGAATGTGTAAGTTTTATTTTCAAGATCAAAAATTTATTCCATTTTATAATCAATTTCATCCTTTGCGTTATTTGTTATTGGTACTATAACTCTTTGTTTTACAGTTACAAATTTGTTAGGTATTTTTACTCCAAAAATTAGGTATTAATTATTAACATATGCTATTCCAAACTGAATATATTTTAAATTATTGTGGTCTATTTCGTATTTTTTAATTTCGTTGTTAGTTAAGATACTTGGGTGTACAATTCCGTACTTTGCGGATACCACGTTATCTTGTTAATGTCCTATACTATTTTTTATTAATTGGATATTAGTCAGCTGTTCCTAATATGTGTGTTTTTGATTTTCTATTTTTATAGAATTTAATTAATTTTCTATTTTGATTCTATCATTTTCTACAACCTTTTTTTAAGTATTTTAAAGTCGAATTAAAGTAATCATTGATCAAAACTTGTTGGTTATTGTTTTCTTTAATTTCGCCAATGCTAGAAAGATGCTTTTGTATATTCTGTCTGTCTTCGTCGTCCATACTTCAAATCAACCATTTTGATATGCTACCTAATCCGTTTACTAGTCCTCTTCTTTGTCTAGGTTGTCTTGGTAATAACGTCATTAGTTTATTCCTAGCATAGTTTATTTCTAAATTGAGTACTTCCTTGTTATCTATTTTCATTAACTTTATATTATCTGTTATGTTATCTAAAATTTCTTCCACTTCATTCAATATAATTATGTGCAAGACTATATCTGTTTCCTTAACAATTTCTTGATCTTCTATCTGAATGTCTATGTATCCTCTTTGTTCCGTCAATACTTTAGTGGTCATTAGCCCCGTGATCTATGGAATATTTATGAGTATCATTAGCATCGCCAGAATGTGAAAATTTTAATGGTGTATATTTTTAAGTTTTATTTTCCTATATCTTGGTTGTTCTTTGTGTTGGACGGCCTTATAATTTTTTACAAAGCCTTCTGATCTATTTTCCGTATATTCTTTCCTACGTTCATTTAAATTGTTGAATTTTCTAGCTTTATTCTCTTGTAAGTTTTTCTTAATTTCATTTTCTTCTACCTTCCCCTGTTGGATCTCATTGGGTGAATTTTTAGTACTTGAATGATAACGGTCGTTATAATTTTTAATTGCTCTCGGTATTAGTTACTTTATTGAACATTCTTTATGCATTTGGTATATAATTTTGAATTTTTCTGAAATAGTATTGTGATACCTTTCAGTGTCGGCATTGCCCGTATCGCTTTAGGG
Source organism: Linnaemya tessellans (assembly GCA_951800035.1). Lineage (NCBI taxonomy): Eukaryota > Metazoa > Arthropoda > Insecta > Diptera > Tachinidae > Linnaemya > Linnaemya tessellans. The sequence goes on from OX637536.1 coordinate 77,582,786, forward strand.
TTAGTCAAGTGTAACTCAATGTTTTCGTAATTTAAAAACTCCTTGATAGGTATAACCTTGAACTCGTTATCTGCTACTATCTGTTGGGGGTTTCCTATTTTAGCAAAATGGTCTTCTACCTGTTCTATTATTGTTGTATGATTTCTATTATCTATTATATTAAGCTGCACCAAATTTGGAGAATTTGTCTATTACTGTTAAAAAATGAAATCCTTTGACTACATAAGTATCGTTGTGAATTATCTGGTTTTTTCCTGATGGTGTTTCTGTAATAGAAAGTTTAGGTTTTATCTGTTGCCAGTCGTATTTAACTTCTTGGTATAAATCGCACTGGTTTATTACCTATTGTATTATTTTCATTAGCTTTGGATAATATATTTTGTTTTTTATTTGGTTATAAGTTTCTATGATTCCGGAGTGCATAAAAGAGATATTTGTTTTACTGCCTGTACTTCTGTTTTATGTTGTGGGGGATATCTTTAGAGTTTATTTGTTCTTTAGTTGTCGTCATAATTTCATGGTGTATCTTCATTGTACTGGTTAACTTGTCTCCCTCTTTCAAAAATAATTTGTGGAATCTTTTCAATAAGTTCGTAACTTCATTGCATTCTTCTGTATTTAGATGGTTCAATTGTATTCTACTGTAATCAAAGTCAGAACCTTCCAATGTACATATTTGAAGATTCTCATATGGGCTTATATCGAATTTTGTTATTTTAATATTAAAACAAATACTATCGTCTACTAAATTTATCATTGTATTAAAGCAATTCAATAAATCAATTCCTATTACAAAACTGTACTTTCGTCCTGTCAGCGAAACAACTTTCCATCTAATTTTTGAATTTATTACCTACGTCAAACTGTTCTGGTGCGTCTGTCAATACTTCGAATTTCATAATACCTTTTTTATTTATTGTTTTATATTCAATTGGTTCTTTTAACGGATTTTTTTCAAAATCCTTTATTATCTATTTAACTGATACTTGCTCCTGTGTCTATCAGAGCACTATATTTTTTTTATTTATAGCAATTAATAGATAGGTATATAGTCTAAATTGTCTATTTCCGTAGGCTCGGTTCAGTCTTGCCTAGGTTAATTTCAACGATATTGTCCGGAATTTGGCCTAGGGTTTCCTACCTATGCGGGTCTCCTGACATATTATTATTATTGTGGTGGACATTATAGTGCCCCGAATTATATTATTACCCTACAAGAAATGAATGACTGAAATTAATACACTTATAACATTTTCACTAACACACTTGAACATATGACTGACATTTGTTAAATTTTTGACAAAAGTTTCAGATTTCAATTGCAGTAGTATGTTGTAGTATGTTTTGGATGGTTCGGGGCCACTTTTTCCATACAAAATGTGGCTCATGCCTACGCTACAGCCGGCATTGCTCGTTTGAGTGATAGGTTTGTAGCATGTAGGGTGTTAATATGTGATGTGTGTGTTGATATGCGACCATTACTGATGGTAGGGTGTTTTGTGATACGCAAATGAAATGCAATGCGGAAAATTTTGTGATAAGGAGCTAAATAGTTTGTGTGTGAGTGTGAAATTTACTTTTGTGATGAGAAGCGTAACATACCGTTGTTGATGATTGGGGGTTTTTGAAATAAAATTTGCGATAGTTGTGTGTTGATAAGGAGCAAAAAAATTGTTTACAAACTTTAGATAATCATATATTTTAATATATAGATTTGTATATATATATATATATATATATATATATATATATATATTTATTTATAAAACTAAATAGAGTTGAATTATCAAATAGGAAAAATATAACAAATTTTGTACATATATGTAAGCAATTTTTAAAAGATAGTTTTATATATATTTTTTTATAAAAAATTGTGAGGTAAATTTGCAGCTAGTTTGACTATAAAAAGAGAAGCTGTTGAAGAAATTATTATTCAAAGCCTAAAAAACTTGTTTAAGAAAGACATCATTTAATTCTTATAAAAAAAATGTCAAGCGAAAATTTATTTGAGATGTTCGTGTTAGATGACGAGGAAACTCAGCTGATGGTGATACCACCACCACCACCCCAGTTAACTCAGTCTTCAAATCCATCACCACCACCTGCAGCCCAAATGTTTAACTTAGATGACAAGGAAACTCAGCTGATGATGGCGACACCACCACCAGCGCCCCAGTTAACTCAGTCTTCAAATCCACCACTACCACCTTCAGCCCAAATGTTTAACTTAGATGACGAGGAAACACCGCCACCACCACCTCCAGCCCCAGCAGTTTTTTCTTTAAATTCACCACTACCACCACCACCATTCCCATACCTAGAATATTTAATGCAATCAACAACAACAACATCCAACACTAGCTTCAACATAAATGATGTATACATAGAGTATATAGGAAATGTGAATAATTTAAAAACACAGTTTCTATTATGTAACCAACAGTTACATAAATTCATTAAGTCTCATATAAAATACACTGCGCTACTTTTAAAAGAATTACATAAAGAAAAAGCAACCATAAGTAATCCTTTCATAAGGAAAACTAAATGTGAAATTTGTAAGAATGATGTAGAAGGGGCAGAGTTGTTCTTCCTTAACTGTTTGCATTATTTATGTATAAATTGTTTGACAGCATGGAATAAAACAACATGTCCCTGGTGCAGACAACAAATTTTACAAATGTACAAAATTTGTAAGCGGGGGGAATGTTTTTTTTATTGATAACATTACCGCCGGAGATTTTTTTCTTATGTAAATACTTCCGAAGTCTGTGGAACATAATAATCATAAAAACGAGATAATTTCGATTATAGAAGAACTTAAAGAGGCTAACATAATATATTAGATAAAATGAGTAACATAAATAAATTCAGTTACAAAAGACTATATTAGTAAAACAAATAATATGTTAACTGGTAAAATGAACGGCTTAAGAATGGTTATAGACAACCTTTCTATGATTTATAATGTGGGAATGAAAAAAATTACAACTTAATATCAATCAATCAATTATAACTAATAACGAAAAAATCTTTGATGATATTAACAAGCAATCAACAAAAATTGAAAAATTGGAAAGGGATGTAGAAAATATTAATAATTCCATTCAAAAACATATTGAAAATACAACAAATACTATTAATAAAACCATTAAGAATCACATAATCAATGAAAATAAGGAATACAGAAATAATATTGAAAGCAGATTCAGTAGCATCGAAGAATTTATACATAAATGGGTTGGAATGGAAGAACTCAAAAATCAATACACAAATCAATTATATGAAATTAAAAATGATATGAAAGTATTTAAGGAAGCTATTAACAATAGTAAACAATTATACAAAGAAAATAAAATGTATTTAAGAGAACAGAGATTTAATAACATTGAAAATTATCTGTTTAAGACAATCGGTATGAAAAAAGAAACAAACTAAAGGATATATAGCATTACTACATAAATCTCAAAAAAACATTTGATAGAAACAAAATGGATATTAATGTGGATAAAAGAGAGATAGTGGAAGAAAAACTTTTAAAAGGCGACGAGTTGTAATGAAGGGAATAGATAATTTGTGGCAAGCTGATCTGGTTGAAATGGGATACTATGCAACAGATAACAGAGGTTATCGTTATCTTCTAACAATAATTATTGTATATATTGTCTATTATAATAGACACATTTTCAAAAAAAGCGTGGGCTATTGCAGTAAAAAATAAAACAGCGCAGAGCGTAACGAATGCTATGAAAAGTATTTTCGACAAAAATCATCGGAAACCTGTAAACTTACAAACAGACGATGGAAAAGAGTTTTTTAACAATAAATTCCACCATTTAATGCAATCAAATCAAATTAATCACTATTCAACATATAGTAGTAGTCTAAAAGCATCCATTGTTGAACGATTTAATAGAACATTAAAGGCTATGATGTGGAAAGAGTTTAGTTATCAAGGAACATACAAGTGGATAAACAAATATCAAGAACTTGTAAATAAATATAATAACACATATCATAGAACAATTAAAATGACACCGAATGATGTTAACTCATCTAATGAAAAATCACTTTTGGATACCGTGTATAGTAACTTGAAAATTTTTAAAAGCCAAAATTTAAAGTTGGTGAAAAAGTACGAATAAGCAAATATAAACATATATTTGAAAAAGGTTATACACCAAACTGGACTACAGAAATATTCAAAGTTAAATTTGTAAGAAATACAAATCCAAACACTTACATTTTAGAGGACTACGAAGGACTTCATGTCCATTAAAGGTGGATTTTACGAATTTGAGTTAATGAAAACTAAATATCCACAAACGTATTTAGTTGAAAAAGTTTTAAGGAGAAGAGGAAATTTGTTGTTCGTTAAGTGGTTAGGTTTTTCATCTGAACACAACTCTTGGATTAACGTTGATGATACATTACTATAAAATACATTATAAAAATGATAATACTATTTATTTTGAGACCAATCGTTAAGATGTCTATAACGTTATCCCTAAACGGAAACTCATCACTACTTATTGCTAACTACTTTCCACCTATCGAGCTCAACCAAAACTATGTTTGTGGGCTAATAAGTTTCGATACATATCATTCAATACCCAATGTTGATGTACAAAACAATTTATTTCATATTGGTAATCATGAAATAGAAATTCCTGTGGGGTCATATGAATTTTCTGATATAGCTGACTACATTACTGAAAAATATAACAAGTTGAATAATAAAGGAATTCTTAATATTCAAGCAAATTATAATACACTGCAAACTTATATACAAAGCTCGGTTAATCAGATACGAGTATATTTTAATAAAGAACGAACAATTGGATCACTGCTTGGCTTTAGTGCTAGAGTCTTGGAACCAAATGAAGAGTATAGTTCAGATAAAACAATAGATATTACAGAAGTGAATACTATATTACTTGAGTGCAATATTGTAACTGGCACATATATAAATAACGTTTCTCCGCACACTCTCCAGCAGTTTTCTCTGAACGTCAGGCTTGGTTATAAAATAACTGAAGCACCCGTTAACGCAGTCTACTTACCTGTAAATACAAGATTAATAAATACACTTGCTGTGAAAGTGGTTGATCAAGACGGAAATCTTATTAATTTTCGAGGAGAAACAATTTCTATGACTTCATTTGAAACCGATGAAGGAATGATTATATATAATAAAACAATATATACATCGTCATCAATACTATCACCATCAACACGATACACATCAACAAAATATCAAACAAAAGGAAATCGAAAAACTCTAAGCAAATTAACTCAAGAATTTTTGCAAAAATTTAGGATATAAATTAAGAAATAATTAATGAGAATGAGTGATCTAATTAACATATTAAATAAACCACAATTTGATAATTCAATTATCAGAAAAGAATATCACAGCTATACATCCTATTTACAATCATTTAAGAATAATGATGAAATTCGGATATGAATACAAAACCAAGATTTATGCCATTTATATATTGAAGGATTTGCAACAAAAGATGATTCGACAGTTTCATTAACTCTCAAACTTTTGAACAACTGTATGGCTTATCTACTCAATGAAATTCGCTATGAGTTAAATGGTGTAGAGATTGATCGTACTCATCAACTTGGAATCACAACAGATATAAAAAACTATTTATCATTATATCAATCGGAGAGTGATGCATTATTAAATGCAGGATGGTCACCCAATAATACTGACGATCTATCAGTTGTTAGTGGTTATTTCAATTTTTGTGTACCATTAAAAATGTTAGTTGGATTTGCTGAAGATTTTAATAAAATAATAGTAAATTCTAAACATGAATTAATACTTCGACGCTCTCAGGTTATCAAGTCTATTTTATTGACTGAAAAATATAAACTATCTATATTAAATATTACATGGAAAGTACCTCATGTACAACTTGCTGATGCCTACAAGCTGCAGATGTTTAAAACAATAAACACTCGTCATCCATTAAATATATCATTTAGAAGTTGGGATATGTGATACTATCCTTCCCTTCCAGAAAGCACTACAGTGTTATGGGATGTTAAACTGGCTATTGAGAATGAGAGACCACGTTTCTTGCTTATAGCTTTTCGCGATTCTAACAATATTTTGTACATTGCGATTTAGTTGAAAAAGTTTTAAGGAGAAGAGGAAATTTGTTCATCTCAACTCAAATACATATCCTTACGATGATTTAAATCTTAAGTTCGAACGCAATCGGTTTGCTCTACTATATGATATGTATTCAAAATTTCAATATAATTATTATTTACGCGATCCACAACCATTACTAAAACGAGACAATTTCAAATCAACTGCGCCAATCATTGTCCTAGATGTATCGCATCAAAATGAGACAGTTAAAACTGGTCTTATCGATGTGCGAATTGAAATGAAAACACTAAAGAACATACCATATAATACATCTGCATATTGTTTAATCATACACGATAGAATGTTTGAATATGTACCTCTTACAAATGAAATAAGAAAGATATTGTAAATATAAGTTTAATTTAAGTATTCTTATTTTTTAAATAAAAAACATAATAAAAACAAAAGAATTTTTTTTTTAATTTTGTAAATATGTTCATAGGAATGTATAAAAAGGTAAACTATTATCTATTCTCTAGCATTACAGCTTTAGTCCCAATTGCGTACACATCTAATGCATAAAACAAAAACAATGAAGCTTATCATAGTATATTTTTTAGTTGTGTTAAGAATACTGACTGCTATATCATTATCAATATCGGACATCAGTACTCCAAAAATCGAATCAAATTAAAAAAGCATTGAATTCAACTTTACCCTTCCCAATAGTGAGATTCTAAAAATAAACATATCATTTGTAATGTTAAAGGAAAGTGAACCACTAGAAATACTGAACCACTGACATTCATCACCTTTTTTCATATTTTAACCCAAATTTGACAAAATCAACTATAGTGTAAACAACAACAACAACTGATTCACCAGTCACAACAATAATAACAACAGATGAACCGCAAAAAATAATTACAGTAGATGATGCAATAGAAGCATTTCGCAAAGAACTCATTGATAAAGAAATGAATATAGGTGGAATTCTAGATGCTAAACAGGCATTTTATCGACATTTTAATCTTCAATATGAAAATGTTGGAATACCTATTCGTTGCACCTATAACAGTAGATTTGAAACACAATATTTAAAAATTAGTTGTTTTGAATATCGTGAAATTGAACAAGAACGAGTTCTCAGTAATGGCGAAATTGAGAAAGTTCGAGTAGAAGACTTATCACGCAAATTGCAACACATCAAAACTACCAATCTTCAGAATTATAAAAAAACATATAAAATGACTATTGAATAATAGTTTAACTTTTAGTAACTAATCGAACATTATAGACAAACCATTATGGATGCAAAACTGTTCGTGTTAGATGACGAGGAAACTCAGCTGATGCTGGCGACACCACCACCACCCCAGTTAACCCAGTCTTCAAATCCACCACACTACCACCTCCAGTCTCAATGTTTAACTTAGATGACGAGGAAACACCGCAACCACCACCTCCAGCCGCAGCATTTTTTTCTTTAAATTCACCACCACCACCATTCCCATACCTAGAACATTTAATGCAATCAACATTAACAACAACAACATCCAACACTAGCTTCAACATAAGTGATTTATACATAGAGTATATAGGAAATGTGAATAATTTAAAAACACAGTTTCTATTATGTAACCAACAGTTACATGAATTCATTAAGTCTCATATAAAATACACTGCGCTACTTTTAAAAGAATTACATAAAGAAAAAGAAAGAGAAGCGTCAGGGAAATCTTCAGTGGTTGGAGGAGCTCCGAAAGCTTCTAAATCACTGAAGAGAAAACCGGACGAAAGGAGGGCTAAGGAGCTGCCCACGTATGCCAAAGTGGCACGCAGGAAACTGGAGCTGAGCTATGCTGTCATAGATTCCAGCAGCCCATCAGGCAAAATCCCAGTGCACTACCACAAGGAGGTGGAAAGTGCCATAAGCGAATGTATTGTGGAGTACATATTGTCAGCTGATGAGGATGCTCCACAAATTCATATTGAAAGCAGCAAGTTTGTTCGGGACGTAATGTTTCTACAAATGGAGTCAGACTCTTGTGTGGAGATACTACGAAACCAAATAAACAACATTAAGGCACCATGGGAAGGAGGAAGACTCGCTTGTGAAGAAGACGGAAATCCCAGCCCTAACAAAGGCATCCTTTTATATAAAAGGATGGGGTGGAAGTCTGAAAACCGAGGCCATAACAAATATAATTACCAAGCAGAACAAAGGCCTCGATGCGAGCAAGTGGGAAATCTTCCACCGTGAGGAGGCAGAGGAGGGCACCTTGATCGTGGTGGGTCTGGACAAAGCGTCCATGGCTTACCTGGAAGAACGAAAAGGGAAGGCCTTCTTTGCAACCTCGGCCATATATTTCAATGTCGGGAAGACTCCCATTGGCTGGTCAGTAGGCCCGACTGAGAAAGCCAAAAAGGATAAGGCGGAGCCTAAAGAACAAGGGGAATCGGAGATTAGTGTATCTCAAGAGGCCCCATCATAAGCCGTCTCATAAAGATGCTGCTGCTGCAGATAAACCTCCATCGGATTAAAACGGCGACTCAAGCCCTGATGGAGCAAATAACTAAAGGTAAGATACACGTAGTGTTCATACAGGAACCATGGACAATTAAGAACAAGGTTTCTGGCTTGAACGACTGCAATTATCAAGTTTTTTATGCAAAGACCGGGGCTAGATCCAGGGCGTGCATACTATGCCATAAGGGACTAAACTTTCTTTTTTCCCCAGAATTATCAACATCAGACGCCACAACTTTAGTATATGGCAGTCGAAACTTGCTGATGGCTTCAGTGTATCTACCCTCTGATACCCCAACACCTCTACCAACGTCGGAATTGAGGCGCATTATATCATCCTCCAGGAGTAAAGGTAGGAATATCTTAATAGGCTGTGATGCCAACTCGCATCATCTCTCTTGGGGTAGCGCTAATTGCAACAATAGAGGTGATGCGTTATTTGAATATTTAGTGGCAAATAACCTCTTCATAGTAAATACTGGGAATGAACTAACTTTCATTAACAGAATTAGGGAAGAGGTTATTGACATCACTATATGCTCAGAAAACTTAATTGATGAAATAAGCAATTGGCACGTGTCGGAAATGTATTCCTTCTCGGAGCATCGCTATATTTTCATGACTTTAGACCATCCTGATCCTAACCCCATAACATTTAGGAATAGGGCCAAGACGGACTGGTCAAGATTTAGGTGTAGTTTACAAAACAATCTCGAGAACTATCCACCACCAGTATATACTGTAGGGCGCATAGATTCAGAGATAGATAAACTAAGTACTGATATTAGGGAATCCTTTGAGGACAGTCATCCACTCAGAAATAGGCGAAACCCAAAGAGAAACCCTGGATGACGGGTCAACTTATAAATCTCAGAAGAGAAACCAGAAGGCTCTTTAATAGGGCCCGTAGGAAGGGACTCGATATACACTGGGAAGAATATAAAGGTAAACTTAACGTTTACAATAAAAAAATAAGGGATGCCAAACGCGAATCCTGGAAGCTTTTCTGCGAGCAGGTAGACAGCGTTAGTGAGGCTTCCAAAATAAAGAAACTTCTGTCGAAAACCCACACTCAACCTGAGACACTTGTTGACTCGGAGGGCAGAGACGAAGGAGGAGTTATTAGGATTTTTTATGGAGGCACACTTCCGTACGGTGCAGGAGAACCGTCCGGAAGCGGTACACCCCCGGAGAAATATGGACAATCCAAGGATAACAATAGATACTCGAATGGTATGTAGAGCGGTGAAGAGCTTTTCGCCCTATAAAGCAGCAGGGCCTGATGGCATTTTCCCGGCTCTTCTTCAGAGAAGTATGGACCTGATAGAGGAAAGGTTGGCTAATATCTTCACAATCTGTCTTACAAATGCATATACCCCCCTGGCATGGAGGGAGGCTAGAGTTGTCTTCATTCCAAAACCGGGTAGGGCAAGCTATGCGGATCCGAGGGCTTACAGACCGATTAGCCTAACTTCATTCTTACTGAAGACATGGGAACGAATTGTGGATACAATGTTGAAGGAAAGGATACCGCACGATATACTGAAATTTAAACAACACGCTTATATTAAGGGCAGGTCTGTTGAGACGGCCCTACAAGAGGTTGTATATCATATAGAGAGAACCTTCGATTTGGGTATGTACACCATGGCTATATTTATCGATATAGAGGGGGCTTTCAATAATGTATGGACCTCGAGCATTATTGACTCGCTGGGTAACTTTGACTTGGACCAGAGATTGACTGGATAGATCAGTCATATGCTGAGGAACAGGAAGATAAGTTGCGAGGTTAGCGACAGAAGGGTAGGGGGAATGTGTGTTGCGTAACGCCACAGGGGGGAATACTTTCTTCTCCCTTGCTGTGGGTGGTGACCATATACACCCTACTGAAGACATTATCCCAGGAAGGATTTGCTCCCGTATGCTATGCAGATGATGTAGCGATACTGATAAGGGGAAACAATCCTAGGGTTCTTTGCGAAAGGGCAATAGAGGCACTGATTTTAGCTTATAACTGGGCTACACAAAGGGGTCTCAATGTCAACCCAGAGAAGACAGAAATTTGTATGTTTACAAAGAAACGGAAGATTGCACATGTGGAATCACCAGTTTTTCGAGATAGGACGATACAGATTAATAAAAAGGTCAAATATCTAGGAGTGATACTCGATCGGAGGTTACCCTGGAAGGACCATATAGAAAGTAGGGTGATCAAGACCCAAAGAGTCTGGACCTATTGCAGAAGGGCAATTGGGTCCAAATGGGGAATGAGCCCAAAGATGGCACACTGGCTCAATACTAGTGTGGTAAGACCAATTGTGACGTACGCCTCGTTAGTATGGTGGACGTCCTTGGAGTGGAAGGTGAATATCAAACATCTTCAAAGGATACAAAGACAGTGCTGTATCGGCATCTGTGGCGCGATGAGAACCACATCAACTTAGGCGATGGAAAATATTCTATCAATACTGCCTATTGATATACAGGTTAAATACGAAGCAGCTTTGGCTGCTATGATATTGATGGTAATGGGTGAGTTGCTGACTAGGGAACACACAACAAAACACCAGAGTATAGTACACGTCTTACCCGGGAACAATCACACTGCACCACCATAATATCGAAAGGTATGGAGTGGGAGGATGCAGATACAATGAACCCCATAACTAACCTATACACGGACGGGTCGAGGATTGGTGACCGTTCGGGTGGAGGTTTCTGTGACATGGGTCGTAACTTTAGCAAATATTTCCGCCTGCCGGATCATAGCACGGTATTTCAGAGTGAGATCGTGGCTATTACGGAAGGGATAAAATGGTTGAAGGAAATCGATAACAGACTACCGATTCGTATACTCACGGATAGTAGGAAGGCCATCGAGGCCCTAAGAAATCATGTGGTTCAATCTCAGTGTGTACTACAGTGCAACGATGATATTAACTCATACATGCAATGTGGGGGCATAGAGATAATATGGATTCCAGGACATCAGGGGATTCCTGGAGATGTTGAGGCAGATAGGCTAGCAAAGATGGGAGCATTAATGGCGAACATCACACTAGATAGTCCGAAGCCATTTCAGCTTTTTAAGAACGAACTAAAGCGATGGGGTATAGAATTGCATACAAGAGATTGGCAGCACTCTACCGTAGGTAGGGTGACTAGAATTCTATGGGGGGACCCAGATGGTAGTAGGACAAAGGAGGTCCTAACATTGAGTAGGCAAACACTACGGAGGTTGGTTTTTTTAAAACCAGGACATACAGAGTTAAGGACTCACCTGGCACGAATGGGTATCGTTGGCGATATAACATGCAGGGCCTGCCAGGAAGAGGACGAGACACTGGAGCACTACTTGTACTACTGTCCAGCTTTTAGCCAAGTCAGAAGACAAACATTTAATCAGAAGATTATACAGGAGATGGAATTCCTTAGGGGCTCTAATTGGAAAGACTTAAGGAAGTACATTGAAGAAACTAGGTTCTTGACGTAACCAAACTCAGAGGTTTCCATGATATCGGTGGAGGCTCCCTACAGTGGAATGGGAACTCCTTATTATAGAGCGCACAAAAGGCCTATGAGGCCTAAATGTAATCCATGACGGATTGGGATGCTTATGCCCCTCTTTTTCAACCTACCCTAAAGAAAAAGCAACCATAAGTAATCCTTTCATAAGGAAAACTAAATGTGAAATTTGTAAGAATGATGTAGAAGGGGCAGAGTTGTTCTTCCTTAACTGTTCGCATTATTTATGTATAAATTGTTTGACAGCATGGAATAAAACAACATAACCCTGGTGCAGACAACAAATTTTACAAATGTACAAAATTTGTAGGAGGGGGGGAATGTTTTTTGAATCATTGTTTTTTTTTGTATAAAAAGTAGTATTTTGAGTTGAGTTGTTATTCTAATAATAAAAGTTTCTTTTAGTCAGGTAGTATTTTGAGTTGCAACTGTTTAATTGATTCAGGCTAAGCAAATTTTTTGTTTTAATTCGAAATATAACTTTTTTCATGAAATAATGCTTAGCTTTTTCCTTGAGTTGTTACTGTTTTCGTGAAATAATTCTGTTTTTTATTGAGTTATTACTGTTTTGATGAAATAGTTTTAATGACACTTTGTAATATTATCACTTTATCATTTTGCATTTGAGAAATATAGCATTGCAAATTTAATCAGATAGAAATTTTATTATTACGTTTATTAAACATAATAGTGAATACTTGAAATCAAAAGGTATAATTAGTTCAGTTAATAAAATGATTTCTCCAAATGAAGAGTACTATTCTTCTGACAGCAGCTCTGCAGATCCATTTAGCAATAATTCAGAAAATGATTTTTATCCACATGCAGTGAATAATAGTAGTTCTTCGGAGATTGATTTACATGAAGAAGTGTTAAAAAAAAGGAAATGCGGAAAAAGTGAACATTATAATAAACGACAAAAACGGCAAAAAAAATTTACGAAACGCAGGGTATTCGTATTCATCGATTTATAATTCTTCAAAGACGATAAAAGAGAAGCGTTTGCGAGAAACTTGTGGTAAAAAGTCGAACAATTCGGGATGAACCTCGAATAGTAGGTAATCATGCCTAAAAAACGTCTTACGTCGTCAATCGACTTTGGTCTGGGAAGATCTGTTATGGGCGCTGTCTTACCCTCCGATTTTAGAATTTCGTTGTATTTGATAGTGTGTCCCAAAAACTCGATTTTTTTCTTGAAAAAAACTACATTTTTGTTTATTAACATGTAAATCATAATTTTGTAGTTGCTTTAAACATTTTATTAAATTGTCTGCACATTCTGATTTTGTTTCACCATGAATGACCATGTCGTCGAAATACGCTTCAGTCTTGGGGACATCTTGTAAAATTTGATTTAGAATTCTGTTGAATCCAGAAGGAGCCAAGCGAAAGCCTATTCACTTTGTACGTGCCCCGGTGAGTTGCAATCGTTTGTATCCTACTTGACTCTTCATCCACTGGGATGTGTAGATAAGCTTTGTAGAGATCAAGTTTGCAAAAATATCTTGAATTCAGCAAACTATTAAATATATCTTGAATTTTCCGTATTGGACTATGGGCATATATAAGGCGATCGTTCACAACCACCTTATAATCAACGCATAAACGCACCCCTCCATCCGCCTTTGGTATGATAACCAAGGGGGAGCCCTAATCGCTAGTTTTGGTTTTCGAAATTATTACAGTTTTTTCTAGCTGTTCTAGTTCTTGATTTACTTTTTCTATTAGGGCATATGTAATTTCACGCTGTTTATTAAAAATGGGTTTAACGTTGTTGCGTAATTTAAGAGACACTGTATATTGTTTTACACAACCAATTTTTTGTTGGAAAATCGAATTAAATGAATCTGTATCACTTACTTGCATAACCGTGTTGACTCCTTCTAAATTAATTTTGAGTTTTAATTTCCGACACCAATCACGACCGATGATAGCAGTGAAATCTTCAGGGACAATGTAAATTTCTTCAGTTATTGATAAACCATTAAGTTGTATTTGAACCTGGACTTTGCCATCAACTGTAAACGGATCAGAAGTGTATGACTTAAATGACATTGGGATTGAAAGAAGAGGAGCTTTTAAATTGAGTTTAGAATACTGGTTTCTGGGCAAAAACATAAATTTTGAACCCGTATCAACTTCAAATTTGATAGCCTTGCCTTCAATATTTATGGCTGTAAAAATTTTGTCTGAATCTTCAGAAGTATTTTTATGAATATCCATAACGTTTAAAATTCCATAGTGATGAGTTTCCTCAATTTGATTTGTAGATTCTTGATTCGAGTTACCTTTCATCAACCGTGCTTTAATGCAAACCTTGACCACATGTCCATTTCTACCACATTCAGAGCATTTGAGGTTATGTTTACTACTTAGACAATCCTAAGCGTAATGGTTGTTTTTACCGCATCTTAGACAGAGACCATCATGCCCCAACGATTTAAAATCGACGTTGAATTTTTCTTTCTTTGATTTACTTTTATTTGAATTACGATTATGTTGAAACTTTTTCCCTCCTGAAATTTTTTTGATTTCTGCCGACATCGACTGATTTGATTTTTTTGTGCAAGTTGCTTTGAGTCATGTTTTGCTGCTTCTAGTGCGAGAGCCTTCGTTACGATTTCAGAAAATCCACATAATTTGTTTTGTAGCAGTTGCTCACGTATCGCATTATCTTTAATACCTCTGATGAATTGCGCCCGAAGGAAAATATCTGCTACAGATTTCTTAAATTTCGCAGTCACCAATATTTTCCCTCAGTTTTGCTACGTACTCTGCAATTGAAAAGTTTTCCTGGTATTTCGACAGGAATTGATGCTGAGCAACTAAAACGTTTTGCTGAGGAGATAAATGTTGTTGTAGAAGTTGTATTAGATCTTCATACGTAAGATCGTTTGGATTTTTCAGTGCAGCTAAAGCTGCGACAATTCTTTGGCCCAATTGAGTTTAAAAGTAAACTTGAGCAGTACGCTTTGTTGCTATGTATGCCTTTCATTTGTGTATAATTTTCGAATCTCAATTTATAATTCCGGAATGATTCCTTTATAGTGTCTAGAACCTCGAAATTCGGCACTATGCTGTAGTAGCACCAAGGCTTAAAGATCTTTCACCATTGCCACTTGTTGGTACGTTGTTTGACATCGATTCCAGAATTTTCTGTTGAATTTCCATGAAGGCTTTAAACTGAGCGGTATCCATATTGATGGTTGAACTTTTACCAAGTCGTAAATTATCCTCGTCGGCGAATTATTGTAACTTTGTAATGAATTAAACACACGCGTATTTAACTTCAATATGAATTTCAATTTATTCAGTCTTTATCTTAGTAGAGGAAAAAAGTAAGTGAAGGAAGTAGAATAACCATACAACTTAAAATGTGTTTTTTAATGGTGATATTAGAATATAAATAACTTGTAATCTAGGTACTTGGTATGAATTACAGCAATACCATTGCAAACTTTGTTGCAGAGTTACCACACATAGAAACGGTTATAAGAAAGAAACGCGAAGAAGGTTTTGTAGATATAGACTATCGTGGAAAGCATAGTAACTATTTAACCGTGAACCCTGAGGTTAAAAATAGCATAAGACAATTCATTAACAATATTCGAGAGTCACTACTTACGTGCTCAAACAACTCGAGAACACATTGATAATGTACAAAAATATAACTTAAAAAGTATAACATATAAATATCTAATCCAAGGCCATTCTCAAAACGAAGGTGATAATGTACACAGCGTAATTGAGAAGCACGTAAAAAGACATCTACTCAGCGAGTCAACATATACGCCAGGTGAATATACGGCTCTAATAGCAACTGCTAAAAAGACTGGAATACCATATAAAGTTCACGAATTGTCTTATGAAAATTTGTATTTCGTAGTAAATGAGAAGTGGGAAAAAATAAATTGGCATAGTATTAAAACTCCCCGTGTAGAAAAGGACAACATCGATTACTTTTTTTACAAAACTTCATATAAGGACAAAGACTATTTAAGAGTTTTTGTACAGAAAGATAATTTGAAGTCTACAGATTATTGGAAAACCCTGGAGTAAGTTCTAAACCCATTTTCCGAATTCTAATACCAAACTTACTTGCTTGTAATAATTTCAGGTTATCTTGTGTTTATTCGGAAAAGGTGCCACATTCGGCAAATAAAAAAAGGGATATTATGGACCTAGTCAAGAGAAACATAATCCCTAAAAGGTATTATGAATCATACTACAAAAATTTAATAGGGAATTAATTTAATAAAATATATATTTTGAACTTTTTAGCAGTTGTTAGCATTTATTTAGATTTAAAAAATTTGTTTACTTTAGTCTTTTTCTATTTCATGTTTATCTGTTTTATTAAAAATGTATTAAATAAAGCAATAAATGTCATATAAAAAAACACAACTCAAAATATTTACTTCTTATAAACAAAAATGATTCAAGAAAATGATAGTAACTAAAAAAATCGCTTTTCTATCTGCAGACAATGACTATAATTGATGGGTTAAGAAAACAGATTTTGTCTCTCCTGAAAGCTTTGAAGTTTTTGAGTTAATACAGTATTGTTGAACGAGTGCGACATGTTCTTTTAGTTTATTAAATAAATTAAACGTACAGGTTATGGGGTACAAGGCGCGCTCGGTTTTTTAAAATAAGTTGTATTAGAAACTGGATAAATTAAATATTTTTTGAGGTGTGAGCAACATATCAAGTCTTCCAGTGGGGTTTTCGTTGGAGCGTTTACGAGGACGCGAGAATTTCGATGTGTGGAAGAGGCAGGCAAACTCCTGGTTGCTGGAAGGTTGTAAAGGACGGAGTAATTAATGATGCTGATGGTAACTTAAATGAACGTGCTTTGGCCGAAATTACTTTAATGGTTGATCCTTCAAAATATGGTCACATTGCTGCAGGCAGAACGGCAAAGGAAGCGTTGGATGCGTGAATGAAATCGTGATAATTGCTTTGAAGAGGAAGAACGCGGGGCTTAACATTGATGATGAGCTTACAGCATCACTAATATTGGCGGGATTGTCCGAAGACTAGTAGTATGGATTGGATGGTTCTGTATCACTTTTTCCATACAAAAATTGGCTCATGCCTACGCTACAGCCGGCATTGTTCGTTTGAGTGATAGGTTTGTAACATGTAGGGTGATAATATGTGATGTGTGTGTGTGTGTGTGTGTGTGTTGATATGCGATGTAGGGTGTTAATATGTGATGTGTGTGTGTGTGTGTGTGTTGATAGGCGACCATTGCTGATGGCGACACCAGCACCCCCACCACCCCCACCAGCACCACCACCACCACCCCCACCAGCACCACCACCACCACCCCCACCAGCACCACCACCACCACCGTGTGTGTGTGTTGATAGGCGATGTAGGGTGTTAATATGTGATGTGTGTGTGTGTGTTGATAGGCGACCATTGCTGATGGTAGGGTGTTTTGTGATAACGCAAATGGAATGCAATGCGGAAAATTTTGTGATAAAGAGCTAAATAGTTTGTGTGTGTGTGTGTTTACTTGATCATGCTTTTATGACGGGTGCATGAGTTAATTAGAAAACACTAGAAGAAATGTTGAACTTGACCCTTGCTGATGATTGGGTGTTTTTGAAATAAAATTTGCGATAGTTGTATGTTGATAAGGATCAAAACATAGTTTATTAACCTTAGATAATCATATTTTGTAAAGAACAGTTTGTTGAATTAATAAAAATCAAATAGGAAAAATATAATAAATTTTGTACATGTAAGCAATTTTTAAAATATAGATTTATAATTGTGAGGTAAATTTGCAGCTATTTTGATTAAAAATCAAATAGGAAAAATATAATAAATTTTGTGCATGCAAGCAATTTTTAAAATATAGATTTATAATTGTGAGGTAAATTTTCAGCTATTTTGATTAAAAATCAAATAGGAAAAATATAATAAATTTTGTACATGTAAGCAATTTTTTAAAATATAGATTTATAATTGTGAGGTAAATTTTTAGCTATTTTGATTAAAAATCAAATAGGAAAAATATAATAAATTTTGTGCATGTAAGCAATTTTTAAAATATAGATTTATATGTATGTATATATTTTTTTTATAACAACTAAATAGAGTTGAATTATCAAATTAGGAAGTATAACAAATTTTGTATATGTAAGCAATTTATATAAATTTACATATATTTTTTATAAAAAATTGTGAGGTAAATTTGCAGCTAGTTTGACTATATAAAGAGAAGCTGTTGAAGAAATTATTATTCAAAGCCTAAAAACTTGTTTTAAGAAATTAATTAATTCTTATAAAAAAAAAAAAAAAAAAAAAAAAAAAAAAAAAACATGTCAAGTGTAAATTTGTTTGATGACGAGGAAACGCAGATGATGATGTCTCCAATAAATAACATAGATGAAGAGGAAACTCAGATGGAGATGGCGACATCACCACCTCCAGCGCCAATAATTTATATAGATGATGACGAGGAAACTCAGATGATGATGTCTCCAATAAATAACATAGATGAAGAGGAAACTCAGATGGTGATGGCGACATCACCACCTCCAGCGCCAATAATTTATATAGATGATGACGAGGAAACTCAGATGCTGGCGACACCACCTCCAGCTTTAATGGGTAACCTAGATGACGAGGAAACAACGCCACCACCTCCTCCAGCTTTAATGGGTAACCTAGATGACGAGGAAACAACGCCACCACCTCCTCCAGCTTTAATGGGTAACCTAGATGACGAGGAAACACCGCCACCACCTCCTCCAGTCGCAGAATTTTTTACTTTAAATTCACCACCACCACCATTCCCATACCTAGATTATTTAATACAATCATCAACCACAACAACATCAGAAACTAGCTTTAACATCAATAATTTATACACCGACTATGTAAGAAATGTAAATAATTTAGGAACGCAGTTTCTATTATGTAATCAACAATTACATACATTTATTACATCTCATTTAAAATACACTGCGTTCCTTTTAAGAGAATTACATATGGAAAAGGAAAAATCTAACATATGTAATCCTTTAGAAAGCATTTTCATAAATAAAACAGAATGTAAAATTTGTTGGAATAGTGTAGAAGGGGCAGAGTTGTTCTTCCTTAGCTGCTCACATTATTTATGTATAAATTGTATGACAGCATGGAATAAAACAACATGCCCCTGGTGCATACAACAAATTTTACAAATGTTCAAAATTTGTAAGCGGGGGGAATGTTTTTTTATTGATAACATTACCCCCGGAGATTTTTTTCGTCATCTACATACTTCTGAAAACATTGATCTCACTTCCCACAGTGTAATGGGAAGTGAAGAGGAAGAGTTATAAAAATTAATAAAATAAAATTATTATAAATTAACTTTGTTTATTTTATTTGTATTAGGGATTTCTTTTTTCAGATCCAATTTCATTATTTAATTAAATAAAACAACAAAAATATACAAATTGTTTTTTATTTCACTTTTTATTAGGAATTTCTTTTTCAGATTTATAGTTATTAAAAATACGTTTGTAAAGATTCAACAGTCTGCGTACTAACAAATATTGATTATAAAATATTTTACAACTACAAATGTTGTAAGATTGTGTACAAATATTTTCACAAGAATATTTATGTACAATATTATTAAAATATACAAATGGATTACTTATATTATTATACATTCTTAATTCGTTAATAACTATAAGAAATAACTCTACATGCTGGTGTTCCATCTTAGGAAGACTTATAAAAATTAATAAAATAAAATTATTTAATTAAATAAAACAACAAAAATATACAAATTGTTTTTTATTTCACTTTTTATTAGGAATTTCTTTTTCAGATTTATAGTTATTAAAAATACGTTTGTAAAGATTCAACAGTCTGCGTACTAACAAATATTGATTATAAAATATTTTACAACTACAAATGTTGTAAGATTGTGTACAAATATTTTCACAAGAATATTTATGTACAATATTATTAAAATATACAAATGGATTACTTATATTATTATACATTCTTAATTCGTTAATAACTATAAGAAATAACTCTACATGCTGGTGTTCCATCTTTTTATCATAATTGAGTAAAAATTCTTCCAATTCAGCTGATGTTAACATTTTCTTAAAGATAAATAAAAAGTAGCGGTGAGGTGTAGTCTTTATAAAAGTTATCAAACAACTAAAATGAAAAAACTTAAATGTTTTCTTTATTTAAATACGAATTAATAAAATTTCTTAGTATAATAACATTTTTTTCAGCACATATTTGCTTAAAATTATTATCAATTTTATTATGATTTTTACAAATATTCACAGTTAAATTGTTTTTATACAAAGTTTTTATATTTGGACAACACAAATCATCTAAATTAATTATACTTAATTCTATTTCTCCTTCAAGTAGTTCTTGTAGCCATTTCACTTTTTCAAGTCCTTTAACATATACAACAGGGTATTCTTCCTCTCCTTTTCTCATACTTACTAATAAGTATTTTATTAACTCTTTTAAGGTAGAGTCGCCACTATTCCAATGTAATCCATGAAAGTTATTATACAACCACTTATTTGTAATTCTATCCTTTTTGGTTAATTCTGAGTATTTTAGTGGTGATTCAATGAGAAAGATTCGTCTCTCAAAGTCAGCTACTGAAATGCATACTTCTTTTGCATGAATTTTATTATCAAGGTAAAATCCTTGCATATCGATGACTATAAATCTATTCTTATTCATTGTTTTAATATAACTGTGAATATCTATGAAGGGTAGTATTCTTTTATTCTTATTTTTTATCATTAATAACGAAAAAGTGTTTTGTGGTTCTTTATTTATTTATTGCTTCTTTTCAAATATAATTTTGTAATAAATTCCAGATGGAATCTTTTTTATGGAATAAAATCCCGATGTTAGGTCCTTGATAACATCATCAGATATGTATGTATATTTATCTGGGAGGAAAACAATATGATTCTCGAGCTCCAGCATTATCCTCAGCCCATATAATGTAAGTTTTCTCTCACATCGTTTGATCCCCAGCGACTCATACATCGGAAAGTCCTTCAATGCTAACACAGTCTTTGAGTATTTTTGTTCACCAATATTATTCAAAATTTCAATTGTACTATTCATTTTATTTGTTTAGTTACTGTTATATGTATATATGTATATAATCACCAAATTTCAGACTAAGAACGAATACATTTGTCAAAAAATCAGTGATATTTATATCACAATTTGTAGGAGAAGAGATGTAAAAACATAAAGAGTAGAGGAGATGGTAACACGTGTACTTGTATGGTACAATTTATGTAACTATATATGTTTTTAATTAAATATTTGTGATTATGAATAACAACTGCGCAGTAACATAAAAGATGAAATATTTTGTGGTTTTTTATCTTTTTAATAATAATATGAATTACATAGGGTTAACTAATTTCAATCCGAACTCCCCTCACCTACAACTTAGGGTTTAAATACATTCATTCCTGAAAGATGAGCTCATTCTGGTTTAGAATATTCTACTAAAACTATATATTTGTTTAACATAAAAAAAAAATTTTAAAAATGGCAAGCTTTATTTGTGAGATTTGTTACAAAGTATACAATTTAAATTCATCACTAAGAAGACATATCCGTTTACATCATCATCGTGAAGAGCCAACTTCTTCGTTTCTTTGTACAGGAAGTAGTAGCGATGGTAGAACCATTTATTGCAAAGAGTGTAAAAAATCTATTCAGAAATCACATTGGCATTATCACAAAAGGACAAACGAGCATAAGCTAAAATGTATTAAAAATCTGAATAATAATGATGATGATGTTAAATGTATAAAATCGGTATTTAACAATCGCATTATGTCATATTTAATTGAAAATAAAAACAAAGCCGATTTAATACCTGAAAACTTTTTGTTTGCAATTAGAGAAAAAGTTATCGCATTATTAAATAATGTGATTGAAAAACGTCTAAACATAAAATTTAACATTGAACTGTTCAATGAATATGTTTTGTTTAAAGAAGGAGACGATTCATGTACGATTGAAATAAAATCACATCAAACTAAAATGTGTATTCTTAGTACATCTTCAACAGAGGATGATATTCTTATCACTTACAATAATCAATGTGATGACATAGTTAAAAAAATGAGTGAATTTCAGGAGCGTGATAGCGGTTGGACATTAACTGAAATATTACGCTTAGAAATCAATATTAATCAGTATAAATGTATCCAAGGCTCACAATATATCCCTTTACCACCAACAATACAGAGAAAGCATGCGTGTATAAATGTGCAAAACAATGATGAGTACTGCTTCAAGTGGACAACAATATCAGCATTATGTCAAAGTGAATTTAATTCAAATAGATCGTTATCCTACAAAATTAACAACATAACAGACGAAATTATAACATTGGAAAATAATATTGTGTTAAATTTTAAAAGCTTGAATTTTCCACTATCAATCAACCAAATTGAAATTTTTGAAGTCAACAATCCTGATATAAGTGTAAATGTGTTTGGCTTAGATGATGATGCTAATGTAGTGGGTCCATACTACTTTACTGCTCAGGAAAAATGTAATCATATTAACGTGTTACTGTTAGAAGGAAGAGGAAAATTTCACTATGTTTGGATTAAAAATCTTTCAAGGTATCTATATTATATATATATATATATATATATATATATATATATATATATATATATATATATATATATATATATATATATATTATAAATAATAATTATATCAAATTTTACATTACAGATTGGTAAGAAGACAATTAACAAAAAGAGAAAACAAAATACATATATGTAATACCTGTTTAATACATTTCCGTAATGAGGTGTCTGTCCGAAAACATAAGGAACATTGTAATAAAATTGTAACTACGTTGCCCACTACAGACAATAATTTAGTAAGTTTTAAGAATGTAAAAAAGCAAATGGATGTGCCTTTTGTGGTATACGCTGATTTTGAATGTATTCTAGAATCAGTAAATATACAAAATTCAGCGAATGTTAAATCCACACAAAAGCATATTCCAATTGCCTATAGTTATTATATTAAATGTTCATATAACACTAGTTTAGATATATTTAGAATCTATAGTGGTGATGACGCACCGAAACATTTTTTCATTAGTTTAGTGCGGGATGTGCGAGATATTTATATGAATTATTTAAGTGTAGTCAAACCAATGAATTCCTTATCACCACTTCAACAGATAAAACAAATGCAGGACACAATTTGTCATATTTGTAACAAATTTCTATCTCTTGAAGATCGTGTGGCTGATCATTGTCATTTAACGGGCGAATATAGAGGTCCAGCTCATAACAAATGCAATTTAGAGTACCAAATCGCAAACTTTATTCCTATATTTTTTCATAATCTTTCGTCATATGATTGTCATTTGTTTGTTAGAGAACTTTCATCTATTGAAGGTGATATAAATATAATTCCTTTAAATAAAGAAATATATGTATCTATATCTAAAAGAATTCTGATTAATGATAGTGGTAATGAAAAGAAAACAATAGAACTACGTTTTCTAGATTCCTGTCGGTTTATGCCATCAAGTTTAGAAAAGTTAGCAGGATACTTGTCCGATGGCGATTTACTATCAGTAAAATCAGCTTACCAAAATCCTAATGAGTTCAATTTAATGAAACGTAAAGGTGTCTTTCCATATGATTATATAGATTCAGTGAATCGTCTTGAGGAAACACAGCTACCACCCAGTTCAAGTTTCTTCAGTAAACTTACTAATGAGTCGTGTAGTGTAGAGGATTATGAACATGCTGAAAATGTTTGGAATACATTCAAATGTACTAAACTATTAGACTATCTTCTATTATATTTAAAAGTAGATGTTTTACTGCTTTGTGATGTTTTTGAAAGTTTTCGTAAAGTTTGTAAAAATATTTACAGTTTAGACCCTTGTCAATATTATACTACTCCGGGGTTATCTTGGGATGCTATGTTAAAAACAACACAAATAGAGTTGGAATTGTTGACTGACATTGAAATGTATAATTTCGTTGTGCGAGGTATTAGGGGAGGTATTGTTCAATGCAGTAAACGACATTCTATAGCCAATAATATATATATTAGTGATTATGACAATACAAAAGAGTCAAATTATCTAATATATTTAGATGTAAATAATTTGTATGGTTATGCTATGTCTCAATACCTTCCCATCAACAATTTCAAGTGGTTGGAAGACTCTGATAATTTTAATGTAAGTAGTGTAGGGGAAGATTCTGAGTTTGGTTACATATTAGAAGTAGATTTGGAATATCCAACTACACTACACGACTATCATAGTGACTTTCCATTCTGTTCAGAATTAAAAAAAATTGAACACATGAAACAGCGGAAATTGGTAACAGATTTAAATAGCAAAACCAATTATATCATACATTATCGCAATCTTCAACAATGCCTTCAACATGGACTGATTTTAAAGAAAATTCATAGAATTCTTCAATTTAATCAATCGAATTGGTTGAAAAAATATATTGATTTGAATAACCATCACAGAACTTTAGCTAAAAACACATTTGAACAGAACTTTTTCAAATTGCTAAATAACGCTGTATATGGTAAGACAATGGAAAACGTTGATAAAAGAAAAGATATTAAAATAGTATGTGAGTGGGAGAATAGAGGTAAACGATTGGGAGCTAGAGCTCTCATTGCTAAACCTAATTTTCATAGTTGTCTTCAAATTCACAACGAAATGCTTGCCATTCAAATGCGAAGAGTGCGAACTGTATATAATAAACCCATTTACATTGGTTTCACAGTCTTGGAATTGTCAAAATTTAAAATGTATAGTTTTCATTACGATTACATGAAACATAAGTACAATGAAAATGTTAATCTGAATTATATGGATACCGATTCTTTTATATATGATGTTAAAACAAATGACATTTATGATGATATCAGAAATGATATAAAAAATCAATTTGATACATCTGCATATCCGAAAGAAAATGTTTATAATTTACCATTGTTAAATAAAAAAGTATTAGGAATGATGAAGGATGAATGTAATGGCAAAGTTATTAAGGAGTTCATTGGTCTACGAGCTAAAATGTATTCAGTAAAAATAGATAATGTTGATAAAGAAATAAAAAAAATAAAAGGAGTAAAACAAAGTGTGACCAACAAATTAACAATTAAAGATTTTAGAAAATGTTTGTTGGAGAAAAAACTATATTATGACACAATGTATGTATTTAAATCAAAAATTCATGAATTGTATACACAACATGTATGTAAACTAACATTAAGTTATTTAGATGATAAGAGATTTATACATGAAAATGGTATTGATACATATGCTTGGGGGCATTATAAAATAAATGCTTCTTCTGATGATGATGATGATATGTTATGTAACTAGCTCTAAGTATAATTGATAAGAAAAAAACTGTATATTAATAAAAAATTACCTGATTACAAATAAAAGAAAAAAAATATTTTTTTTTTATTTTAAATTATATTTATTGTATAGAAATTTTAAACACAAGTGACCACAATTAAATGTATTGAATTTCTGTTTTTGATTATAATTATATTCAATAGGCGATTTTAAATAGTTGATGATTTCCAATGGTGGTTGTAAATCTCCAAAGCTATCAAAATATTCTTTATAGTTATGATGTTTATAATATGCTACCCAATGTGTTCCAGGACCATTTGAATTATCTAAATTAACAATACCGCATTCTTGTGTTAACGGTTTTCTAGGCAAAGTATTACGCATGAAAACACCTCTGAAATGTTTCAGTTGTTTACCATATTTATTCAAATCGATGTCTGTTAGAGGACGATTAGGTAGATTTTTTAAAAGTTTTTTGGAGCTGGACTATAGAAGAGACCATATCCAGTTTTATATGGTTTTAAATATAATCCTTTCCCCATGGCAATTGATTCCATATATCTATTGTGACGGGAAGCCTCAGCCAATTGTTCTTTTCCATTTTTTATATCATTCACTGCTTTAACAATAGCAGATCCACCGGTTGCTAAGCCTCCAAGTGCTGATAATGCTGTAAGTATAGGAACAAGAGGAAGAAATCCGCCAATTCTTGGTACTGGTATAACTCTCGGTACAATAATGTTTGTTCTCTTTTTCCCTTTTAAGTTGGAATGAACTGCCTTTTGAGCAATTTTAACTGCATCATTGATATCGGAAGGCTTCTCTTTTCTCAATAGCTTCAATGTATTCTTTATAGTTGTTGTAAATAATTTTTTATGATATTTATTCTTCTTTCTGTTTTTCCTTCGTTTCTTTTTTTTATTTTTACGAATCTTTAAATTATTTTTAATACCCATACCAAATTTTAATTTTGCTTTCATTGCGTTAGTTACAAACCAAGAGTCAGCTTTTTCTTCTAAATTACTATCTGTAGATTTCACTCGTTGCCAAGCCTTTTCAGCTAAAATTCGATCTGCTTGATGTCTCTTATTTATATCTTCTGATTGAGAATATGCAATGTCGTGCTCTCTGCAAGCTGCATCCAATAAATTAATTCCTCTATCACCTCTTGCTAATCGTTTTTCAAGTTTAGTTCCAGGTCCACAAAACTGATATCCAGGCAAATGTAGCTCAATAGGCAATTTATTTATTATGTTGTTTACAAATCCTCTTCCACTTTTACACTGTTTAGCTTTCAAATTTTTAATATAGTTTTTATACATTTTTTGTTTTTTTGTTTTTTCATTAACACCTGTAATAGTATTAACATGAACATATTAAATGACAATAATTTTCTATATAAACGTTATTTATAAGATTATGATATTAGTTAATCAATTAATCAATCATTATGCGTTTCGTTAAGCAATCAAAGAAAATTGTTATAAGAAATATTGATGAATCAACAAAAAATATTTCCAAAACTGTACACAACATATTATTACCGAATTCAATACGTGCATTAATTGTCGGACCATCAAATTGCGGTAAAACTAATGTAATGATAAGTCTAATAGAAAGCCCTAACGGATTGAGATTTAAAAACATATATATATATTCAAAATCATTGTATCAACCAAAATATTGCTATTTAAAGAAACTAATTAAACCAATAAAAGAAATTAATCTCTTCACGTTTTCAGAAAATGAAAATGTTCTAAGTCCAGCTAAAGCATATCCACATTCCATAATTATATTCGATGATGTGATTTGTGACAAACAAAATACAATAAGAGATTACTTTTGTATGGGAAGACATAAATATATTGACTGTTTTTATCTATGTCAAACATATACCAAAATTCCTAAACATCTAATACGTGATAATGCAAACATGATTATAATATTTAAACAGGATGAAATGAATCTAAAACATATATTTAACGATCATGTTATCGGTGATATGTCGTTCAAAAAGTTTGTAGAGCTCTGTAGTGAGTGTTGGAAGGAAAAATATGGATTTCTTGTTATAAATAAGGATGATTTATTAAGTAAAGGACGTTATCGAAAAGGATTTGACAAATTCATACAAATTTAAAGAAAAATGTAAAACAGTTCGTTATCACATGTAAAGCAGATATAAAGCAGATCGTTATCAGATGTAAAGCAGATCGTTAGCAGATGTAAAGCAGATCGTTAGCAGATCGTAAATAGATGTAAAGCAGATCAATATGGATAATAAAAAAGTTTTAAACGATATTGTTAAGACAAGAGCAGTTTTAAAAGACAAATTAAAAAATATCAAATACAATGAGATTGATCGAATTAATTTATTGGAAGATACTTTTCAACCAATTACAACTCCATTAAAACAATTAGTTCAAAAGTTTGATTCTGAAGATGGAAGATATGACAAAGATGAAGGAAATTATGATATATCAGTTTCAAAACCTTCAACAAAAGGCACATCACCACAATCACCACCACCAGCACCACCACTAAAACCAAATCTTAATGTTAAGGAGGATGATGACAATATGTTTCTTGATGATAATAAATATAACGTTAATTATAGTGAACATAAAGTAAAAAAGCATAATTTAAAAAGAATAAAAAACCAGAATTTAAAAAGAATAAAAAAACATAATTTAAAAAGAATAAAAAAACATAATTTAAAAAGAATTATCACATCAAACGATATAAAGGATTTAATTTTAACTAAAAGCAGAAAATTTAGTGTAAATAATAATAAGTCAAAACTTAATGTTAAGACAAATGATAATGATGATGATGATATATATAGAGTAAAAAAACAAAATTTAAAGAAAATAAAAACCAATAATTTAAAACGAATAAAAAAACATAATTTAAAAAGAATTATCGCATCAAACGATATAAACGATTTAATTTTAACTAAAAACAGAAAACTGAGTGTAAACAAAAGTAAATCGGTAGCAAGAGATAATAAAAAACTCAATAATAAATATAAATTAAAAAAACATAATTTAAAAAGAATAAAAAAACAAAATTTAAAGAAAATAAAAACTAATAATTTTAAAAGAATTATCACATCAAACGATATAAAGGATTTAATTTTAACTAAAAACAGAAAACCTAAAAGTAGTAGACAGATCTTACGAAAAATAAGTAATATAAAAGCTCCACCAATTTTATATAATCCTACAATACAACCTTCCTCAGCAGTGTTAAATGAAGCTCCATCAATTTTATATAATCCTACGATACAACCTTCCTCAGCAGTGTTAAATGAAATAAATAATTATGATGATAATGATATAGAAAATGTTAAACTTTGTTTAGAATCAAAATGTTCAAATCAATCGAGTGATGATAAAACTACTGGTAAAATATCGCAACAAAGTAAAGCAGACAGAAAGTTAAAACGAAAACCGAATGATGACGATGACAACGTTTTTGACAATTATCAAAAACAGAGAAAAACTACACATATATTCTCGAAACGTAAGAGTACTTCACAATTAAATAATGACAGAAAACGTATTCGTTTAAACAACGAAGTTAAATCATCACTTTATAAAAATATTGAAGCACTTATGCAAAATAAAAATATAGATAAGATTTATGGCTTCAATATTGATGCTGAAGGAAGATGGCGTTACGGCAACAATAAACTGATATTTAATGAAGATAACGCAATTCAAATAGACAACAGCAAATGGAAAATGACTCCTGGATTGTTTCAATTAGTATTTCATTCGAAACCTTTGCACTATACTAAGAATGATCTAAATCAATATAAAGATATTTTAATAAAAACAAATGTACATAGACGTCGCTATCAACCTAATCAACAAATAAAAGGAACAAAAGCATTTAAGTATCGAAAAATAATTAAAAATATATTCAAAAAGAAAAAAAATATTTTAAAAAAAGGTAGCGGTTTATCATTAAAATCAGTAAATAATCGTAAGCCAAACTATATATATTGGGATGATCCTAATGAATTAGTCGATAGACTACGTTTACTTCTTTCATCAGAGAGTGTGGGACATAATAATCATAAAAACGAAATAATTTCGATTATAGAAGAACTTAAAGAGGCTAACATAATATATTAGATAAAATGAGTAACATAAATAAATTTGGTGAAAGCACTGTTAAACAAAAACTTAACAGAAATTCAGTTACAAAAGACTATATTAGCAAAACAAATAATATGTTAACTAGTAAAATGAACGGCTTAAGAACGGATATAGACAACCTTTCTATGATTTATAATGTGGAAATGAAAATATTACAACTTAATATCAATCAATCAATTATAACTAATTACGAAAAAATCTTTGATGATATTAACAAGCAATCAACAAAAATTGAAAAATTGGAAAGGGATGTAGAAAATATTAATAATTCCATTCAAAAACATATTGAAAATACAACAAATACTATTAATAAAACCATTAAGAATCATATAATCAATGAAAATAAGGAATACAGAAATAATATTGAAAGCAGATTCAGTAGCATCGAAGAATTTATACATAAATGGGTTGGAATGGAAGAACTCAAAAATCAATACACAAATCAATTATATGAAATTAAAAATGATATGAAAGTATTTAAGGAAACTATTAACAATAGTAAGCAATTATACAAAGAAAATAAAATGTATTTAAGTAACCTTGAACAGAGATTTAATAACATTGAAAATTATCTGTTTAAGACAATCGGTATGAAAAAAGAAACAAATTAAAGGATATATAACATTACATAAATCTCAAAAAAGCATTTGATAGAAACAAAATGGATATTAATGTGGATAAAAGAGAGATAGTGGAAGAACTACATAAACAAGCTAGAAAAACTTTTAAAAGGCGACGAGTTGTAATGAAGGGAATAGATAATTTGTGGCAAGCTGATCTGGTTGAAATGGGATACTATGCAACAGATAACAGAGGTTATCGTTATCTTCTAACAATAATAGACACATTTTCAAAAAAAGCGTGGGCTGTTGCAGTAAAAAATAAAACAGCGCAGAGCGTAACGAATGCTATGAAAAGTATTTTCGACAAAAATCATCGGAAACCTGTAAACTTACAAACAGACGATGGAAAAGAGTTTTTTAACAATAAATTTCACCATTTAATGCAATCAAATCAAATTAATCACTATTCAACATATAGTAGTCTAAAAGCATCCATTGTTGAACGATTTAATAGAACATTAAAGGCTATGATGTGGAAAGAGTTTAGTTATCAAGGAACATACAAGTGGATAAATAAATATCAAGAACTTGTAAATATATATAATAACACATATCATAGAACAATTAAAATGGCACCTAATGATGTTAACTCATCTAATGAAAAATCACTTTTGAATACCGTCTATAATAACTTGAAAATTTTTAAAAAGCCAAAATTTAAAGTTGGTGAGAAAGTACGAATAAGCAAATATAAACATATATTTGAAAAAGGTTATACACCAAACTGGACTACAGAAATATTTAAAGTTAAATTTGTAAGAAATACAAATCCAAACACTTACATTTTAGAGGACTACGAAGGACATGAAATTAAAGGTGGATTTTACGAATTTGAGTTAATGAAAACTAAATATCCACAAACGTATTTAGTTGAAAAAGTTTTAAGGAGAAGAGGAAATTTGTTGTTCGTTAAGTGGTTAGGTTTTTCATCTGAACACAACTCTTGGATTAACGTTGATGATACATTACTATAAAATACATTATAAAAATGATAATGCTATTTATTTTGAGACCAAACGTTAAGATGTCTATAACGTTAACCCTAAACGGAAACTCGTCACTACTTATTGCTAACTACTTTCCACCTATCGAGCTCAACCAAAACTATGTTTGTGGACTAATAAGTTTCGATACATATCATTCAATACCAAATGTTGATGTACAAAACAATTTATTTCATATTGGTAATCATGAAATAGAAATTCCTGTGGGGTCATATGAATTTTCTGATATAGCTGACTACATTACTGAAAAATATAACAAGTTGAATAATAAAGGAATTCTTAATATTCAAGCAAATTATAATACACTGCAAACTTATATACAAAGCTCGGTTGATCAGATATATTTTAATAAAGAACGAACAATTGGATCACTGCTTGGCTTTAGTGCTAGAGTCTTGGAACCAAATGAAGAGTATAGTTCAGATAAAACAATAGATATTACAAAAGTGAATACTATATTACTTGAGTGCAATATTGTAACTGGCACATATATAAATAACGTTTCTGCGCACACTCTCCATCAGTTTTCTCTGAACGTCAGTCCTGGTTATAAAATAACTGAAGCACCCGTTAACGTAATCTACTTACCTGTAAATACAAAATTAATAAATACACTTGCTGTGAAAGTGGTTGATCAAGACGGAAATCTTATTAATTTTCGAGGAGAAACAATTTCTATAAGACTTCATTTGAAACCGATGAAGGAATGATTATATATAATAAAAACACCTTAAATAATAAAACAATATATACATCGTCATCAATACTATCACCATCAACACAATATCAAACAAAAGGAAATCGAAAAACTTTAAGCAAATTAAATCAAGAATTTTTGCAAAATTTAGGATATAAATTAAGAAATAATTAATAAGAATGAGTGATCTAATTAACATATTAAATAAACCACAATTTGATAATTCAATTATCAGAAAAGAATATCACAGCTATACATCCTATTTACAATCATTTAAGAATAATGATGAAATTCGGATATCAATACAAAACCAAGATTTATATGTTCTACCTAGTGAAAGCCATTTATATATTGAAGGATTTGCAACAAAAGATGATTCGACGGTTTCATTAACTCTCAAACTTCTGAACAACTGTATGGCCTATCTTTTCGATGAAATTCGCTACGAGTTAAATGGTGTAGAGATTGATCGTACTCGTCAACTTGGAATCACAACAGATATAAAAAACTATGTGTCACTAAATCAAGCGGAAAGTGATGCATTAGTAAATGCAGGATGGGCACCAAATAATGCAGACGATCTATCACTTGTTAGTGGTTATTTCAATTTTTGTGTACCATTAAAAATGTTACTTGGATTTGCCGAAGATTTTAATAAAATAATAGTAAATTCTAAACATGAATTAATACTTCTACGCTCTAAAGACGATTCTCAGGTTATCAAGTCTATTTTATTGACTGAAAAATTTAAACTATCTATATTAAATATTACATGGAAAGTACCTCATGTACAGCTTGCTGATGCCTACAAGCTACAGATGTTTAAAACAATCAACACTCGTCATCCATTAAATATATCATTTAGAAGTTGGGATATGTATTACTATCCTTCCCTTCCAGAAAGCACTACAGTGTTATGGAATGTTAAACTGGCTAGTGAGAATGAGAGACCACGTTTCTTGCTTATAGCTTTTCGCGATTCTAACAATAATTTTGTACATTGCGATTTAACTGATGTAAAAGTTCATCTCAACTCAGATACATATCCTTACGATGATTTAAATCTTAAGTTCGAACGAAATCGGTTTGCTCTACTATATGATATGTATTCAAAATTTCAATATAATTATTATTTACGCGATCCACAACCATTACTAAAACGAGACAATTTCAAATCAACTGCACCAATCATTGTCCTAGATGTATCTCATCAAAATGAAACAGTTAAAACTGGGCCCATCGATGTGCGAATTGAAATGAAAACACTAAAGAACATACCATATAATACATCTGCATATTGCTTAATCATACACGATAGAATGTTTGAATATATACCTCTTACAAATGAAATAAGAAAGATATTGTAAATATAAGTTTAATTTAAGTATTTTTATTTTTTAAATAAAAAAAAAATAATAAAACCAAAAGAAATTTTTTTTTAATTTTGTAAATAAGTTCATAGGTATGTATAAAAAGGTAAACTATTATCTATTCTCTAGCATTACAGCTTTAGTCCCAATTGCGTACACATCTAATGCATAAAACAAAAACAATGAAGCTTATCATAGTATGTTTTTTAGTTGTGTTAAGAATACTGTCTGCTATATCATTATCAATATCGAACATCAGTACTCCAAAAATCGAATCAAATTCAAAAAGCATTGAATTCAACTTTACCCTTCCCAATAGTGAGATTCTAAAAATAAACATATCATTTGTAATGTTAAAGGAAAGTGAACCACTAGAAATAAGGGATGATGATGAATATCAATCAGATGACAATGTAAAAATATTAACGACACCAACTATACCTGATACAGCAGGAAACTTAAAGAGTAATAGTAGCCATTCCTTTTTTTCATATTTTAACCCAAATTTGACAAAATCAACTATTTTGTCAACAACAACAACAACTACTGATTCACCAGTCACAACAATAACAACAACAACAGATGAACCGCAAAAAATAATTACAGTAGATGATGCAATAGAAGCATTTCGCAAGGAACTCATTAATAAAGAAATGAATATAGGTGGAATTCTAGATGCTAAACAGATATTTTATCGACATTTTAATCTTCAATATGAAAATGTTGAAGTACCTATTCGTTGCACCTATAACAGTAGATTTGAAACACAATATTTAAAAATTAGTTGTTTTGAATATCGTGAAATTGAACAAGAACGAATTCTCAGTAATGGTGAAATTGAGAAAGTTCGAGTAGAAGACTTAACACGCAAATTGCAACACATTAAAATTACCAATCTTCAGAATTATAAACAAACATATAAAATGACTATTGAATAATAGTTTAACTTTTAGTAACTAATCGAACATTGTAGACAAACCATTATGGATGCAAAACTTTTAAAAATAATCCTAGTCATTCTAATACAATATAATACTGTACGATGTAATACACAATATTATTTACAATATCAAAGACAACAAGAACAACAACAGCAACATCAAATTCATAATAGTACTATTTCATTAGATGGTGAAACAAACAGATATCTTAATTTTAAATTTAAGCTCCCAAATCAAACATTGAATGTAGAAATACATTTATCAGTTCAACTAGATCCTTCTACATCAGAAAACAATTCCACAACAACAACAACAGCTGACCCTTACACGCGACAGTCACGAAGCAGTGATAATGAAAAACATTTTACTATAGATGATCTAATTGAAGCATTTAGAAAAGAATTAATTCAAAAAGAAACTAACATTGGCGGTATCATTGAAAGCTCTAAAGTTTTCTATCGACATTTCAATCTAAAATATGACTACTATGAGATCAGAGTTCGCTGTGGTTATTACAGTAACTATAAATATCATACATTAAACATTTACTGTTTTCAATACAATCCTGATGAGGATAGAGATATCTTCCCCGACGAAAGAAACCATAAACATAATTTTGAAACGCAATATCTCACTGAACGTTACTCCAATCTTATAAATATAAGAACCATCAATATAAAAGATTACACACAAACACTTCACATGAGTATAAAGTAATTCACAACCAAGATGCTCAAAGAAATATTAGATTTTTTAAAATCATGTGCTCATATAATTTCTGATGAAGATAAAACTAAACTTATCAATATACATTCACAACTTGAGTATGCATACAACTTGAGAACCATAAAAAATAAACATGGTGAACATTTTGAGAATTGTATTTGGTCAAACGAAAACAATGCATGTGGACCCGACACCTGTCAATGTCACTACCATAAACTATGCAATAACCAAGCCGAAGATGAAGCAAGAAATATTATCAACTTTTATAATATAATTAAATGCAAAAATTGTACCTTTAATAAATAACATATTGATTTACTTTGGCTTTTCTTAGAATAATAAATTTAATTGCTATATAAATAAACAAACTATTTTTTGTTCCTTATCAACACAAAACTATCGCAAATTTTATTTCAAAAACACCCTATCATCAACAACGGTATGTTACGCTCCTCACAAAAGTAAATTTCACACACACACACACACACACACACACACACACACAAACTATTTAGCTCTTTATCACAAAATTTTCCGCATTGCATTCCATTTGCGTTATCACAAAACACCCTACCATCAGCAATGGTCGCCTATCAACACACACACACACATCACATATTAACACCCTACATCGCCTATCAACACACACACACGGTGGTGGTGGTGGTGCTGGTGGGGGTGGTGGTGGTGGTGCTGGTGGGGGTGGTGGTGGTGGGGGTGGTGGGGGTGCTGGTGTCGCCATCAGCAATGGTCGCCTATCAACACACACACACACACACACATCACATATTAACACCCTACATCGCATATCAACACACACACACACACACATCACATATTATCACCCTACATGTTACAAACCTATCACTCAAACGAACAATGCCGGCTGTAGCGTAGGCATGAGCCAATTTTTGTATGGAAAAAGTGATACAGAACCATCCAATCCATACTACTA
The DNA here is from genome assembly GCA_951800035.1 of Linnaemya tessellans. Classification (NCBI taxonomy): domain Eukaryota; kingdom Metazoa; phylum Arthropoda; class Insecta; order Diptera; family Tachinidae; genus Linnaemya; species Linnaemya tessellans. The sequence goes on from OX637536.1 coordinate 77,618,846, forward strand.
AGACTTCAAACCCGTAGTGATGGCAGTGGAAAACTCTCAAGAAAAGCTGACCGTGGATATGGTGAAGAACCTTCTACTTCAAGATACAAAATTTGATACATAAAGTTCAGTAAAAGATGCTGCATTTTATTCTAAGAACCAGAAGAAGAAAAAGGCGATTCAATGTTATAATTGCAAGAAATTTGGGCACATCTCTAAAAATTGTCAAGATGGCAATAGCAACAAAAGTCATGGTAAGTTAGACAGAAAAATTAACAAAAAAGAAGTTTCTTCAACAATTATCTCTTGCCCTATAACGCGTTATAGGAAAGCAAGCAAAAAACAAATTCTGCTTACGCAGCAAACTAATATGTATACAAAAGAAACAAATTTTGTTTCTTTCGCTCTCCTTAGGTTTTGGCTTCTCTTTAACATAGAGCAGGGATGGATAACAAGTACTTTTCAATTTTATCTATATTTTGAGTTAAGGTGCTTGTTGCTAAGTAGTATGAATTGGATGGTTCTGTATCACTTTTTCCATAAAAAAATTGGCTCATGCCTACGCTACAGCCGGCATTGTTCGTTTGAGTGATAGGTTTGTAACATGTAGGGTGTTAATAAGTGGTGTGTGTGTGTGTTGATAGGCGATGTAGGGTGTTAATATGTGATGTGTGTGTGTTGATAGGCAACCATTGCTGATGGCAACACCACCACCTCCAGCCCCAATATTTAACTTAAATGACGAGGAAACTCAGCTGCTGATGGCGACACCACCATGAGTAAATTAGAAAACACTAGAAGAAATGTTGAACTTGACCCTTGATGATGATTGGGTGTTTTTGAAATAAAATTTGCGATAGTTGTGTGTTAATAAGGAGCAAAAAACAGTTATTAACCTTAGATAATCATATTTTGTAAAGAACAGTTTGTTGAATTAATAAAAATCAAATAGGAAAAATATAATAAATTTTGTACATGTAAACAATTTTTAAAATATAGATTTATATATATATATATATATATATATATATATTTTATAAAAACTAAATAGAGTTGAATCATCAAATAGGAAAAATATAACAAATTTTGTATATGTAAGCAATTTTTAAAATATAAATTTATATATATTTTTTATAAAAAATTGTAAAGTAAATTTGCAGCTAGTTTGACTATAAAAAAAGAAGCTGTTGAAGAAATTATTATTCAAAGCCTAAAAACTTGTTTTAAGAAATCATTTAATTCTTATTAAAAAAAAAATGTCAAGTGAAAATTTGTTTGATGACGAGGAAACTCAGATGCTGATGGCGACACCACCACCTCCAGCCCCAATAATTCACTTAGATGACGAGGAAACTCAGATGCTGATGGCGACACCACCACCTCCAGCCCCAATAATTCACTTAGATGACGAGGAAACCTAGATGTTGATGGCGACACCACCACCTCCAGCCCCAATAATTCACTTAGATGACGAGGAAACTCTGATGCTGATGGCGACACCACCACCTCCAGCTCCAATAATTCACTTAGATGACGAGAAAACTCAGATGCTGATGGCGACACCACCACTAATTCCCAATAATTCACTTAGATGACGAGAAAACTCAGATGCTGATGGCGACACCATTAATTCCAGCCCAAATAATTCACTTAGATGACGAGGAAACTCAGATACTGATGGCGACACCACCACTAATTCCCAATAATTCACTTAGATGACGAGGAAACTCAGATGCTGATGGCGACACCACCACCTCCAGCAACAATAATTCACATAGATGACGAGAAAACTCAGATGCTGATGGCGACACCACCAACTCCAGCCCAAATAATTCACTTAGATGACGAGGAAACTCAGATACTGATGGCGACACCACCACTAATTCCCAATAATTCACTTAGATGACGAGGAAACTCAGATGCTGATGGCGACACCACCACCTCCAGCCCCAATAATTCACTTAGATGACGAGGAAACTCAGATGCTGATGGCGACACCACCACTAATTCCAAATAATTCACTTAGATGACGAGGAAACTCAGATGCTGATGGCGACACCACCACCTCCAGCCCCAATAATTCACTTAGATGACGAGGAAACAGATGCTGATGGCGACACCACCACCTCCAGCCCAAATAATTTACTTAGATGACGAGGAAACTCAGATACTGATGGCGACACCACCACCTCCAGCCCCAATAATTCACTTAGATGACGAGGAAACTCAGATGCTGATGACGACACCACCACCTCCAGCCCCAATAATTCACTTAGATGACGAGGAAACTCAGATGCTGATGGCGACACCACCACCTCCAGCCCCAATAATTCACTTAGATGACGAGGAAACTCAGATGCTGATGGCGACACCACCATCTCCAGCCCCAATAATTCACTTAGATGACGAGGAAACTCAGATGCTGATGGCGACACCTTCACTAATTCCCAATACTTCACTTAGATGACGAGGAAACTCAGATGCTGATGGCAACACCACCACCTCCAGCCCCAATAATTCACTTAGATGACGAGGAAACTCAGATGCTGATGGCGACACCACCACCTCCAGCCCCAATAATTCACTTAGATGACGAAGAAACTCAGATGCTGATGGCGACACCACCACTTCCAGCCCCAATAATTCACTTAGATGACGAGGAAACTCAGATGCTGATGGCGACACCACCACCTCCAGCCCCAATAATTCACTTAGATGACGAGGAAACTCAGATGCTGATGGCGACACCACCACCAATTCCCAATAATTCACTTAGATGACGAGGAAATTCAGATGCTGATGGCAACACCACCACCTCCAGCCCCAATAATTCACATAGATGACGAGGAAACTTAGATGCTGATGGCGACACCACCACCTCCAGCCCAAATAATTCACTTAGATGACGAGGAAACTCAGATGCTGATGGCGACACCACCACCTCCAGCCCAAATAATTCACTTAGATGACGAGGAAACTCAGATACTGATGGCGACACCACCACCTCCAGCCCCAATAATTCAATTAGATGACGAGGAAACTCAAATGCTGATGGCGACACCACCACCTCCAGCCCCAATAATTCACTTAGATGACGAGGAAACTCAGATGCTGATGGCGACACCACCATCTCCAGCCCCAATAATTCACTTAGATGATGAGGAAACTTAGATGCTGATGGCGACACCACCACTAATTCCCAATAATTCACTTAGATGACGAGGAAACTCAGATGCTGATTGCGACACCACCACCTCCAGCCCCAATAATTCACTTAGATGACGAGGAAACTCAGATGCTGATGGCGACACCACCACCTCCAGCCCCAATAATTCACTTAGATGACGAGAAAACTCAGATGCTGATGGCGACACCACCACCTCCAGCCCCAATAATTCACTTAGATGACGAGGAAACTCAGATGCTGATGGCGACACCACCACCTCCAGCCCCAATAATTCACTTAGATGACGAGGAAACTCAGATGCTGATGGCGACACCACCACCCCCAGCCCCAATAATTCACTTAGATGACGAGGAAACAGATGCTGATGGCGACACCACCACCTCCAGCCCAAATAATTTACTTAGATGACGAGGAAACTCAGATACTGATGGCGACACCACCACCTCCAGCCCTAATAATTCACTTAGATGACGAGGAAACTCAGATGCTGATGACGACACCACCACCTCCAGCCCCAATAATTCATTTAGATGACGAGGAAACTCATATGCTGATGGCGACACCACCACCTCCAGCCCCAATAATTCACTTAGATGACGAGGAAACTCAGATGCTGATGGCGACACCACCATCTCCAGCCCCAATATTTCACTTAGATGACGAGGAAACTCAGATGCTGATGGCGACACCACCACTAATTCCCAATAATTCACTTAGATGACGAGGAAACTCAGATGCTGATGGCGACACCACCACCTCCAGCCCCAATAATTCACTTAGATGACGAGGAAACTCAGATGCTGATGGCGACACCACCACTAATTCCCAATAATTCACTTAGATGACGAGGAAACTCAGATGCTGATGGCGACACCACCACCTCCAGCCCCAATAATTCACTTAAATGACGAGGAAACTCAGATGCTGATGGCGACACCACCACCTCCAGCCCCAATAATTCACTTAGATGACGAGGAAACTCAGATGCTGATGGCGACACACCCACCTCCAGCCCCAATAATTCACTTAGATGACGAGGAGACTTAGATGCTGATGGCGACACCACCACCTCCAGCCTCAATAATTCACTTAGATGACGAGGAAACTCAGATGCTGATGACGACACCACCACCTCCAGCCCCAATAATTCACATAGATGACGAGGAAACTCAGATGCTGATGGCGACACAACCACCTCCAGCCCCAATAATTCTTTTAGATTACGAGGAAACTCAGACGCTGATGGCGACACCACCACCTCCAGCCCCAATAATTCACTTAGATGACGAGGAAACTCAGATGCTGATGGCGACACCACCACCTCCAGCCCCAATAATTCACTTAGATTACGAGGAAACTCAGACGCTGATGGCGACACCACCACCTCCAGCCCCAATAATTCACTTAGATGACGAGGAAACTCAGATGCTGATGGCGACACAACCACCTCCAGCCCCAATAATTCACTTAGATTACGAGGAAACTCAGACGCTGATGGCGACACCACCACCTCCAGCCCCAATAATTCACTTAGATGACGAGGAAACTCAGATGCTGATGGCGACACCACCACCTCCAGCCCCAATAATTCACTTAGATGACGAGGAAACTCAGATGCTGATGGCGACACCACCATCTCCACCCCAATAATTCACTTAGATGACGAGGAAACTCAGATGCTGATGGCGACACCACCTCCAGCCTCAATGTTTAACTTAGATGACGAGGAAACACCGCAACCACCACCTCCAGCCGCAGCATTTTTTTCTTTAAATTCACCACCACCACCATTCCCATACCTAGAACATTTAATGCAATCAACATCAACAACAACAACACCCAACACTAGCTTCAACATAAATGATTCATAGAGTATATAGGAAATGTGAATAATTTAAAAAGGCAGTTTCTATTATGTAACCAACAGTTACATGCATTCATTAACTCTCATTTAAAATACACTGCGTTACTTTTAAAAGAATTACATATGGAAAAAGAAATAACAAACATATGTAATCCTTTAGGAAGTATTTTCATAAAGAAAACTGAATGTAAAATTTGTTGGAATAATGTAAAAGGGGCAGAGTTGTTCTTCCTTAACTGTTCGCATTATTTATGTATAAATTGTTTGACAGCATGGAATAAAACAACATGTCCCTGGTGCATACAACAAATTTTACAAATGTACAAAATTTGTAAGCGGGGGGAATGTTTTTTTATTGATGACATTACCCCCGGAGATTTTTTTCGTTATCTAAATACTTCCGAAAGCATTGATCTCACTTCCCACAGTGTAATGGGAGGTGAAGAGGAAGACTTATAAAAATTAATAAAAATAAAATTATTATAAATTAACTTTGTTTATTTTATTTGTATTAGGGATTTCTACTTTTTTTATTGCACTCGTATTAGGGACTTCTTTTTTCAGATCCAATTTCATTATTTAATTAAATAAAACAACAAATATATACAAATTGTTTTTTATTTCACTTTTTATTTGGAATTTCTTTTTCAGATTTATAGTCATTAAAAATACGTCTGTAAAGATTCAACAGTCTGCGTACTAACAAATATTGATTATAAAATATTTCACAACTACAAATGTTGTAAGTTTGTGTACAAATATTTTCGCAAGAATATTTATGTACATACAATATTATTAAAATATACAAATGGATTACTTATATTATTATACATTATTAATTCGTTAATAACTATAAGAAATAAGTCTACATGCTGGTGTTCTATCTCTTTATTATAATTGAGTAAAAATGCTTCTAATTCAGCTGATGTTAACATTTTCTTAAAGATAAATAAAAAGTAGCGGTGAGGTGTAGTCTTTATAAAAGTTATCAAACAACGAAGTTATAAATACGAATTAATAAAATTTCTTAGTATAATGACATTTTTTTCAGCACATATTTGCTTAAAATTATTATTAATTTTATTATGATTTTTACAAATATTCACAGTTAAATTGTTTTTATACAAAGTTTTTATATTTGGACAACACAAATCATCTAAATTAATTATACTTGTTTCTATTTCTCCTTCAAGTAGTTCTTGTAGCCATTTCACTTTTTCAAGTCCTTTAACATATATAACAGGGTATTCTTCCTCTCCTTTTCTCATACTTACTAATAAGTATTTTATTAACTCTTTTAAGGTAGAGTCGCCACTATTCCAATGTAATCCATGAAAGTTATTATACAACCACTTATTTGTAATTCTATCCTTTTTGGTTGATTCTGAGTATTTTAGTGGTGATTCAATGAGAAAGATTCGTCTCTCAAAGTCAGCTACTGAAATGCATACTTCTTTTGCATGAATTTTATTATCAAGGTAAAATCCTTGCATATCGATGACTATAAATCTATTCTTATTCATTGTTTTAATATAACTGTGAATATCTATGAAGGGTAGTATTCTTTTATTCTTATTTTTTATCATTAATAATAAAAAATTGTTTTGTGGTTCTTTATTTATTTATTGCTTCTTTTCAAATATAATTTTGTAATAAATTCCAGATGGAATCTTTTTATGGAATAAAATCCCGATGTTAGGTCCTTGATAACATCATCAGATATGTATGTATATTTTTCTGGGAGGAAAACAATATGATTCTCGAGCTCCAGCATTATCCTCAGCCCATATAATGTAAGTTTTCTCTCACATCGTTTGATCTCCAGCGACTCATACATCGGAAAGTCCTTCAGTGCTAGCACAGTTTTTGAGTATTTTTGTTCGCCAATATTATTCAAAATTTCAATTGTACTATTCATTTTATTTATTTAGTTACTGTTATATGTATATAATCACCAAATTTCAGACTAAGAACGAATACATTTGTCAAAAAATCAGTGATATTTATATCACAACTTGTAGGAGAAGAGATGTAAAAACATAAAGAGGAGAGGAGATGGTAACACGTGTACTTGTATGGTACAATTTATGTAACTATATATGTTTTTAATTAAATATTTGTGATTATGAATAACAACTGCGCAGTAACGTAAAAGATGAAATATTTTGTGGTTTTTATCTTTTAATATTAATATGACTTACATAGGGTTACCTAACGTCAATCCGAACTCCCCTCACCTGCAACTTAGGGTTTAAATACATTCATTCATGAAAGATGAGCTCATTCTGGTTTAGAATATTCTACTAAAACTACATATTTGTTTAACATAAAAAAAACAAAAAAAATGGCAAGCTTTATTTGTGAGATTTGTTACAAAGTATACAATTTAAATTCATCACTAAGAAGACATATCCGTTTACATCATCATCGTGAAGAGCCAACTTCTTCGTTTCTTTGTACAGGAAGTAGTAGCGATGGTGGAACCATTTATTGCAAAGAGTGTAAAAAATCTATTCAGATATCACATTGGCATTATCACAAAACGACAAACGAGCATAAGCTAAAATGTATTAAAAATCTGAATAATAATGATGATGATGTTAAATGTATAAAATCGGTATTTAACAATCGCATTGTGTCATATTTAATTGAAAATAAAAACAAAGCCGATTTAATACCTGAAAACTTTTTGTTTGCAATTAGAGAAAAAGTTATCGCATTATTAAATAATGTGATTGAAAAACGTCTAAACATAAAATTGAACTGTTCAATGAATATGTTTTGTTTAAAGAAGGAGACGATTCATGTACGATTGAAATAAAATCATAGTTAAAAAATTAGTGAATTTCAGGAGCGTGATAGCGGATGGACATTAACTGAAATATTACGCTTAGAAATCAATATTAATCAGTATAAATGTATCCAAGGCTCACAATATATCCCTTTACCACCAACAATACAGAGAAAGCATGCGTGCATAAACAATGATGAGTAATGCTTCAAGTGGACAATAATATCAGCATTATGTCAAACTGAATTTAATTCAAATAGATCGTTATCCTACAAAATTAACAACATAACAGACGAAATTATAACATTGGAAAATAATATTGTGTTAAATTTTAAAAGCTTGAATTTTCCACTATCAATCAACCAAGTTAAAATTTTTGAAGTCAACAATCCTGATATAAGTGTGAATATGTTTGGCTTAGATGATGATGATAATGTAGTGGGTCCATACTACTTTGCTGCTCAGGATAAATTTAATCATATTAACGTGTTACTGTTAGAAGAAAGAGGAAAATTTCACTATGTTTGGATTAAAAATCTTTCAAGGTATCTATATTATATATATTATAAATAATAATTATATCAAATTTTACATTACAGATTGGTAAGAAGACAATTAACAAAAAGAGAAAACAAAATACATATATGTAATACCTGCTTAATACATTTCCGTAATTAGGTGTCTGTCCGAAAAAATAAGGAACATTGTAATAAAATTGTAATTACGTTGCCCACTACAGACAATAATTTAGTAAGTTTTAAGAATGTAAAAAAGCAAATGGATGTGCCTTTTGTGGTATACGCTGATTTTGAATGTATTCTAGAATCAGTAAATATACAAAATTCAGCAAATGTTAAATCCACACAAAAGCATATTCCATTTGCCTATAGTTATTATACATATTAAATGTTCATATAACACTAGTTTAGATATATTTAGAATCTATAGTGGTGATGACGCACCAAAACATTTTTTCATTAGTTTAGTGCGGGATGTGCGAGATATTTATATGAATTATTTAAGTGTAGTCAAACCAATGAATTCCTTATCACCACTTCAACAGTTAAAACAAATGCAGGACACAATTTGTCATATTTGTAACAAATTTCTATCTCTTGAAGATCGTGTGGCTGATCATTGTCATTTAACGGGCGAATATAGAGGTCCAGCTCATAGCAAATGCAATTTAGAGTACCAAATCGCAAACTTTATTCCTATATTTGTTCATAATCTTTCGTCATATGATTGTCATTTGTTTGTTAGAGAACTTTCATCTATTGAAGGTGATATAAATATAATTCCTTTAAATAAAGAAATATATGTATCTATATCTAAAAGAATTCTGATTAATGATAGTGGTAATGAAAAGAAGACAATTGAACTACGTTTTCTAGATTCCTGTCGGTTTATGCCATCAAGTTTAGAAAAGTTAGCAGGATACTTGTCCGATGGCGATTTACTATCAGTAAAATCAGCTTACCAAAATCCTAATGAGTTCAATTTAATGAATCGTAAAGGTGTCTTTCCATATGATTATCTAGATTCAGTGAATCGTCTTGAGGAAACACAGCTACCACTCAGTTCAAGTTTCTTCAGTAAACTTACTAATGAGTCGTGTAGTGTAGAGGATTATGAACATGCTGAAAATGTTTGGAATACATTTAAATGTACTAAACTATTAGACTATCTTCTATTATATTTAAAAGTAGATGTTTTACTGCTTTGTGATGTTTTTGAAAGTTTTCGTAAAGTTTGTAAAATTATATCATTCACTGCTTTAACAATAGCAGATCCACCGGTTGCTAAGCCTCCAAGTGCTGATAATGCTGTAAGTATAGGAACAAGAGGAAGAAATCCGCCAATTCTTGGTACTGGTATAACTCTCGGTACAATAATGTTTGTTCTCTTTTTCCCTTTTAAGTTGGAATGAACTGCCTTTTGAGCAATTTTAACTGCATCATTGATATCGGAAGGCTTCTCTTTTCTCAATAGCTTCAATGTATTCTTTATAGTTGTTGTAAATAATTTTTTATGACATTTATTCTTCTTTCTGTTTTTCCTTCGTTTCTTTTTTTTATTTTTACGAATCTTTAAATTATTTTTAATACCCATACCAAATTTTAATTTTTTTCATTGCGTCTTTTAAATTACTATCTGTCGATTTCACTCGTTGCCAAGCCTTTTCATTCGATCTGCTTGATGTCTCCTATTTATATCTTTTGATTGAGAATATGCAATGTCGTGCTCTCTGCAAGCTGCATCCAATAAATTAATTCCTCTATCACCTCTTGCTAATCGTTTTTCAAGTTTAGTCCAGGTCCACAAAACTGATATCCAGGCAAATGTAGCTCAATAGGCAATTTATTTATTATGTTGTTTACAAATCCTCTTCCACTTTTACACTGTTTAGCTTTCAAATTTTTAATATAGTTTTTATACATATTTTGTTTGTATGTATTAACATGAACAGATAAATGAGAATAATTTTCTATATAAACGTTATTTATAAGATTATGATATTAGTTAATCAATTAATCAACCATTATGCGTTTCGTTCAAAGGAAATTGTTATAAGAAATATTGATGAAACAACAAAAAATATTTCCAAAACTGTACACAACATATTATTACCGAATTCAATACGTGCATTAATTGTCGGACCATCAAATTGCGGTAAAACTAATGTAATGATAAGTCTAATAGAAAGCCCTCACGGATTGAGATTTAAAAACATATATATATATATATATATATATATATATATATATATATATATATATTCAAAATCATTGTATCAACCAAAATATTCCTATTTAAAGAAACTAATTAAACCAATAAAAGAAATTAATCTCTTCACGTTTTCAGAAAATGAAAACGTTCTAAGTCCGGCTAAAGCATATCCACATTCCATAATTATATTCGATGATGTGATTTGTGACAAACAAAATACACAGGCATGTTCCAGAAAAGTAAAAGTAAATGAAGTTGAATTTTTTAAATTTTTATTTTTGATTTTCTGCAAAACTAATAGTTTGCTGTTACATTTTTCAGTTAGAAATGAAAAATTATTTAAAAAGCATAAGGAAATTATAGCAAAAAAACTAACAATTTTGGATAAAATCAAAAATAAAAATTAAAAAAATTCAACTTTATTTACTTTTACTCTTCTGGAACATGCCTGACAATAAGAGATTACTTTTGTATGGGAAGACATAAATATATTGACTGTTTTTATCTATGTCAAGCATATACCAATCCTAAACATCTAATACGTGATAATGCAAACATGATTATAATATTTAAACAGGATGAAATGAATCTAAAACATATATTTAACGATCATGTTATCGGTGATATGTCGTTCAAAAAGTTTGTAGAGCTCTGTAGTGAGTGTTGGAAGGAAAAATATGGATTTCTTGTTATAAATAAGGATGATTTATTAAGTAAAGGACGCTATCGAAAAGGATTTGATAATTTCATACAAATTTAAAGAAAAATGTAAAACAGTTCGTTATCAGATGTAAAGCAGATCGTTATCAGATTTAAAGCAGATCGTTAGCAGATGTAAAGCAGATCGTTAGCAGATCGTAAATAGATGTAAAGCAGATCAATATGGATAATAAGAAAGTTTTAAATGATATTGTTAAGACAAGAGCAATTTTAAAAGACAAATTAAAGAATATCAAGTACAATGAGATTGATCGAATTAATTTATTGGAATATACTTTTCAACCAATTACAATTCCATTAAAACAATTAGTTCAAAAGTTTGATTCTCAAGATGGAAGATATGACAAAGATGAAGGAAATTATGATATATCAGTTTCCAAACCTTCAACAAAAGCAACATCACCACAATCACCAGCACCACCACTAAAACCAAATCTTAATGTTAAGGAGGATGATGACAATATGTTTCTTGATGATAATAAATATAACGTTAATTATAGTGATCATAAAGTAAAAAAGCATAATTTAAAAAGAATAAAAAACCAGAATTTAAAAAGAATAAAAAAACATAATTTAAAAAGAATAAAAAAACATAATTTAAAAATAATTATCACATCAAACGATATAAACGATTTAATTTTAACTAAAAACAGAAAACTGAGTGTAACCAAAAGTAAATCGGTGGCAAGAGATAATAAAAAACTTAATAATAAATATAAATTTAAAAAACATAATTTAAAAAGAATAAAAAAACAAAATTTAAAGAAAATAAAAACTCATAATTTTAAAAGAATTATCACATCAAACGATATAAAGAATTTAATTTTAACTAAAAACAGAAAACTTAAAAGTAGTAGACAGATCTTACGAAAAAGAAGTAATATAAAAGCTCCACCAATTTTATATAATCCTACAATACAACCTTCCTCAGCAGTGTTAAATGAAGCTCCATCAATTTTATATAATCCTACGATACAACTTTCCTCAGCAGTGTTAAATGAAATAAATAATTATGATGATAATGATATAGAAAAGTTAAACTTTGTTTAGAATCAAAATGTTCAAATCAATCGAGTGATGATAAAACTAAAGGGGGTTACTCCGTAATGCGATGCGAATGAAAAACTGAACGCATTTGTATGTTATTTACATTGAAATGCGAAAGCAATTCCTTTCGCATCGCATTACAGAGTAACCCCTCAGGTAAAATATCACAACAAAGTAAAGCAGACAAAGTTAAAACGAAAACCGAATGATGACGATGACAACGTTTTTGATAATTATCAAAAACAGAGAAAAACTATACATATATTCTCGAAACGTAAGAGTACTTCGCAATTAAACAATGACAGAAAACGTATTCGTTTAAACAACTAAGTTAAATCATCACTTTATAAAAATATTGAAGCACTTATGCAAAATAAACATATAGATAAGATTTATGGCTTTAATATTGATGCTGAAGGAAGATGGCGTTACGGCAACAATAAACTGATATTTAATGAAGATAACTCAATTCAAATAGACAACAGCAAATGGAAAATGACTCCTGGATTGTTTCAATTAGTATTTCATTCGAAACCTTTGCACTATACTAAGAATGATCTAAATCAATATAAAGATATTTTAATAAAAACAAATGTACATAGGCGTCGCTATCAACCTAATCAACAAATAAAAGGAACAAAAGCATTTAAGTATCGAAAAATAATTAAAAATATATTCAAAAAGAAAAAAAATATTTTAAAAAAAGGTAGCGGTTTATCATTAAAATCAGCAAATAATCGTAAGCCAAACTATATATATTGGGATGATCCTAATGAATTTGTCGTTAGACTACTTCTTTCATCAGAGTGTGGGACATAATAATCATAAAAACGAAATAATTTCGATTATAGAAGAACTTAAAGAGGCTAACATAATATATTAGATAAAATGAGTAACATAAATAAATTTGGTGAAAGCACTGTTAAACAAAAACTTAGCAGAAATTCAGTTACAAAAGACTATATTAGTAAAACAAATAATATGTTAACTGGTAAAATGAATGGCTTAAGAAAGGATATAGACAACCTTTCTATGATTTATAATGTGGGAATGAAAAAAATTACAACTTAATATCAATCAATCAATTATAACTAATAACGAAAAAATCTTTGATGATATTAACAAGCAATCAACAAAAATTGAAAAATTGGAAAGGGATGTAGAAAATATTAATAATTCCATTCAAAAACATATTGAAAATACAACAAATACTATTAATAAAACCATTAAGAATCACATAATCAATGAAAATAAGGAATACAGAAATAATATTGAAAGCAGATTCAGTAGCATCGAAGAATTTATACATAAATGGGTTGGAATGGAAGAACTCAAAAATCAATACACAAATCAATTATATGAAATTAAAAATGATATGAAAGTATTTAAGGAAGCTATTAACAATAGTAAACAATTATACAAAGAAAATAAAATGTATTTAAGAGAACAGAGATTTAATAACATTGAAAATTATCTGTTTAAGACAATCGGTATGAAAAAAGAAACAAACTAAAGGATATATAGCATTACTACATAAATCTCAAAAAAACATTTGATAGAAACAAAATGGATATTAATGTGGATAAAAGAGAGATAGTGGAAGAAAAACTTTTAAAAGGCGACGAGTTGTAATGAAGGGAATAGATAATTTGTGGCAAGCTGATCTGGTTGAAATGGGATACTATGCAACAGATAACAGAGGTTATCGTTATCTTCTAACAATAATTATTGTATATATTGTCTATTATAATAGACACATTTTCAAAAAAAGCGTGGGCTATTGCAGTAAAAAATAAAACAGCGCAGAGCGTAACGAATGCTATGAAAAGTATTTTCGACAAAAATCATCGGAAACCTGTAAACTTACAAACAGACGATGGAAAAGAGTTTTTTAACAATAAATTCCACCATTTAATGCAATCAAATCAAATTAATCACTATTCAACATATAGTAGTAGTCTAAAAGCATCCATTGTTGAACGATTTAATAGAACATTAAAGGCTATGATGTGGAAAGAGTTTAGTTATCAAGGAACATACAAGTGGATAAACAAATATCAAGAACTTGTAAATAAATATAATAACACATATCATAGAACAATTAAAATGACACCGAATGATGTTAACTCATCTAATGAAAAATCACTTTTGGATACCGTGTATAGTAACTTGAAAATTTTTAAAAGCCAAAATTTAAAGTTGGTGAAAAAGTACGAATAAGCAAATATAAACATATATTTGAAAAAGGTTATACACCAAACTGGACTACAGAAATATTCAAAGTTAAATTTGTAAGAAATACAAATCCAAACACTTACATTTTAGAGGACTACGAAGGACTTCATGTCCATTAAAGGTGGATTTTACGAATTTGAGTTAATGAAAACTAAATATCCACAAACGTATTTAGTTGAAAAAGTTTTAAGGAGAAGAGGAAATTTGTTGTTCGTTAAGTGGTTAGGTTTTTCATCTGAACACAACTCTTGGATTAACGTTGATGATACATTACTATAAAATACATTATAAAAATGATAATACTATTTATTTTGAGACCAATCGTTAAGATGTCTATAACGTTATCCCTAAACGGAAACTCATCACTACTTATTGCTAACTACTTTCCACCTATCGAGCTCAACCAAAACTATGTTTGTGGACTAATAAGTTTCGACACATATCATTCAATACCCAATGTTGATGTACAAAACAATTTATTTCATATTGGTAATCATGAAATAGAAATTCCTGTGGGGTCATATGAATTTTCTGATATAGCTGACTACATTACTGAAAAATATAACAAGTTGAATAATAAAGGAATTCTTAATATTCAAGCAAATTATAATACACTGCAAACTTATATACAAAGCTGGGTTGATCAGATACGAGTATATTTTAATAAACAACGAACAATGTGATCACTGCTTGACTTTAGTGCTAGAGTCTTGGAACCAAATGAAGAGTATAGTTCAGATAAAACAATAGATATTACAAAAGTGAATACTATATTACTTGAGTGCAATATTGTAACTGGCACATATATAAATAACGTTTCTGCGCACACTCCAGCAGTTTTCTCTGAACGTCAGGCCTGGTTATAAAATAACTGAAGCACCCGTTAACGCAGTCTACTTACCTGTAAATACAAGATTAATAAATACACTTGCTGTGAAAGTGGTTGATCAAGACGGAAATCTTATTAATTTTCGAGGAGAAACAATTTCTATGACTTCATTTGAAACCGATGAAGGAATGATTATATATAATAAAAACACCTTAAATAATAAAACAATATATACATCGTCATCAATACTATCACCATCAATTCGATACACATCAACAAAATATCAAACAAAAGGAAATCGAAAAACTCTAAGCAAATTAACTCAAGAATTTATGCAAAATTTAGGATATAAATTAAGAAATAATTAATGAGAATGAGTGATCTAATTAACATATTAAATAAACCACAATTTGATAATTCAATTATCAGAAAAGAATATCACAGCTATACATACATCCTATTTACAATCATTTAAGAATAATGATGAAATTCGGATATGAATACAAAACCAAGATTTATGCCATTTATATATTGAAGGATTTGCAACAAAAGATGATTCGACAGTTTCATTAACTCTCAAACTTTTGAACAACTGTATGGCCTATCTTCTCAATGAAATTCGCTATGAGTTAAATGGTGTAGAGATTGATCGTACTCATCAACTTGGAATCACAACAGATATAAAAAACTATTTATCATTATATCAATCGGAGAGTGATGCATTATTAAATGCAGGATGGTCACCCAATAATACTGACGATCTATCAGTTGTTAGTGGTTATTTCAATTTTTGTGTACCATTAAAAATGTTAGTTGGATTTGCTGAAGATTTTAATAAAATAATAGTAAATTCTAAACATGAATTAATACTTCTACGCTCTGAAGACGATTCTCAGGTTATCAAGTCTATTTTATTGGCTGAAAAATTTAAACTATCTATATTAAATATTACATGGAAAGTACCTCATCTACAGCTTGCTGATGCCTACAAGTTGCAGATGGTTAAAACAATCAACACTCGTCATCCATTAAATACATCATTTAGAAGTTGGGATATGTATTACTATCCTTCCCTTCCAGAAAGCACTACAGTGTTATGGAATGTTAAACTGGCTATTGAGAATGAGAGACCACGTTTCTTGCTTATAGCTTTTCGCGATTCTAACAATAGTTTTGTACATTGCGATTTAACTGATGTAAAAGTTCATCTCGACTCAAATACATATCCTTACGATGAATTAAATCTTAAGTTCGAGCGAAATCGGTTTGCTCTAATATATGATATGTATTCGAAATTTCAATATAGTTACATTTACGCGATCCACAACCATTACTAAAACGAGACAATTTCAAATCAACTGCACCAATCATTGTCCTAGATGTATCTCATCAAAATGAGACAGTTAAAACTGGTCTTATCGATGTGCGAATTGAAATGAAAACACTAAAGAACATACCATATAATACATCTGCATATTGTTTAATCATACACGATAGAATGTTTGAATATGTACCTCTTACAAATGAAATAAGAAAGATATTGTAAATATAAGTTTAATTTAAGTATTCTTATTTTTTAAATAAAAAACATAATAAAAATAAAAGAAAATTTTTTTTAATTTTGTAAATATGTTCATAGGAATGTATAAAAAGGTAAACTATTATCTAATCTGTAGCATTACAGCTTTAGTCCTAATTGCGTACACATCTAATGCATAAAACAAAAACAATGAAGCTTATCATAGTATATTTTTTAGTTGTGTTAAGAATACTGACTGCTATATCATTATCAATATCGAACATCAGTACTCCAAAAATCGAATTCAAAAAGCATTGAATTCAACTTTACCCTTCCAAATTTGACAAAATCAACTATATTGTCAACAACAACAACAACTGATTCACCAGTCGCAACAATAACAACAACAACAGATGAACCGCAAAAAATAATTACAGTAGATGATGCAATAGAAGCATTTTGCAAAGAACTCATTGATAAAGAAATGAATATAGGTGGAATTCTAGATGCCAAACAGGCCTTTTATCGACATTTTAATCTTCAATATGAAAATGTTGAAATACCCATTCGTTGCACCTATAACAGTAGCTTTGAAACACAATATTTAAAAATTAGTTGTTTTGAATATCGTGAAATTGAACAAGAACGAGTTCTCAGTAATGGTGAAATTGAGAAAGTTCGAGTAGAAGACTTATCACGCAAATTGCAACACATCAAAACTACCCATCTTCAGAATTATAAACAAACATATAAAATGACTATTGAATAATAGTTTAACATTTAGTAACTAATCGAACATTATAGACAAACCATTATGGATGTAAAACTTTTAAAAATAATCCTAGTCATTCTAATACAATATAATACTGTACGGTGTAATACACAGTATTATTCACAATATCAAAGACAACAAGAACAACAACAGCAACTTCAATTTCATAATAGTACTATTATGAATTTGATTTTCGTTAGATGGTGAAATCATTGAAAGCTCTAAAGTTTTCTATCGACATTTCAATCTAAATATGAGATCAGAGTTCGCTGTGGTTATTACAGTAACTATAAATATCATACATTAAACATTTACTGTTTTCAATACAATCCTGATGACGATAGAGATATTATCCTCGACGAAAGAAACCATAAACATAATTTTGAAACGCAATATCTCACAGAACGTTACTCCAATCTTATAAATATAAGAACCATCAATATAAAAGATTACACACAAACACTTCACATGAGTATAAAGTAATTCACAACCAAGATGCTCTCATATAATTTCTGATGAAGATAAAACTAAACTTATCAATATACATTCACAACTGGAGTATGCACACAACTTAAAAACCATAAAAAATAAACATGGTGAACATTTTGAGGATTGTATTTGGTCAAACGAAAACAATACATCTGGACCCGACACCTGTCAATCTCACTACCATAAACTATGCAATAACCAAGCCGAAGATGAAGCAAGAAATATTATCAACTTTTATAATATAATTAAATGCAAAAATTGTACCTTTAATAAATAACATATTGATTTACTTTGACTTTTCTTACAATAATAAATTTAATTGCTATATAACTAAACAAACTTTTTTTGTTCGTTATCAACACACAACTATCGCAAATTTTATTTCAAAAACACCCAATCATCAACAACGGTATGTTACGCTCCTTATCACAAAAGTAAATTTCACACACACACAAAATTTATTTAGCTCCTTATCACAAAATTTTCCGCATTGCATTTCATTTGCGTTATCACAAAACACCCTACCATCAGCAATGGTCGCCTATCAACACACACATCATATATTAACACCCTACATGTTACAAACCTATCACTCAAACGAACAATGCCGGCTGTAGCGTAGGCATGAGCCAAATTTTGTATGGAAAAAGTGGCCCCGAACCATCCAAAACACACTACTAATTTCAGTTTTCAATTAATATTTGTTTATTGTATTTCTGCCTTGTTTATGGTGGAAAATGTGCTGGAAATCAAAAAAGGAACCTATCTCATGTAGATAAATAGGATACGTAAGTATATTTTTTAAAGTTATAAATAAAAATTGTTATAACAAGAACATGTTTTTATGTGATGATGTGAAATGTGATTCGAAAGATATTTTCCGGGCAGTGGAAATATTCAGTAATGAACGCACACAAATCACGGAATTACTATGGCACAACAACTGTGGGAAACTGAGAAGTTATTATACTGAAAAGCCAGAAATGAAGCTAAACTTAGATAATATATGTATGTATATTCCAGGTAAATCTTATTGGCTTAATATTTATTGTTTGTTTCATTTTAGGCATTTTCATCCCTTTGCACAATGCGATTTAATCAAGAACTAGCTGTTAAGTGTTGTTTATAATTTTCAACATCTTATGAAAACTCTTTATTTGACACATTGTTGTCACAATACTACTATATATAAATGAAATTTATTTGTTGGTGGTTAAGCAATGTCTATATGCATTTCATTGGTGCTTCACCAAATCGTCAGTAGACTTTAACCACAGTTTTGAAAAGTTAAAAACCTCTTATCTTATGCATATACTTCCGAAAACCATCTGAGAATTCACAACTTGTAAATTACAAACTATTTTCAAAAATAACAACAGAACAAGAACATAGGCTTGCAACTCATACAAAACTAAACCAACAAATAAAGTATGTTCGATATGAATCTATTTTATTTTTCAACATCTTTTATTTGTAAATATCTTTTTATTGTAAATATGTATTTAATATTAAATTGAATTTGATAATTGTTTTGTTGCACTGAAGAATATAAACAAAACAATAGGTCAGGTTTGAGTAGTCATTTGATTCATCACTAGTGAGCACTCAACTGATAAGTCATATGTGTATATATACTGATTACAAAATAGTACTAGAGTATATTTTGTAATGTCCGCAGAATTCCTAAGTACGACAGAGATTTTACATTAGTTTTTCGTATTGCCCTTAAGAAAATGATAGCAAGTTTTGTATAGGCAATGAGGTATTAAGCCCTCAGCACTATCAAACAATTGTTCGGTAGTATTCTTGTAGGGTTATCGTTATAATTATTGTATCTATTGTAATAATTACTCTGATTATTATTGTTATAATTACCTTGTGGCTTATTCTGATAATTTCCGCTATAATTATAATTATTATTTTTATTCTGTTGGTTAGGCGTGTTCACAAAAGTTCCTCTGAATTTCTTAAATTCCTGCCAATACAATTTCGTATCTTCTTTTCATCATTATGTCAATTATTGTTCCTATATCCTTTTCTGCATATATCTTATCTATACGGTGACCATTCGTCCTTTTTTTAAGAGGACAGTCCTCTTTTTTTACATGATGTCCTCCTAGATAAGCAAAAATTAAAGTGTCCTTTTTTTAATTGAAATGTCCTTCATTGTCCTTTTTTTTATTATTAATACTTTTTTGTTTAAACTCCAAAATTAAAAGTTTTATTTTCTAAATACAATAAAAGTCAAAATCACCCATACAATAGAAGTTATTATCACCAAATGGATTACGCAGAAATTAAAATCTTTTTCTCAAATGACTGTAATATTTCTGGACATATTTTAAGTTCTGGGCATATTTTGTTTAAAAAACATTAATATATGTAAGTAAGTCGACCATGCCTAGAATATATGAAATTGACTATAAATAGTAAAATAAATTTTTATTACATTTCTAAAAGTCCTCTTTTTTGGGTTGAAAAATATGGTTACCGTACTTATCTAGTAATATTCCTTGGGTCATTTCTTTTGCTGCATTAACCAGTAAGCTATGCACATTAGATAAATCTATATAGTGATCGTCTCGATAATAAATACTTAACTAATCACTCTTATCGTTAAGGTTTTGTAATTCTATAGCCAATTCACTTACATTATTTACACGTAACTTGTTGATCTTCCTGTATATTTGATGAGGTTCGAAATCGGGTCTGTGCCTTAATCTCAGTGCCTTCTTTATTATCGCCCAATTATCCGGTTGTCGTATATTTATCACCACGTTTTTGGCTTCCCTTTGAATATTAATTGTTAAAAATTGCTTCGGTGGCATCCTTCATTAAATCTTCCTATGTTATAGTTGATAACAAATATTTCACGCTGCTTAGGAACCAATTTATGGTGATGTCTCCAGCTCCTGTTAACACTGGTAAATAACTCCATTTTTGAAAATACTGTTTAGTTGGTTATAATGTTGATTTTGCTGTTGTTGTGCTCGCTGCTGTTGTTGTTGCTGATGTTGTTGTTGTGTTACATTTGTCCCTGTAGCTCCAGATATACGCTCCAACTATAGATCCCTCCTTACTAGTTCTTCTCGCATATTTACGGCTTGACTGTGAGCTTGTTCCATTCTTCTCTGTTTGTCGAAAACTTTTTTTCTTTTCGAATATACTTTAATGGAAAATTAACAAAAATTTGACATTTTTTTATAATGTAGTGCTGTTCACTTGACACGTTCACTGCACTGTTTATTTTAGTGGTGTTCACTTCTCCTGAATGTTCAGTGCACCACTGTTGGTTTTAGTGGTGTCTGCGTTTATCTAAGTGTCCACTGCGCTATTAATTTTTTTATGTATTTATTATTTTATAACCCTGGATGGTGGCGTGGGATTCGCAGAATTTTATTATTTATTTATTTGTTTATTTAGGTACTTTTCACTGAATCCTTTTTATTCGTAAAGGAAGGATCCTACCGACTGCGCCAAATACGTTTTTTTGTTTTCACGTTACAAAAAATAAATAAATATAAACAGTTTCATCCCTTTTGTTTGCGTTATTTTCCTTTATTTGTACTTTACACTTTGAATGGGGAACTAAGACTAATTTTACAAAGTTTTTAATCTAAAAATGATAACTTGCTTATTACTTAGTTTCATTTCTTTTTCACAATTTCCAATTAATATTAAAATAATCTATAAGCATTTCGAAATAATACATGTTGCAATTAATATAATTCTTGCGAGAAGTGCAGTTACTTTAAATATGGATTTTCAGCATTATTAATTTTGTTATTGCGAAATTTGTGACCTAATTCTAGTTTTATATGTAACTCGCAGGAATTCAAATTGGCATCTAATATGGAGAATTCACCCGAGATACGACATTTTATCGAATATAATAAAAGTTTGCCGGAACTTTGGAACTGTAAAAATTAAAACTTTTAAAATAAAAACGTTACAAATAAAAGCTGTAAATTGTTAAACGAATTTAAAACAATTATGATACCCGATGCCATAGTTACTTAAAGCAATTTTCTATGAAATGAACTTGTATTTTAATGTTGTACCCAGTGTTGTATAGTTTGTGCGCAAAACACACAACTCTTTAAACCAACGTGTTGTTCAAGGTAAAAAGTTGGAATTAATAAAGAATATCTCTATCATACTGATTTCAATGAAAATATTTGGGGGATTCACACTGTAGTCATAAAGTCATAAAATAATAGCACAAAAATAGACTAGTGTGAACAACCCGTCATAACTTAGTATGATATTTCAAACATCGATCAGCTGATAACAAGACAACACATTTGTAATTAGATGTTATCAAAGCAAAAGATAATTAAGATAATTGTAATAAAGTTGTTTGAATATGAGAAAAACTCCATTTCTATTTAAAATTATTAAATTTGTCTTCTGGTGCACAAGAATATATAAATGAATTTGTACATATAAACTAAAACAGCTGCTGCCTTGATATGAGCTGAATAAATTTTTTTTGCGGCGCCATACGGAAAAACGTTCAGTGGCTGCCAGCTACGTAAGTTAAACCAGAAAAATTTTTCACTTGTATGTATTTAGTTTTTGCGATTTAGTTCTCTTTTAATTTTTTTTTATGTTATAAAAATGCGATTTAATGTGCAGACATATATGTAAGTATGAATAATTTTTTAGGCGTTTCTTAGTCGTGAATCATATATAAGTAACGGCGGCAAACATATACTTTCTCCGTCTCGCCTAAAGATTTTCAGCCGTTCGACTCAGATCTCTAGAGCTATTTTATGAAAAAACAAACACATAACTGAAAGAGTGCTATTATTTTATGACTTTTTTGTATGCAGCACAACAACAACTATTTTAAACTGGTCTAAAATATTATGACTTTATGACAATATGACTAAATAGCACGAATTGTGAATACCACAATTGTGTTTTCATTTTATTTCATATATTTTTTACTGTGCACACAAATATTTGGTCCTCGGAACAGGATTTCTTGGAATTTTTGTATAATAAATTAACTCGTTTTCTTTTTTCTCACCTACACTTGAAGGAATTTCATCGCAGATAATTCAGCAAATACCACCAAAACGTTTCTTCGTTTATTTGGAAGATAATATTTAAATTAAAGGTGCGTTGTTGTGAATTAAAGAAATTTAGTTTGTTCTTGCCTTTCTCCTGCACTTTATTTACGTTTAATCTAATATCTACTAATACTATATTTTGCAACTCTGCTTATAACTTACTTTTTGTAATAACGAACATGATATTTTATCGCGCCCGTTCATCAATACTGTATTAACTCAAAATTTTTTTTGTTTTATCTTTTTGGCAAAAAACAATACATAACACTTATGTCTACCTATGGTTAAAAATTGCCATAGTTCTGACTACTCTTTCTTAATAAAATTACATGTTGTGACTTTTTTCCTGCTCAAATGGGTAATTTCTGTGAATCAAGAAAACAAAATTATTTTGAGTTGTTTGAAGTGATTGGCCTTAACAAATCATTGTTTTTTTTTATAAAAAGTAGTATTTTGAGTTGAGTTGTTATTCTAATAATAAAAGTTTCTATGTAGTAAGAATTTTAACGAACATTTATATTGCTATATTAAATTGAATTAAGATTTATAGGCTAATTGTTCGAAATTTGTTTTTAAATCTCAGAAAGACATGATAAATATTCCAAGGCACAAAGGAAAGTCAACATCAGTTTTATTCAACTTACACAGCAGAGCAGAACAGCTGTTTTCGAAAGACGCAACCCTTTCATCATCAGTGCTCATGTGTATTGTGTTTGTCACCACTTATTAGGTGGCTTAGTTGAATTTGATAACAGTTCCTATTTACACAAATTTTATTGTGAAAAAGAATACGAGAACTGTATCAACCTGATGTTAACATGTTATTGTTATAATACCCGTGTTACCGTTAGATTATTTTTCTTCATGTCCCATTTTTCTGAATTTTTTGTCCCATCATACCTAAGTCAAACTTATTTGGTTTGAATTTTATACTTAAGTACATGTGAACGTTTTTCCAATATTTTTTATTATTGGTAGCTCAAGCCATAGCTTAAATTTGTATGCAGTAAGAATTTTAACGAACATTTATATTGCTATATTAAATTGAATTAAGATTCATAGGCTAATTGTTCGAAATTTGTTTTTAAATCTCAGAAAGACATGATAAATATTCCAAGGCACAAAGGAATATTTATCATGTCTTTCTGAGATTTAAAAACAAATTTCGAACAATTAGCCTATGAATCTTAATTCAATTTAATATAGCAATAAAAGTTTCTTTTAGTCAGGTAGTATTTTGAGTTGCAACTGTTTAATTGATTCAGGCTAAGCAAATTTTTTGTTTTAATTCGAAATATAACTTTTTTCATGAAATAATGCTTAGCTTTTTCCTTGAGTTGTTACTGTTTTCGTGAAATAATTCTGTTTTTTATTGAGTTATTACTGTTTTGATGAAATAGTTTTAATGACACTTTGTAATATTATCACTTTATCATTTTGCATTTGAGAAATATAGCATTGCAAATTTAATCAGATAGAAATTTTATTATTACGTTTATTAAACATAATAGTGAATACTTGAAATCAAAAGGTATAATTAGTTCAGTTAATAAAATGATTTCTCCAAATGAAGAGTACTATTCTTCTGACAGCAGCTCTGCAGATCCATTTAGCAATAATTCAGAAAATGATTTTTATCCACGTGCAGTGAATAATAGTAGTTCTTCGGAGATTGATTTACATGAAGAAGTGTTAAAAAAAAGGAAATGCGGAAAAAGTGAACATTATAAAAAACGGCAAAAAAAATTTACGAAACGCAGGGTATTCGTATTCATCGATTTATAATTCTTCAAAGACGATAAAAGAGAAGCGTTTGCGAGAAGCTTGTGGTAAAAAGTCGAACAATTCGGGATGAACCTCGAATAGTAGGTAATCATGCCTAAAAAACGTCTTACGTCGTCAATCTACTTTGGTCTGGGAAGATCTGTTATGGGCGCTGTCTTACCGTCCAATTTTAGAATTTCGTTTTATTTGATAGTGTGTCCCAAAAACTCGATTTTTTTTCTTGAAAAAAACTACATTTTTGTTTATTAACATGTAAATCATAATTTTGTAGTTGCTTTAAACATTTTATTAAATTGTCTGCACATTCTGATTTTGTTTCACCATGAATGACCATGTCGTCGAAATACGCTTCAGTCTTGGGGACATCTTGTAAAATTTGATTTAGAATTCTGTTGAATCCAGAAGGAGCCAAGCGAAAGCCTATTCACTTTGTACGTGCCCCGGTGAGTTGCAATCGTTTGTATCCTACTTGACTCTTCATCCACTGGGATGTGTAGATAAGCTTTGTAGAGATCAAGTTTGCAAAAATATCTTGAATTCAGCAAACTATTAAATATATCTTGAATTTTCCGTATTGGGCTATGGGCATATATAAGGCGATCGTTCACACCCACCTTATAATCAACGCATAAACGCACCCCTCCATCCGCCTTTGGTATGATAACCAAGGGGGAGCCCCAATCGCTAGTTTTGGTTTTCGAAATTATTAGTTTTTTCTAGCTGTTCTAGTTCTTGATTTACTTTTTCTATTAGGGCATATGGTATTTCACGCTGTTTATTAAAAATGGGTTTAACGTTGTTGCGTAATTTAAGAGACACTGTATATTGTTTTACACAACCAATTTTTTGTTGGAAAATCGAATTAAATGAATCTGTATCACTTACTTGCATAACCGTGTTGACTCCTTCTAAATTAATTTTGAGTTTTAATTTCCGACACCAATCACGACCGATGATAGCAGTGAAATCTTCAGGGACAATGTAAATTTCTTCAGTTATTGATAAACCATTATGTTGTATTTGAACCTGGACTTTGCCATCAACTGTAAACGGATCAGAAGTGTATGACTTAAATGACATTGGGGTTGAAAGAAGAGGAGCTTTTAAATTGATTTTAAAATACTCGTTTCTGGGCAAAAACGTAAATTTTGAACCCGTATCAACTTCAAATTTGATAGCCTTGCCTTCAATATTTATGGCTGGAAAAATTTTGTCTGAATCTTCAGAAGTATTTTTATGAATATCCATAGTGATGAGTTTCCTCAATTTGATTTGTAGATTCTTGGTTCGAGTTACCTTTCTTCAACCGTGCTTTAATGCAAACCTTGACCACATGTCTATTTCTACCACATTCAGAGCATTTGAGGTTATGTTTACTACTTAGACAATCCTAAGCGTAATGGTTGTTTTTACCGCATTTAGACAGAGACCATCAAGCCCCAACGATTTAAAATCGACGTTGAATTTTTCTTTCTTTGACTTACTTTTATTTGACTTACGATTATGTTGAAACTTTTTCCCTCCTGAAATTTTTTTGATTTCTGCCGACATCGACTGATTTGATATTTGTGCAAGTTGCTTTGAGTCATGTTTTGCTGCTTCTAGCGCGAGAGCCTTCGTTACGATTTCAGAAAATCCACATAATTTGTTTTGTAGCAGTTGCTCACGTATCGCATTATCTTTAATACCTCTGATAAATTGCGCCCGAAGTAAAATATCTGCTACAAATTTCTTACACTCACAATAAAATTCGCGGTCACCAATATCTTCCCTCAGTTTTGCTACGTACTCTGCAATTGAAAAGTTTTCCTGGTATTTCGACAGGAATTGATGCTGAGCAACTAAAACGTTTTGTTGAGTAGATAAATGTTGTTGTAGAAGTTGTATTAGATCTTCATACGTAAGATCGTTTGGATTTTTCGGTGCAGCTAAAGCTGTGACAATACCAAAATTCTTTGGCCCAATTGAGTTTAAAAGTAAACTTGCGCAGTACGCTTTGTTGCTATGTATGCCCTTCATTTGTGTATAATTTTCGAATCTCAATTTATAATTCTGGAATGATTCCTTTGTAGTGTCTAGAACCTCGAAATTCGGCACTATGCTGTAGTAGCACCAAGGCTTAAAGATCTTTCACCATTGCCACTTGTTGATACGTTGTTTGACATCGATTCCAGAATTTTCTGTTGAATTTCCATGAAGGCTTTAAACTGAGCGGTATCCATATTGATGGTTGAACTTTTACCAAGTCGTAAATTATCCTCGTCGCCAAATTATTGTAACTTTGTAATGAATTAAACACACGCGTATTTAACTTCAATATGAATTTAAATTTATTCAGTCTTTATCTTAGTAGAGGAAAAAAGTAAGTGAAGGAAGTAGAATAACCTTACAACTTAAATGTGTTTTTTAGTGGTGATGTTAGAATATAAATAACTTGTAATCTAGGTACTTGGTATGAATTACAGCAATACCATTGCGAACTTTGTGGCAGAGTTACCACACATAGCAACGGCTATAAAAATGAAAGGCGAAGAAGGTTTTGTAGATATAGACCAGACATGTGCAAACTGACACAAACGCATTTCAAATCAGTTTTACGAATTTTGCGACTGTGTTAAGTTGAACGCAGCAAGCAGAACAAAAGCAGAGAAAACAAAAGTAGTACACTGAGTAAAAAATTAAAATTAAAAAAATTAAAAATTAAAATTAAATCTTAAAAAAAAAATCAAATATCAACATCTCCAATGACGTAAACTTAAAAATATATTTACTAATTTTTTCAGTTCTACGAGCTATTGTGTATCTTGAAAGATGAATATTTTCTATCAGCTCGTAGGCTGATTTTCCCTTTTCCCCAAAACAGTTGAAAATTTCTCGTGCCATTTGCTTGAAAAATTCTCCATCCTCAAAAGGACGCCATTGTTTTGCTAACATCAACCCAGCGGCAATTGAAGCATTCTTTAGTTGTTTTTTTTCTCTTCAACTGTCAGACTTAGAGGAGGGGCATTTTTTTGTTGCAGGGAATTGAACATTTCATATTTTTTTTCTTCATCCAATTCATTAATATTTTTATGAATGGATATGAAATGTCTTTTTAAATTATAAAATCTTAAATTTGTGAAGATTTTATCACAAATCAGGCATTGCGCATTATTTTTGCCATTTACAAACATAAAAATTTCTTTATATTCGTCCATTTTTTTTTAAGTGCAGTTGTTTGTTTTTTGTTTTTTATTACAAATAATTTTGCTTGCAGAGCGATACGCAGAATAGCAACTGACTTTGAATCGGTAAACAAGCAGCAAGCTTTCGGACATGTTGGTGTGAAAAAACGATGAAGCTACTATCGGTGTGAAAACACGATGACTCAAAAGAGTACTAGCTGCACATCTATGATATAGACTATCGTGGAAAGCATAGTAAGGCCCCTTTCAGATTAGGCAACTTTACTTGGGCAAGTCTTGTATATGTGGGTGTGAGAGGAAAGGTCGGTTTGAAGGGGAAAGAATTGCCGAGATTTGAGTACAGACTTGCTTGTACTTGGCAATTCTGTTTCTGCTGTCATTCTGGTCTTGGGATATTTATTTGTTTTTGACATTGTCTTTTATTTCTTCTTCGGTGTATTTGTTAATAAGTGAATAAAAAGTTAAAAAATTATGACAAATTGGAGGCGAAATGAAACGGAACAAGCAATGCATTTTTAATGTTCGTTTATTTTCATATTTAGATAGCGGTCTAAATAAAAAAAAGCAATCATTTAATGAAATTTTAAATGATATGAAAAAGACAGGCAGCACTATGACCATGGGAGAATTGAAACAAAACGTCAACAAATTAAGAAAATTCAAACATAAGAAGGTTAAACTTGCTCAACAAAGTTGCTGAATGTGAACATAAAAGCAAGTTCAAAAGAAAATAAATAAAAATGAAAATTATAATTGCGCAATTAAAGTTGCCTAATCTGAAAGGGGCCTAACCATTTAACCGTGAACCCTAAGGTTAAAATAGCATAAGACAATTCATTAACAATATTCCAAATGTCGAGAGTCACTACTTACGTGCTCAAACAACTCGAGAACACATTGATAGTGGCAAAAGTCTAACAGACCGCATTCGATACCGAGCAAAATTTCTATACAATTTAAATACAAATTCCGTTCGATATCGAATGCCGTAATTTGCCCCCTGGTAGTAAAAGTATGTTCTACAGAATTTACAAGAACGAATTTAATATTTCACTTTTTAAACCAAAAAAGGATCAATGCGATCTTTGCGAATCATTCTTAAATTTAGATGAGAATGAAGAGAAAGACCTAGGCGAGAAGAAAAGTGCTTATACAAAAAGGAAAAATATTTTGATAAAAAAAATTACATTGCAGTTGCTTACGACCTGCAAGCAATTCTCCCACTTCCAAAATGGTTGACATCAAGCTTTTATTATAAAAGCAAATTAGAGTGCTATAATTTCACTGTCAGTGACAATTACTCTTCATGAATTTTATGCAGTACAAAAATATAACTTAAAAAGTATAACATATAAATATCTAATCCAAGGCCATTGAGATGCAGGTAAAAAGACATCTAGTCAGCAAACCAATATATACGCCAGGTGAATACGGCTCTAATAGCAACTGCTAAAAAGACTGGAATACCATATAAAGTTCACGAATTGTCTTATAAAAATTTGTATTTCGTATTTATTCGGGAAAAAATAAATTGGCATAGTATTAAAACTCCCCGTGTAGAAAAGGACAACATCGATTGTTTTTTTTTACAAAACTTCATATAAGGACAAAGACTATTTAAGAGTTTTTGTACAGAAAGATAAATTGAAGTCTACAGATTATTGGAAAACCATGTAGTAAGTTCTAAACCCATTTTCCCAATTCTAATACCAAACTTACTTGCTTGTAATTATTACAGGTTATCTTGTGTTTATTCGGAAAAGGTGAAACATTCGGCAAATAAAAAAAGGGATATTATGGACCTAGTCAAGAGAAACATAACCCCTAAAAGGTATTATGAATCATACTACAAAAATTTAATATGGAATTAATTTAATGAAATATATTTTTTAAACTTTTTAGCAGTTGTTGCGGTTGTTCCCTAAAGGGTTATTGTGATGTCATTTCATGTTGAATTTCCGTTCTATGTCTTATATTATTTTGACGTTTCTTTGTAAATCGCTGTTTTGCACTCATTCTCTTCTTTAAATACTTGTGGCGAGTCATAAGGGATTTACAATTTGTCGAAGAAGGAGGTGCAAAACTGCGGTAAGCTTTTGTATTATATTTTGTCTCTATAATTAACCGTTGTAATTTTCAGAAATAAACCACCACACACTATACATAAAAACTCCGTTTTCTTTCACATGAAGTTTTTTTGTATCTTTGCCCGTTAAAACGCAAACCTCCTGCCCTTCACGTTGCAGCCAGCACATTTCTTTATTTCGCAGTTTTGTATGTTTTTGCCTTTATACAAATTTGCGAATTAAAGCCGCCTACAAACGTGTGTTACAATTTAAAACAATTTTTAAATAAAATGCCTTTACGCCGGACCACTGTTAAGGAGCGCAGCCAGCACTGAAACGGTTGTACCTGATATTCATGATCAGGATGGTTATGTTCCAGAGAGAACGAATGAAAGTACCACCAAATTACAAACAGCCAACAGTAATGAAATGCAACAGGGAACCGGTACAGTCAAAAAGAAGCCCAGTGACGCCGGTAGTACCACAAAGCCATCATCAACTCCAACTATGTTCACCGCACAGGCATCTACATCAAAAGAAGCCGCCATGTTACTCGAGATGCAGAAGCAGATGTCCAACTTACAACGCCAGCTGTCGGAGACACAGTCCCAACTTACTGAGAGTAGACGCCAATACCAGCAACTACAAACTGTTCACCAGGGAGCTATATATCAAACGGTAAGTGACCCAACAAATAAAATTACAGGCCCACTGTAATCTTAGAGCCACTGATTCCGCTACTACAAATACAACAATCGAGTCTTATCGGTCGCAAATACGCCAACCTATACATACATCAAACACATCTACAGCCCCTACACAGCCACAAACTTATGCCAACGCCAACGCCGCTGCTACGTCAATAAACCAATATACGTTAACTACCAATACATTATCGCCATCTGTTCTACATGTACCGCCTGAAATACATACTTTTTTGCCGCCATCTTTAGAAAACATAGCTTACGGCCAACAACAACTGCAAAGTAATTCCAACACTAGCCTGTTGCATCGAAAACTGCAAGAGCTACCGCCATTTAGTGGACAGCCTGAGGACTGGCCACTTTTTTATACCTCGTACAAACAATCCACCGCAATGTACGGTTACAGCAATTTTGAAAATAACCAACGACTACAGCAATGCCTAAAAGGAGAGGCAAGAGAGATTGTCAAGTCACTCTTGATACATCCTGACAACATTGACTGTGTTATCGGACAATTGCAGTTTAGGTTTGGAAGGCCTGAGCAACTGATTAATAGTCAATTACATCTTGTGAGGGAAATCCCGCATATTAGTGAAAATAATTTAATAAAATTAGTGCCGTTCGCAACGAAAGTTAAAAATCTGTCTGTTTTCCTTAAATCAGTAAATGCAGAACAACATTTAGCCAACCCAACACTGTTAGAGGAATTAATACAAAAACTTCCCATGAGCAACAAATTAGAATGGGCTAAAGTTGCATCGAATATATCTCCGTACCCAACCATTGTAGATTTCAGCAACTGGTTAAGTGAAGTTTCTTATTTAATATGCCTTGTTCAAGATACCAATAGCACAGAATCCAAACGTCAAGTGCTTCATGCCGTAGAGAAACCAAAACAATGCCCAGTATGCAAAGAAAATCACAAAATTTCTGCGTGCCAAAAATTTTTAAATCTAAGTGTTAGTGAACGCTGGTCATTAGTGAAGAAAATCCGTGCTTGCTTTTCATGCCTAAATATTGGACATGCTACTCGTGAATGTCGTACGAAAAGAGACTGCCAACAAAACGGTTGTCAAAGAAAACACAACAAGCTTCTTCATGAAGACACCCCAACCGTAACGCAACCTAATCAAACTAACAAAAACGTGCTCAGCTGTTCCACTAGCGACAAGAAGTTATTGTTTCGTATTCTGCCAGTAACATTATATGGGGAAAAGTGTTGTATGAATATTTACGCCCTCTTCGATGATGGTTCCTCAATTACAATGCTGGACAAAGACGTAGCAGACAAAATTGGAGTGAAGGGAAAAAACAGTTTTTTAAATATGCAATGGTTTGGAGGAAGATCAGCACGTGAGCCGTCAATGACTTTTAATCTAAAGGTAAGTGGCATTGACAAGAATAAGAAGAACCTCCTCAGAAATGTATACGCCGTTTCAAACTTGAATTTGCCCATGCAGAGTCTTACAGAAGACGACATAAACGTTTGTTTTAAAAATTCTCCACTTAACTCAATGAAGCCTTATGCCAACGTTGTACCTAAGCTGTTAATTGGTTTAGACCATGCCAGCCTAGGGTTGCCATCAACCCTTAGTTGTGATAATACGTCGGGACCATTTGCCTGCAACACAGAACTGGGATGGGTAGTGTTTGGACCTTGTGAATCTTTATCATCTCAGCAAAGCTCATGCCTCTTTATGCATATAGAGGAGGAACAACAAATTACAAAAATGATTCAAGACTATTTCAATATTGAGAGTGTCGGAGTGCGAGCTGCACCCGTAATAGAAAGCGACGATGACACCAGAGCCAAACAAATTCTTCGTGATTCAACTAAACGTATTGGAAGTCGCTTTCAAACTGGTTTATTATGGAAAACTGACGAAGTAAACCTACCAGACAGTTATTTCTCTGCACTCAAACGCCTAGAAGGTATAGAGCGAAAGATGAAACGGGATGAAGAGTTTTCCACAGCATACAAAAATATTATAAATGGCTATATAGAAAAGGGTTATGTTAGAAAAATTCCGCCAGAAGACGCCCAGCAAAAGTCTGACAGAAAATGGTATCTCCCACACTTTGCAGTGACAAACCCAAATAAAGAAAAGAAAAAAATGAGACTAGTCTTTGATGCCGCCGCCAAGGTCGACGAAGTTTCATTAAACTCACAACTTTTAAAAGGTCCTCAGGAAATTGCATCGTTGCTATCTACACTATACAATTTCCGTTGGGGACAAATAGCAGTCGGTGCAGACATCCGTGAAATGTTTCACCAGGTACTTATACAACCTAGCGACCGTATTTCTCAAAGATTTCTGTGGAGAAACGGTGATGAAAAATATCCACCTGACGAGTACGAAATGGAGGTCATGACATTCGGAGCGGCATGCTCACCCTGCTCGGCTTTATACGTCATGAGAACTAATGCCAAAGAACATGTTGAATTTCATTCTAGAGCTATTAAAGCCATATGTGAACACCACTATATTGACGATTTTGTGGACAGTTTTGACAGTGTCCAAGAAGCAATAAACATCACTAAACAAGTCCGAAAAATCCACCAAAGTGGTGGATTCGAACTAAGGGGATATATTTCTAATTCTATTGAAGTCATAGAAGCCCTAGATGGCGCCACAAGGTCAAAAGCAATTCCTGGCAGCGACGGTGCGGAAAAGGTGTTAGGCCTCCATTGGAACCCTTCTTCAGATACATTCGCCTTTAACTTGAAATTTCATCAACCGTACCAAGATGTCATCTCAGGCCTTAAAAAACCAACAAAACGGCAAGTGTTGAGCATAATTATGTCTACGTTTGATCCGCTTGGATTCCTGAATAATTTTACAATTGGTGGTAAATTGGTCCTGCGGAAAATTTGGAGGCAAGATTGTCGTTGGGACGAACCAATAACCGACGATATCAATACGTCTTGGGAACGGTGGCGAAAACAACTTAGAAACGTTCGTAAATTTAGTTTGTCGCGACATTATTTTCAATTCGGAACTCCAACAGAAATTCAGCTCCACATATTTGCGGACGCAAGCGAAGAGGCACTTGCAGCTGTTTCATATTGGCGATTTATGTTATCTGATGGTACTACTGGAGTTAGTTTCGTGTGCTCCAAAACTAGATGTGCGCCATTAACAAAGGTTTCAATTCCACGTTTAGAGTTACAGGCTGCTGTTCTTGGAACAAGGGTGAAGCAAAATATCCTAAGTGAACACAAACTGGTTCCGGCTAAAATTGTCTTATGGAGCGACTCGAAGACTGTTTTGAAGTGGATAGCCAGCAGCCATCGAAGATACAAACCATACGTTGCTCACCGGGTGGCTGAAATTCTAGAGTCAACAAAGATAACCGATTAGAAATGGATCTCGACCACTAATAATGTGGCTGATGATGCAACAAGGCCTTATAGTAACGTGAACTTCTCCCAATCATCGCGTTGGATTTGTGGTCCAGAGTTTTTAAAACAAAAAGAAGAAGAATGGCCAGAATTTGAGCCAGTTTCTAATACTCCGGATTTGTTTGATGAAGAAGAAAACCGTCCCAAAGTGTCCCTCTTAATTTTGTTAAATAAGTTTATTAAAATCGAACGCTTTTCGTCATTCACCCGTTTAAAGAGATCTGTGGCGCAGGTTTTACGTTTCATAAATATTTGTAAAAAAGAATGTAGCGAATTAGATATAAATGGCCCCACTTCGCAAGATTTAGCAAAAGCCGAAATAGTTATATGTAAACAGACTCAGCATGAATCGTTTTTGGAAGAAATAAAACTCCTAGAAAACCAACAGCCATTACAAAAATCCAGTATGCTAACACACTTAATGCCGTATATAGACGATGATGGTCTGATGAGAGTAAATGGACGAATTGATGCAGCCAGCTACCTGCCATACAGTGTAAGACGACCCATTATATTGCCGAAGAATCATCGTTATACAAAACTGCACCAAAATCATGAGGCAACAATCTGTGAGTAAAGGAAGGAGTGAGTATTGGATTCCACAAATAAGAAGTTTTCTAAGAAAAGTGGTGTCAAATTGTTATGTGTGCAGGAAAAATAAAGCCGTCCCAGTTCCACCTTTAATGGGTCCATTACCTATAGATCGAGTTGAGCCATTTCATGCTTCCTTTAAATACACTGTCCTGGACTATTTTGGCCCTATTAACGTAACCATCGGAAGAACGACCGAAAAAAGGTGGGTCGCCCTTTTCACATGTTTGACTATGCGTGCCATACATTTAGAAGTAGCTTATGACCTCTCAACAGATTCGTGCATCATAGCCATTAAAAACTTTATAAACCGCCGCGGTGTGCCGGTTAGAATACGTTCCGATAACGGCAAAAACTTTGTTGGGTGCCACGAGGAAGCTAAACGCTTTAGTGAAGTTTTTGAAGCCGAACGTATCCAAGGTGTATTATCATCTAAAGGAATCGAGTGGTTGTTTAATTGTCCCGCGAATCCTTCCGAAGGCGGAATATGGGAGCGGATGGTACAATGTGTAAAGAAGGTATTGAGGCACACTCTAAAAAATGTTGCCCCAAGAGAACATGTTTTTCAATCCCTTTTAATTGAAGCAGAAAATATCGTTAACTCAAAGCCATTGACACATCTGCCCGTAGGCCCTGATGAGGAAGAACCTCTTACTCCCAATCATTTTTTGATGGGTTCGTCAAACATTCATTGTACTCCTGGCATAGGTGTTCCTGATGCAAAGATTTACTCCTTAAAGAAACAATGGCGTATTGTAAAGTGCTTACGTGATAGATTTTGGAAACGTTGGATAGTGGAATATCTACCGACTTTGACAAGGCGAGTCAAGTGGTGTGAACAGACAAAACAAATAGGAGTAGGTGATGTTGTTTTTATTTGCTACCCAAATCTGCCAAGGAATCAGTGGAGGCGGGGTGTGGTCACTTGCTTATATCCAGGCGCTGATGGTGTGGTACGAAAAGCAGACGTAAGAACTTCATCAGGGGAAATGCGAAGAGCTGTGTCCAAATTGGCCATCCTGGACATTGAGATGAGTGAAGCTGAATCGCTCCACGGGGGCGGGAATATTGCGGTTGGTCCCTAAAGGGTTATTGTGATGTCATTTCATGTTGAATTTCCGTTCTATGTCTTATATTATTTTGACGTTTCTTTGTAAATCGCTGTTTCATTCTCTTCTTTAAATACTTGTGGCGAGTCATAAGGGATTTACAATTTGTCGAAGAAGGAGGTGCAAAACTGCGGTAAGCTTTTGTATTATATTTTGTCTCTATAATTAACCGTTGTAATTTTCAGAAATAAACTACCACACACTATACATAAAAACTCCGATTTCTTTCACATGAAGTTTTTTTGTATCTTTGCCCGTTAAAACGCAAACCTCCTGCCCTTCACGTTGTAGCCAGCACAGCAGTTGTTAGCATTTATTTAGATTTAAAAAATTTGTTTACTTTAGTCTTTTTCCATTTCATGTTTATCTGTGTTATTAAAAATGTATTAAATAAAGCAATAAATTTCATATAAAAAAACGCAACTCAAAATATTTACTTCTTATAAACAAAAATAATTCAAGAAAATGATAGTAACTAAAAAAATCGCTCTTCTATCTGCAGACAATGACTATAATTGATGGGTTTTCTAAATATTACTGAACTTTTTTAAGCGTTAAGAAAACAGATTTTGTCTCTCCTGAAAACTTTGAAGTTTTTGAGTTAATACAGTATTGTTGAACGAGTGCGACATGTTCTTTTAGTTTATTAAATAAATTCAAACCTACAGGTTATGGGGTACAAGCGCGCTCGGTTTTTTTAAATAAGTTGTATTAGAAACTGGATAAATTAAATATTTTTTGAGGTGTGAGCAACATATCAAGTCTTCCAGTGGGTTTTTCGTTGGAGCGTTTACGAGGACGCGAGAATTTCGATGTGTGGAAGAGGCAGGCAAACTCCTGGTTGCTGGAAGGTTGTAGAGGACGGAGTAATTAAAGATGCTGATGGTAACTTAAATGAACGTGCTTTGGCCAAAATTACGTTAATGATTGATCATTCAAAATATGGTCGCAGGCAGAACGGCAAAAGAAGCGTTGGAAGCGTGAATGAAATCGTGATAATTGCTTTGAAGCGGAAGAACGCGGGGCTTAACATTGATGATGAGCTTACAGCATCACTAATGTTGGCGGGATTGTTCGATGACTTCAAACCCCTAGCAATGGCAGTGGAAAACTCTCAAGAAAAGCTGACCGTGGATATGGTGAAGAACCTTCTACTTCAAAATACAAAATTTGATATATAAAGTTCAGTAAAAGATGCTGCATTTCATTCAAAGAACCAGAAGAAGAAAAAGGCGATTCAATGTTATAATTACAAGAAATTTGGGCACATCTCTAAAAATTGTCAAAATGGCAATAGCAACAAAAGTCATGGTAAGTTAAACAGAAAAATTTACAAAAAAGAAGTTTCTTCAACAATTATGGCACCAAATGTGTGTATGAATGTTTATACAAACACTGATAAACGTTACCAACACCAACGACAATTTTGTGTGGTTGGTGTAGAACAGTGATGTGCACTACCACATAAACACAGTTGCGCTTGTGTGTACCGCAGAGAAAAGCCTCTGCTTACTTTTAACAGAGGTGGAAATGTTTCTGGAATTACTTTCTGTTTATCAAAAAAAGTGAAGACAGAATTCTACAAATTGTATTCAATGTTTGGTACCACATATAATTGTGAAACAGCATTTTCTACCCTGAAAATAGTTCTAAGCAAAGCACGCAAGAACAAAAGAGTACCCAGGACATTTACCATACCATAGACATTTATTATAAACGAGTTTACAAAATAAATACAATTTTCATCAGTCAAGTGCTAATAAATAAAAATATTGTGTTATATACAATAAATACAATTATAAATGAATAGCATACGAACAGTAGCAACAAGCCCTTCAACTCAAAATATAGATAAAATTTAAAAGTACTTGTTATCCATCCCTGCTGTATGCCAAAGAGAAGCCATAACCTAAGGAGAGCGAGAGAAACAACCATCCCTAAATACGGGCGGCAAGCGTTTTTTAGCTGTCAGAAGTTCTCATATCAATACATTTTGTATGGAGCATACCGAAATAACACGGCGGCAACGCTTTGCTATTGGAAAATCCGATTTTGACAGAGCATTTCCCAATGAAGTTAGTTGCAAAAGAAAACAATTGTAACCAGAGATAAAAAGCAAAAATTTACAAAAGTGAAATAAATAATAAAAGAAAAAATTTGTGCACCTCGTATTAGAAAATGGAGGTAATAAAATATTTCCAATATGATTATATACTACATACATATGTATGCACTTTTGTAATTTGTAAAAATTTCTATAAAAAATCACAAATGTCGTCCGTCCAGCTGTTAAAATAATCAGTGCTGTTTAATTTGTTTGTTTGGTAACCCTATTTTTAATGTTTTTTGACATAACGTTGCCGCTTTTGTTTAGGTATAGCATTTCAGCGTTAAAGCTTAGCGGAAAAAAACGTTCCGCTTTCCGCCCGTATTTAGGGATGGTTGAAACAAAATTTTTTTCTTTCGTATACATATTTGTTTGCTGCACAAGCAGAATTAGCTTTTTTCTTGCTTTCCTATAACGCGTTATAGCACAAGAGAAGCTTGATCATCTGTGGTATAGAAGATTGGGCCACATATGCGATACAATTTTAAGTAATGAAATGTTCTGATTATATAAATTTAAAAAAAAACATAGAATTCATGTGTAGTATGCATCAAGGATAAACAGACCAGAAAACCAATCAGAGAGGGTGGTGCAAGGGGCACAAAATTATTGGAGGTGATACATTCCGATGTTGTTGGACCATTGAACGTGAATTCTTTTTCTGGTGCTAGATTTATTCTTACTTTTGTTGTTGATTTTTCGAGAAAATTATTTGTATACCCTTTGAAAAGAAAATCCGATGTTTTTGAGACTTTGTGCAGTTCACGAATATGGCTGAAAATCAGTGTTCAGCAAAAATAAAGATGCTTAAAACGGACAATGGACGTGAATATATAAATGTTAATTTCAACTTCTTATTTGCAAAAGAACGGAATTATTCATTAGAAGACATGCCCGTACTCTCTTGAACAAAATGGCACGGCAGAAAGAATAAATCGAACACTAATGGAACGCGTAAGGTGTATTGATTGATAGTGGTCTAATTCGTCGTTTTTGGGCCGAAGCGGCAAATACAGCGTGTTATTTAATTAGCAGGGTTCCTTGTCGTGGTGAAATAAAATGTCCTGCGGAAATCTGGTCAAATCGTCGACCCGATTTAAAGTTGTAAGAGTTTTTGGCTGCCCTGCTCTGGTGCATATATCCAAAGAGAAACGTTGTAAATTGGATACGAAATCTACTGAATGCATAATGATGGGGTGCATCGCTGAGAGTAAGGCATATGGGTTGTTCAACCCCAAGGATAATGGCATAATTACGCGACGTAGCGTTTTTGGAGACATGCAGAATGAATTTCAATGACAAAAAAAATTTTTACTACCCCGAGTTAACACTGCAACATTTCGTGTCTTGATACAAGCAATAACGCCGGCTTGCTTGTATATATTGGTAGCGAACACGTACAAATCTTAAAACATTATAAACAGTGTAGTTTTCTTATAAGACAAAAATTTCAATCAAATGACAATTCAATTTGACAGCATGTGTTAAAAGATTATTGCTCGGCAATGTATTGTAACATTTGTTGCCGAATATTTGTTCTAACATATATTCATGTGGTCCACACGTTAATATCTTGTGTCGGCAATCAAATTTGACGGTTGCCACGGCAATAATTGCCAAACTTATTGCTCGTGTGGACGGGTAGTAATGCAAATTAACGATATTGTTAATTCAGGGGTAGCAGAAATGAATTAACATCTCAAACTGAACTAAGTATGCCTGTGCAAGTTGAAATTGGATCCGAAGGAAGTGAATGTGATGACTAATTCGAGTGGTCGTCACCGTTGCAATCACCTGTCGAAACTGATGAAAATGAATGGCTTCCAGATGTACATGATGCACACAACATTGTTGAAAATGAAAATATTCGTCGCTCTGGTCTTATAGCAAATAAAAACAACAGTCACGAAACTTTTGTGCAATGCAATTTGTATCGAATGATCCTAAAAATGTAAAGGATGCAATGTCGTCATTCATTGATGGCGCATAAAACTTGGGAGCTGATGTATTTGTCACTTGGCCAAAAGGAAATCAAGTCGAAGTGGGTATTTAAAACCAAAAGAGATGCACGTGGCAACGTTATAAGCCGAAAAGCAAGACTTGTATCTAAAGGACGTTTGCCCCTGTTTTCAGATATGACTCGATTAGGTATTTATTGGCACTGGCTTTAAAGCATGATTTATACGTTCACCAGTTAGTGCATATTTGAACGGTACATTAAAAGAGAGAGTGTATATGCAACACCCAGATGTGTTTGATGATGGCTTCAAAAGGGTGTGTAGGCTGCAAAAATCCATTTAAGGTCTAAAATAGTCAGGTCGCCTTTGGAATGAGTGCATCAACTACGAATTGCTAAAATTAGGTCTTATAAGAGGTGAGGTCGATCAATGTGTTTATCACAAAGTATGTGGTGACCAGGTGCTCTACGTGGCGATTTATGTTGTGACGTTTTAATATTTTGCAACAGTTTGAAACGCCTTGAGAGCTTGAAAACCAGACTACCCAGCAAGTGGTGTCATCAGTAATAAGTAAAAAATCACCAGAAGTAAAGAAGCAATTAAAATTGACCTGTCACGTTACGTAGCAGACGTATTGATGCGATTTGGAATGAGTGAGTGTAAGCCAACATCTACACCAATCGACTACAATCAGAAACTGTCAGCCAACATGTGGCTCAAGAATGAAGAATGGAAAAACCAGATGGCAAATACTCCATATATGCAGGCAATTGGCCGTTTACTGTATGCAGCACAAATCGCACGACCAGACATTTGCTATGCAGTAAATTTCCTGAGCAGGTTTGGAACTAACCCTGCTAAGCCCCATTGGGAAGTGGTTAAACGTGTAATGCGTTGATAAAGGTATTGTTTTGTGATGACCAAAAGTCGTGGACTCGTTTTTGGTTCACATATAAATGAATTCAATGTAGGCCATTATATTTCCTACCCATTCCGAACCATGCATTCTATATTATTAATAAGCTATTTTACAATATTAATAAGTTATGAAATATTTTTATATCAAACGGTATTTGTAACCGCTTGGTCAAGTATACTTACATGTTAATGGTGTGATATTCTTGCATATAGAAAATAAGAATAACAACGATGTACCAATAGCAATGTAAGCATTGATGTATGAGAAACTGGTTTGCGTACCATTCATACATACATACATACATACATACATATATACGTAGATGAGAAAAAGAAAAGAAGAAACAAGAAAGAAGAGATCATAATTTAAGTATTAACGCATAATGTAGTAGAAACGGTATTCAGACGTCGACAGAGCAGCGGCATACCATTTAATAATATTTTGTTCTTAATATGTGAGTTTATGTATACTAATTGGCATATGCGTGCATTGTCGAATGTACACAGGCAGCAGTATAAATAGAGGCTCTTTTTGAAATTTACTTTAGTCAGCCTGAAGGCGAACATCTGGTAAGACCTTATTGATTCTGCGGAATAAATAGTGTTGAAGTAGTTGTTTGTTTACTTGTTTAACAACAAGTCTTGGGTTGTCTCATCCATCGGTAGCACGGTCTCTCCGCATCTTTGGTCAGGTTCGTTCTATCCATTGCTGTAGATTGAACGTGTGAAGAAGCAATCTCTATACAGAAACTGCTTCAAATCAATAGGACGTTGTCAGGCGGAGGCTGTGACGCACAACTTCAGTAGCTCTGCAGGATTAGTTCCTGCAGCACTACTAAGTTTGCGTAAAAGGGTCACCTACAAGGGCTCGGAGTTGAATCTCTCCTTGGAGGCACCCTGCACAACTACCTCCTACACATATTCCGTCCCCATCGACGCCAGTTGGACATAGGAAGGCGTCAGCTGGTGGTTGTGACGCACGACTTCAGTAGCTCTGCTGGATTCGTTCCTTCAGCACTACTAGGTTTGCGTAAAAGGGTCAACTACAAGGGCTCGGAGCTGAATCTCTCCTTGGAGGCACCCTGCACAACTACCTCCTACACATATTCCGTCCCCATCGACGCCAGTTGGACATAGGAAGGCGTCAGCTGGTGGTTGTGACGCACGACTTCAGTAGCTCTGCTGGATTCGTTCCTTCAGCACTACTAGGTTTGCGTAAAAGGGTCAACTACAAGGGCTCGGAGTTGAAACTGTCCTTGGAGTCACCTCCCACAACTACCATTTGGCCGGTGGCTGCCTGTGGACGTTCCTGATTTGATCAACAATTGGTAATTAGCAGAATAATTAAGTAAATAAACGCTGGAATAAAGCTGGAATCTGTGTTGTGTTTCTTTAGTCCATGGTCTCTTGCATCAACTATAAATTTTTGTAACGAACTCTGGTAGCCATAGTAGCCATGTGGATATTAAAACCAAGTTTATCCGTCAGAAGATTGATGACAAGGAAGTCCTTTTGGAATATTTAAATACAACTGAGATGATTGCGGACGTATTTACAAAACCAGTTACCCCTCAGAAGATTGAATATTTTAATGTGAAATTTAGTCTTTACTAACAAAATGAATTTTTTATCTGATAACTTAATTCGATTAATGTGAATTGTAAAAGGGAAATGATTTTATATAGGAAATTTATCATTCAGGGAGTGTTGTGAATGAAGAAAAATTTTTTTATGTCTTGTATTTCTCCTGCACTTGTTGCATGACCTCAATTCGCAGCAGTTGTGTGTTCAGGCAGGGCTACTACAGTTCAGGTTCCAACTCTCAACTACAGGGGATCTCCGAACAATCAAATGATTACCAAACAAACAAATTAACACAAAGCGGAAAACATTTCGGAGAGAGGAAATAGATGGTGTTCCCCTACTGGCACTCCCTACCTGGGAAACTGTTCCAGTTCTACTCATGTTTCTTGGTACCCTATTACCCACACTCACTCACCTCATGGTCCTGGTCTCACTTCACCTCGCCCGAACAACAAACTTAGCACATCAGCATTTTTGTTATTATTGTATACAAAATCACATAATTTATTATTATAAAAAAGAAAAAAATTTATTTATAAATATGAAATAAAATAAAATTTAGATATAACAGATATTTAAATAAACAGGACTATATGTATCTATATAAAAATTTCTAAAAGTTGGTTTTTCTTTTTTAAATATTAAATATAAAAATAGATAAAATTTAAGCATACACAGGAAATAAATTGGTATTACAAAAAAATAAAATAAAGAAAGAAACTCAAACTAACAACACCCGGATGCAAAAACCAAACCGACGGGTATAAATATATGCATATAGTTTAGGTTATTCCGAGATTATATTTTAACACTTTATTCTTTAATAAAACAAACATCAAATAAAAAAGGAAAAAAACACTATTACTAATACCCTACCTAAACAAACCCTTTTAGGCGGTCTAGTTCACCCTTCAATCCCCGGGTGCAAATTTCACAAAAAAAAACACCAGAAAATTTAACTCATCAGAATACTAAAGTATACAAAAAAACTATACCTCAACATATATGTATATATTTTCTTTTTGCATCTAAGCACTATACGATTCACAAATATTTAACACATCAACAAAAACAAATATAGAAATATAAACTACACAATATCCTTAATTCCTAAATCAATTTATTCTTATGTAAAATTATTACCTATGCTTCCTGGCAAATTCGTTTCTTCCTTTTTTTTTGTCTGTCTAAGGATATCCCTAATGGGGTTTTCCTATAATCCGATACTCTGGTGGCTTCTAATATAGCTGCGTATCCATCGGGTTCGGAAATTAGCTTCAACACAAACCCTCTCCCCGCGGATAAAATCTTGTGAGACCAGTGTTGACCGCATTATTATAGTGGGTTCTTTAGCTTCCTGTCTATTGATTGTCTTTACTTTCTTTCTCTGCATATGATGATCGCCACAATAATTATATGTATATATATATATATATATATATATATATATATATATATATATATATATATATATATATGTTGTTACCTGTATATATATATTTTATGTATATATATATATATATATATATATATATATGTATATATATATATATATATATATATATGTTGTTACCTGTTCTGCCCCTAGCTTTTTTATTTGAGCATACCATTCACCAGCTGCCGTGAAACTGTTGTTATTTTCTAAATACTCCTCCAGACAGGACACGTTTGCAGACACAGGTAATATACTTTTTTATACAAGATATTCCATCACCTTATGGTTCCCGCAACAGGATCAACGTACGGAAATAAAACACAAATTTTCAATTCTTAAACCTAGAGCCTGAAGAAAGAGAAAAATTAAGAAGTTTAGTCAAAAATAAGGTCGAATAAAATACACAAAATTAATTCTTTATTAAATAAATTCAAACCAATATTCGTAAAATAAATTCTAGTATTTATTTAATTTTTTTTATCTTGGACCAGCACTCAAGAGATGACCTCTACATATGCACTGCATAGGGGATAGTATTGGGGGACTGATGAAGAAAGATGAGAAGATAGAGAATTTTTTGTAGCTATTTCAACCTTTTCACTTCGCCGGCTAATATGTTGCTACAGGACCGACGAAGGAGGGTGATGTTACTCTGCTTTTAGTACATGATAGTGTCAGTCGTTGCCAATTTAGGCTAAGTGACCAGTACCGTGTGGACATAGTACTGGTAGAAATAATTAACAAACCATTATATTTGACATTTGTTTTAATTATTTTTCGGTCGGTACGACAAAAATCTTCCGTTGTTTTATAAAATATTTGCATTTTAAATGGTTTCTTGACCTCTTTTTAATTATTATTATAGTCTAATATATTTAAGCTTAAGGT
This sequence comes from Linnaemya tessellans, assembly GCA_951800035.1. NCBI lineage: Eukaryota > Metazoa > Arthropoda > Insecta > Diptera > Tachinidae > Linnaemya > Linnaemya tessellans. The sequence goes on from OX637536.1 coordinate 77,663,819, forward strand.
CTCTTTATTTTAATTTAAAAATATTAGAGTGTAATAACAATTAAATTAAAAACTATTTATTGTATTATATTCGTTATTATAACTTAGTGCAACAAGTGTCAGTTTCTTTTTGCTTTAATTTATAATTGCAAAGTTTTTTTATTTGTTCATCGTTTTCATTTTATTTTGTATGCACCCTACCATAGGCCACTTTGACTTTCATACCATGTGCGCATTAATTTTCCACCATAAATTTGCGATTAATTTATATATTCTCAAATAAATAATGTCAATTAAATATTTAAATAAATTTACAGGTGCATCGGATGCCCTCATAGAAGACTCGGTGCGACTCCGACGATCGTTATGTAGTCGGAAAGTGGTGAAACTGATATTCCAATAAAATAGGTGTATTGTTGGACCGATTCTACTATTGAGCATGGTTGGTTGAGAAAAACGTCAAGCAGTTGAACAACGTTTTCTGCTAATCGAGTGTGCAGAATTCAAGAGATTGTCGGAAAACACAACTGGTATCAAGTTAGGTCGGAATGCAGCGAACTTATCTACTAAAGGAGCTCCACTTTCGGATCTGGCGAAAAATGATCTCTGGTGGTATGGACCAACGTGGCTGCATAATTCTAAATGGACCATAAAAAATCTTTCCCCTCTAGATATAGATGTCGAAGCCAGAGCTATTAAAACGCATTCAGTTTTCAAATTTCGAAGATGTCGGACATACATATACTTTTGAGTCTACAACATTTTCAAGTGATGAAATAACAAAAGTCAAATTAATATAAGGAATTTTGGCTAAAAAAGTTCACTATCCTGAAGAACTTCAGTGTCTGTAGAAAACCGCAGCAAATGTTGCATTTTAGATAAGAAGCGCTCTTTCAATCAAATCATGGTAGCCTGCAGAGCGAACTATTTTAGATCGCCCTTTTACCACTACTGGTGTAGATTTTGTAGGTTCCTTTGACCTGAGAAGTTGTATGGGTCGATCTTGTCGAATAACAAAAGCATATGGGTGTATCTTTGTATATTTTTCAACTAAGACAGTCCATTTAGAAGCTACGACAAATTTGTCATCAGACGCCTTCTTGGCTGCTTTTCATCGTTTTGTTGCAGTTGTGGTGTTTAAAGCAGAAGCTCTATTTTATATTATTCAAACTGGAGGGTTCCTTAGGAATCGCAGGCATAGTTTATTTAATTTATGATTTATTTAATTTACTACTAGCCATTTACACTTAATAAGTAGTATGTTTGTGTATGTTTGGGGCCACTTTTTCCATACAAAATGTGGCTCCATGCCTACGCTACAGTCGGCATAGTTGTTTTGAGTGATGGGTTTGTAACATGTAGGGTGTAAATGTGTGTTGTGTGTGTGTGTGTTTGTAGATGGTCGACTATTGCGTATGGTAGGGTGTTTTTTGAAATGGTGACCGCAAAAAATAACAAATCGCAGAAGGGGAAAAAAAGGTGTGTGTGTGTGAAATTTATAAATGTACAAAATCATGGTGACCGCAAATCGTAATCATGTATGCATAATCATGTTTTTAAAAAATATAATCTAAATTAAAACTTGTCCTTGAGTGAATAAAAAAACCAAATAGAGTTTGCTGATATGATATTTTAATTATTTATTTAGTTGTATAAAAATAAATTACTTATTCTAAGAAATGGAAAAGTAAATTATATTTTATATATTGAAAGGACAATTTTTACATTTAATTATATTATAAAAGTTGATAATATTTCTTGCTTCATCTTCGACCTGGTTGTTGTATAGTTTATGATAGTGACATTGACACGTGTCGGGTCCACATGTAGTGTTTTCGTTTGACCAAATACAATCCTCAATATGTTCACCATGTTTATTTTTTATGGTTTTTAAGTTGTGTGCATACGCCAGTTGTGAATGTATATTGATAAGTTTAGTTTTATCTTCATTAGAAATTATATGAGAGCATGATTTTAAAAAATCTAATATTTCTTTGAGCATGTTGGTTGTGTGTGTGTGTGTGTGTGTGAATTACTTAATACTCATGTGAAGTGTTTGTGTGTAATCTTTTATATTGATGGTTCTTATATTTATAAGATTGGAGTAACGTTCTGTGAGATATTGCGTTTCAAAATTATGTTTATGATTTCTTTCGTCGGGGAAGATATCGCTATCGTCGTCAGGATTATATTGAAAACAATAAATGTTTAATGTATGATATTTATAGTTACTGTAATAACCACAGCGAACTCTGATCTCATAGTAGTCATATTTTAGATTGAAATGTCGATAGAAAACTTTAGAGCTTTCAATGATACCGCCAATGTTAGTTTCTTTTTGAATTAATTCTTTTCTAAATGCTTCAATTAGATCATCTATAGTGAAATGTTTTTCATTATCACTGCTTCGTGACTGTCGTGTGTAAGGGTCAACTGTTCTTGTTGGTATTGATGTTGTTGTTGTTGTTGTTGCGGAATTGTTTTCTGATGTAGAAGGATCTAGTTGAACTGATAAATGTATTTCTATATGCAATGTTTGATTTGGGAGCTTAAATTTGAAATTAAGATATCTGTTTGTTTCACCATCTAATGAAATAGTACTATTATGAATTTGATGTTGCTGTTGTTGTTGTAGTTGTTGCTGTTGTTGATATTGTGAATAATACTGACTATTGCACCGTGCAGCAGCATCAAATTGTAAGATTAGAATGACTAGGATTATTTTTAAAAGCTTTCCCACCACCATCAACATAATGGTTTGTCTTTTAAGTTCGATTAGTTACTAACGGTTAAACTATTATTCAATAGTCATTTTATATGTTTGTGTATAATTCTTAAGGTTAGTAATTTTGATGTGTTGCAATTTGCGTGATAAGTCTTCTACTCGAACTTTCTCAATTTCACCATTACTAAGAATACGTTCTTGTTCAATTTCACGATATTCAAAATAGCTAATTTTTAAATATTGTGTTTCAAATTTACTGTTATAGGTACAACGAATAGGTATTTCAACATTTTCATATTGTAGATTAAAATGACGATAAAATGCTTGTTTAGCATCTAGAATTCCACCTATATACATTTCTTTATCAATGAGTTCTTTGCGAAACGCTTCTATTGCATCATCTACTGTAATTATTTTTTGCGGTTCATCTGTTGTTGTTGTTGTTGTTGTTGTGACTGGTGAATCAGTTGTTGTTACTAAAGTTGATTTTGTCAAATTTAAGTTTCCTGCTGTATCAGGTATACTTGTTGTCGTTAATATTTTTGCATTGTCATCTGATTGATATTCATCATCATCATCATCTCTTATTTCCAGTGGTTCACTTTCCTTTAACATCACAAATGATATGTTTATTTTGAGAATCTCACTATTGGGAAGGGTAAAATTCAATTCAATGCTTTTTGAATTTGATTCAATTTCAATTTTTGGAGTAGTGATGTTGGATATTGGTAATGACATAGACATACCAGTCAGTATTCTTAACACAACAAAAAAACATAATAAAATAAATTTCATTGTTGTTATGTTTTTGTTTTATGTGATAGATGTGTACACAATTAGAACTAAAGCTGCAATGCTAGAAAGGAGATAATAGTTTACCTTTTTATACATACCTTGAAAAAATATTTACAAAATTAAAAAACACACAGTTCTTTTGTTTTGTTATATTATTTTATTTATTTTTTAATATTTAAATTTAACATATATATATACATATACATATATATTTACAATATTTTTCGTATTTCGTTTGTAAGAGGTATATATTCAAACATTCTATCATGTATAATTAAACAATATGCAGATGTATTAGATGGTATGTTCTTTAGTGTTTTTAATTCAATTCGCACATCGATAGGGCCACTTTTAACTGCTTCATTTTGATGAGATACATCCAGGACTATGATTGGTGCAGTTGATTTAAACTTGTCTCGTTTTAGTAATGGTTGGGGATCGCGTAAATAATAGTTATATTGAAATTTTGAATACATATCATATAGTAGTGCGAACCTATTTCGATCAAACTTAAGATTTAAATCATCATAAGGATACGTATCTGAGTTGAGATGAACTTTTACGTCAGTTAAATCGCAGTGTATAAATTTGTTCTCACTATCGCGAAAAGCTATAAGCAAGAAGCGTGGTCTTTCATTTTCACTGGCCAGTTTAACATTCCATAACACTGTAGTGCTTTCCGGAAGGGAAGGATAGTAATACATATCCCAACTTCTAAATGATGTATTTAATGGATGACGAGTGTTGATTGTTTTAAACATCTGCAGCTTGTAGGCATCAGCAAGCTGTACATGAGGTACTTTCCATGTAATATTTAATATAGATAGTTTAAATTTTCAGTCAATAAAATAGACTTGATAACCTGAGAATCGTCTTTAGAGCGTAGAAGTATTAATTCATGTTTAGAATTTACTATTATTTTATTAAAATCTTCAGCAAATCCAACTAACATTTTTAATGGTACACAAAAATTGAAATAACCACTAACAACTGATAGATCGTCAGTATTATTGGGTGACCATCCTGCATTTAATAATGCATCACTCTCCGATTGATTTAATGATACATAGTTTTTTATATCTGTTCTGATTCCAAGTTGATGAGTACGATCAATCTCTACACCATTTAACTCATATCGAATTGCATCAAAAAGATGAGCCATACAATTGTTTAGGAGCTTAAAAGACACTGAAACTGTTGAATCTTTCTTTGTTACGTATCCTTCAATATATATGTAGCTTTCACTGGGTTGTATATATAAATCTTGGTTTTGAATTGATATCCGAGTTTCATCGTTATTTTTAAATGATTGTAAATACGATGTATAGCTATGATATTCTTTTCTGATAATTGAGTTATCAAATTGTGGTTTATTTAATATGTTAATTAGACCACTCATTTTTTTTTTATTATATATTTCTGATTTTGTATCCTAAATTTTGTAGAAACTCTTTATTAAATTTGCTTAGAGTTTTTCGATGTCTTACTGTTTGATATTTACAATTTTCTATAATTGTTGTTGTTGTTGTTGGTGGTGGTGTTGGGAATCTGAATGTTGATTGATTATTTAAAATATTCTTATTATATATAATCATTCCTTCATCGGTTTTAAATGAAGTCTTATAGATATTTTTTCTCCTCTAAAGTTGACAAGATTTCCGTCTTGATCAACCACTTTCACAACAAGTGTATTTATTAATCTTGTATTCACAGGTAAGTATATTACGTTTGCGGGTGCTTCAGTTATTTTATAACCAGGACTGACGTTCAGAGAGAACTGATGTAGAGTGTGCGCAGAAATGTTATTTATATATGAACCAGTCACAATATTGCACTCAACTAATATAGTATTTATTTTTGTAATATCTATAGTTTTATCTGAACTATATTCTTCATTTGGCTCCAATACTCTCTTACTAAAACCAAGAAGTGATCCAATTGTTCGTTCTTTATTAATATATATACGATCAACAGAGCTTTGTATATAAGTTTGTAATGTATTGTAATTTGCTTGAATATTTAGAGTTCCTTTATTATTCAACTTGTTATATTTTTCAGTAATGTAATCAGCTATATCAGAAAATTCATATGATCCCACGGGAATTTCTATTTCATCATTACCAATATGAAATAAATTGCTTTGCACATCAATATTGGGTATTGAATGATATGTATCAAGACTAATTAATCCACAAACATAGTTTTGATCGAGCTCGATAGGTGGAAAGTAGTTGGCAATAAGTAGTGATGAGTCTCCGTTTAACGTTAAAGTTATTGTCATCTTAACGTTTGATCTCTAAATAAATAGTGTTAACATATATTTAATATATTTTATAGTGATGTATCATCAATGTTGATCCAAGAGTTGTGTTCAGGTGAAAAACCTAACCATTTAACAAACAACAAATTCCCTCTTCTCCTCAAAACTTTCTCGACTAAATATGTTTGTGGATATTTAGTTTTCATTAACTCAAAGTCGTAAAATCCACCTTTAATTTCATGTCCTTTATAGCCTAAAATGTAAGTGTTTGGATTTGTATTTCTTACAAATTTAACATTAAATATTTCTGTAGTCCAGTTTGGTGTATAACCTTTTTCAAATATATGTTTGTATTTACTAATTCGAACATGAGTGCCAACTCTAAACTTTGGTTTCTTAAAAGCTTTCAAATGATTATAGACGGTGTCCAAAAGAGATTTTTCGTGAGAGGAATTTACATCATTAGGTGACATTTTTATTGTTCTATGATATGTGTTATTATAGTTATTTACAAGTTCTTGATATTTGTTTATCCACTTATATGTTCCTTGGTGACTAAACTCTTTCCACATCATACCCTTTAATGTTCTATTGAATCGTTCAACAATGGATGCTTTTAGGCTACTATATGTTGAATAGTGATTAATTTGTTGTCATTGCATTAAATGATGAAATTGATTGTTAAAAAACTCTTTTCCATCGTCTGTTTGTAAGTTTACTGGTTTTCGATGATATTTATCGAAAATACTTTTCATAGCATTCGTTACGTTCTGCGCTGTTTTATTTTTTACTGCAACAGCCCACGCTTTTTTCGAAAACGTGTCTATTACTGTCAGAAGATAACGATAACCGCTATTATTTGCTACATAGGCCCCCATTTCAACCAGATCAGCTTGCCACAAATCATCTATTCCCTTAACTACAACTCGTCTTCTCTTAAAATTTCTTCTAGCTTGTTTATGTAGTTCCTCCACTATTTCTCGTTTATCAACATTAATATCCATTTTGTTTTTTTAGATTTATGTAATGATAATATGTAGCTTTAGTTTTTTTCTTTTTTCATACCGATTGTTCTAAACAGGTAAGTTTCAATGTTATCAAATCTCTGTTCAAGGTTGCTTAAATAGGCTTTATTTTCTGAATATAATTGTTTACTATTGTTAATAGCTTCCTTAAATACTTTCATATCATTTTTAATTTCATTCAATTGATTTGTATATTGATTTTTGAGTTCTTCCATTCCAACCCATTTATGTATAAATTCTTCTATGCTATTAAATCTGTCTTCAATATTATTTCTGTATTCTTTATTTCCATTGATTATATGATTACTAATAGTTTTACTGAGAGTGCTTGTTGTATTTTCAATATGTCTTTGAATGGAACTAATAACATTTTCCACATCACCTTTCAATTTATCAATTCTTATAGATTCTTTTTTAATATCAGCAACGATTTTAGCAATTGAATGTCCGTTGTGAAGTGTTAATTGTTTCACATCAGTTTGATGAAGCATAGAAAGATTATCTATATCCGTTCTTAAACCGTTCATTTTAGCAGTTAGTACATCATTTGTTTTGTTAATATAGTTTTTCGTAACTGAATTTCTGTTTAGTTTTTGTTTAACTGAACTTTCACCAAATTTATTTATATAACTCATTTCATTTAATATATTATTTTAGATTCTCTGAGTTCTTCAATAATAGATATTATTTCGTTTTTATGATTATTATGTCCAACACTTTCTGATGACAGAAGTAAACGTAGTCTATCAACTAATTCATTTGGATCATCCCAATATATATAGTTTGGTTTACGATTATCTACTGATTTTAATGATAAACCGCTACCTTTTGTTACACGTTTTTTCTTTTTGTTGAATAAGTTTTTAATTACTCTTCGATATTTAAATGCTTTAGTTCCCTTTATTTGTGCAGTTGATTGATATTGACGTTTATGTACATTTGTTTGCATTAGAATATCTTTATATTTATTTAGATCATCCTTAGTATAATGTATAGGTTTTGAATGAAATACTAATTGAAACAGTCCTGGAGTAATTTTCCATTTTTTGTTTCCTATTTGCATTGTGTTACTTTTATCAAATAAAATTTGATTATTACCATATTGCCAACGTCCTTCATGATCGATATTAAAACCATAAACTGTATCTATTTTTTTATTTTCTATAAGCAATTCAATATTTCTGTATAATGGTGATATATTTTTTTCTATTTTACTTTGTTTAAGTGTGTTACATACAGTATTATCATCATCATTTATCTCTGTTGCACGTTGTATCGGAGCATCATATATAATTGGTGTAGGTTTCATATAAAGTCGTTTTCTACTCCAATTTTTTATTTTTTTATTATCTTTCCTTATCGTCTTTCCTTCATTTACATCAAGTTTTCTCTTCTTAGTTGATATTGAATCCGTTATATTACTTGATGTGTTAATTTTTTTTTTGGATTACTTGGTTTCGTAGGAATTTTTTTTTTTGGATTACTTGGTTTCGTAGGATTATATATAATTGGTATAGGTTTCATATAAAGTCGTCTTCTACTCCAATTTTTTTTATTATTTTTCCTTATCGTCTTTCCTTCATTTACATCAAGTTTTCTCTTCTTAGCTGATATTGAATCCGTTATATTACTTGATGTGTTAATATTTTTTTTGGATTACTTGGTTTCGTAGGATTATATATATTTTTTGGATTACTTGGTTTCGTAGGATTATATATAATTGGTATAGGTTTCAGATAAAGTCGTTTTCTACTCCAATTTTTTTTATTATCTTTCATTATCGTCTGTCCTTCATTTACATCAAGTTTTTTCTTTTTAGTTGATATTAAATCCGTTATATTCCTTGATGTGTTAATTCTTTTTAAATTACGTTTTTGTACTTTATGTTTGCTATCATCATCATCATCATCATCATCATCATCATCAACATCCTCAATATCTAGTTTTGGTTTAACATTGTCTGCAACTTTGGATGGTAGCGGTGTTGAAGGTAGCGTTGCTGAGTGTTTTGAATTTCCTTCGTCGTCTTCATAATCTAATTTCCGAACTAATTGTTTTAATGGCTTGGTAATTGGTTGAAAAGTATCTTCCAACAAATTTATTCTATCAATCTCATTGAATTTGATATTCTTTAATTTTTCTTTTAAAATTGCTCTTGTCTTAACAATATCACTTAAAACTTTTTTATTGTTATTCATATTGATCTGCTTCACATCTGCTTTACATCTGATAACGATCTGCTCTATATCAGCTTTATATCTGCTAACGATCTGCTTTACATTTTTTTGTTCAAATTTGTATGAAATTGTCAAATCCTTTTCGATAGCGTCCTTTACTTAATAAATCATCCTTACTTATAACCAGAAATCCATATTTATCTTTCCAACACTCACTACAGAGCTCTAAAAACTGTTTAAACGACATATCACCTATAACGTGATCGTTATATATATGCTTCAGATTCATTTCATCCTGCTTAAATATTATAATCAAATTTGCATTATCACGTATTAAATGTTTAGGAATTTTGGTATATGTTTGACATAGATAAAAACAATCAATATATTTATGTCTTCCCATACAAAAGTAATCTCTTATTGTATTTTGTTTGTCACAAATCACATCATCGAATATAATTATGGAATGTGGATATGCTTTAGCTGGACTTAAAACATTTTCATTTTCCGAAAACGTGAAGAGATTAATTTCTTTTAATGGTTTAGTTAGTTTCTTTAAATAGCAATATTTTGGTTGATACAATGATTTTGAATATATATAGATGTTCTTAAATCTCAATCCGTTAGGACTTTCTATTAGACTTATCATTACATTAGTTTTACCACAATTTGATGGTCCCACAATTAATGCACGTATCGAATTGGGTAATAATGTGTTGTGTAAAGTTTTAATCTTTCTTCCCATTGATTCATCAATATTTCTTATAACAATTTCCTTTGATTGCTTAACGAAACGCATAATGATTGATTAATTGATTAACTACTAATAACTAAGATTATATATAAATTAACGTTTATATAGAAAATCATTATCATTTAATCTGTTCACGTTAACACTATTACAGGTGCTAAATGAAAAACAAACAAACAAACAAACAAAAAATGTATAAAAACTACATTAAAAATTTGAAAGCTAAACAGTGTAAGAGTGGAAGAGGATTTGTAAACAACATAATAAATAAATTACCTATTGAGCTCCATTTACCTGAATATCAGTTTTGTGGACCTGGAACTAAACTTGAAAAACGGTTAGCAAGAGGAGATAGAGGAATTAATTTATTGGATGCAGCCTGTAGAGAGCACGATATTGCATACTCACAATCAAAAGATATAAATACGAGACATCAAGCAGATAGAGTCTTAGCTGAAAAGGCTTGGCAACGAGTGAAATCGACAGATAGTAGTTTAAAAGAAAAGGCTGACTCTTGGTTTGTAACTAACGCAATGAAAGCAAAATTAAAATTTGGTATGGGTATTAAAAATAATTTCAAGATTCGTAAAAATAAAAAAAAGAAACGAAGGAAAAACAGAAAGAAGAATAAATGTCATAAAAAATTATTTACAACAACTATAAGGAATACCTTGAAGCTATTGAGAAAAGAGAAGCCTTCCGATATCAATGATGCAGTTAAAATTGCTCAAAAGGCAGTTTATTCCAAGTTAAAAGGGCAAAAGAGAACAAACATTATTGTACCGAGAGTTATACCAGTACCAAAAATTGGTGGATTTCTTCCTCTTGTTCCTATTCTTACAGCATTATCAGCACTTGGAGGCTTAGCAACCGGTGGATCTGCTATTGTTAAAGCAGTTAATGATATAAAAAATGGTAAAGAGCAATTGGCTGAGGCTTCCCGTCACAATAGATATATGGAATCCATTGCCATGGGGAAAGGATTATATCTAAAACCATATAAAACTGGATATGGTCTCTATTATAGTCCAGCTCCAAAAAACTTTTAAAAAATCTACCTAATCGTCCTCTAACAGACATCGATTTGAATAAGTATGGCAAACAACTGAAACATTTCAGAGGTGTTTTCATGCGTGATACTTTACCTAGAAAACCGTTAACACAAGAATGCGGTATTGTTAATTTAGATAAATCAAATGGTCCTGGAACACATTGGGTAGCATATTATAAACATCATAACTATAAAGAATATTTTGATAGCTTTGGAAATTTACAACCACCATTGAAAATCATCAACTATTTAAAATCACCTATTGAATATAATTATAATCAAAAACAGAAATTCAATACATTTAATTGTGGTCACTTGTGTTTAAAATTTCTATACAATAAATATAATTTAAAATAAAAAACATATTTTTTCTTTTATTTGTAATCAGATAATTTTTTTATTAATGTATAGTATAAGTTGTTTTTCTTATCAATTATACTTAGAGCTAGTTACATAACATATCATCATCATCATCGTTATCAGAAGAAGCATTTATTTTATAATGCCCCCAAGCATATGTATCAATATCATTTTCATGTATAAATCTCTTATCATCTAAATAACTTAATGTTAGTTTACATACATGTTGTGTATACAATTCATGAATTTTTGATATAAATACATACATTGTGTCATAATATCGTTTTTTCTCCAACAAACATTTTCTAAAATCATTAATTGTTAATTTGTTGGTCACACTTTGTTTTACTCCTTTTATTTTTTTTAGTTCCTGATCTACTCTATCTATTTTTACAGAATACATTTTAGCTCTTAAACCAATAAATTCCTTAATAATTTTCCCATTGCACTCATCTTTCATCATTCCTAATACTTTTTTGTTCATTAGTGGAATATTATAAGGATTTTCTTTGGAATATGCTGATGTATCGAAATGTGTTATGATATCATTTCTAATATCATTGTATATATCATTCGTTCTTACATCATATATAAAGGAATCTGTATCCATGTAATTAAGATTAATATTTTCAAGATATTTCGGTTTCATATAATCATAATGAAATTCATACATTTTATATTTTGACAATTCTAAAACTGTATACCCGATGTAAATAGGTTTATTATATACAGTTCTCACTCTGTTCATTTGAATAGCAATCATATTATCATGAATTATGAGCGAACTATGAAAATTAGGTCTAGCAATAAGTGTTCTAGCTCCTAATCGCTTACCTTTATTTTCCCATTCACATACTATTTTGATGTCTTTTCTTTTATCAACATTTTCCATATTCTTACCATACACAGCATTGTTTAATAATTTAAAAAAATTCTGTTCAAATAAGTTTTTAGCTAATTTTCTATGATGATTATTTAAATCAATATATTTTTGCAACCAATTTGACTGATTAAACTCAAGGATTCTATGAATTTTCTTTAAAATCAAACCATGTTGAAGACATTGTTGAAGGTTGCGATAGTGAATAATATAATTGTTTTTGTTATTTAAATCTGTTATTAGTTTTCGCTGTTTCATGCTTTCAATTTTCTTGTTTTCTGCACAAAACGGTAAGTCACTATGATAGTCGTGTATTGTAGTAGTTGGATATTCTAAGTCTACTTCCAGTATGTATCCGAATGAAGAATCTTCCCTCACATTATTTACATTAAAATTTTCACAGTTTTCAATCCATTTGAAATTTTTAAAGGGAAGATATTGAGACATTGCATATCCATACAAATTATTTACATCTAAATACATTATATAATTCGATTCTTTTGTTGAATCATAATCACTAACATATTTATTATTAGCTGTCGAATAACGTTTACTGCATTGAACAATACCTCCCCGAATACCTCGTAGAACGAAATTATACATCTCAATATCAGTTAACAATTCCAATTCTATTTCTGTTGTTTTCAACATAGCATCCCAGGATAAGCCCGGGGTAGTATAATATTGACAGGGATCTAAATTATAAATATTTTTACAAACTTTTCTAAAATTTTCGAATATATCACAAAGCAATAAAACGTCTACTTTTAAATATAACAGAAGATAGTCCAATAGTTTAGTACATTGAAATGTATTCCAAACTTTTTTAGCATGCTCATAATCATCTTCGCTACACGACTCATTCGTAAGTTTATTAAAGAAACTTGAACGGGGTGGTAGTTGTGTTTCCTCTAGACGATTCACTGAATCTAGATAATCATATGGAAAGGCTCCTTTACGTTTCATTAAACTGAACTCATTCTGATTTTGATAAGTAGATTTTACTGTTGTTAATTCATTATCGGTTAAGTATTGTGCTAGTTTTTCTAAGCTTGATGGCATAAGCCGACAAGAATCTAGAAAACGCAGTTCTATTGTATTCTTCTGATTTACATGAATTCTCTTGGATATAGAAATATATAGCTCCTTATTTAAAGGAATTATATTTATATCACCTTCAATGGATGAAAGTTCTCTTACAAACAAATGACTATCATATGCCGAAAGATTATGAAAAAATATAGGTATGAAATGTGCTATTTGATATTCTAAGTTACATTTGTTATGTGCAGGCCCCCTATATTCACCTGTTAAATGACAGTGATCAGCTACTCGATCTAAAATAGATAATTCTTTTTTACATATATGACAAATGGTATCCTGGTTTTGCCTTATTTGTTGAGAAAATGTTAAGGAATTTATTGGTTTAACTACACTTAAATAATTATTATATATATCTAAGCTATCCTTAACTAAATTAGTGAAGAAATGTTTTGGTGACTCATCACCACAGCGTTTCCATTGGAGTAAGTCCAAATCCAAATCCATCATATGCTGATGGTGGTGGTGGTGTTGGGGTTGGGGTTGGCCGTGTCAACGTCCCCAAGTCCAACAATTGTGTTTCCTCCTCATCTACATTGAACATTGTGAAACTTTCCATTGTTGATTTAAAAATTTTACCTTCTGTTTTAAAATTCAGAATTAAATTAATAATTTCTTTCCAACAATTACCTCTTTATATACTCAAAGTAGCTACAAAATTTACCACACAATTTTTTTCTTATAAAAATATATAATCTATTTTCAACTATACAAACTTCTTATCCATTTTTTCTAAAAACCTCAACATTTCTTCTAGTAACAGCAGAAATTTAAAATATATTTTTAAAAACCTAACTTATTACATTCCCATACACTTTTTTCCCATTTGTTCTAAAAAAAAAACAAAATTTATAGTGGTTAATTCGTTCAACATTTCGTTCTAAGAATAAAAGAAATTGAAAATAGATTATAGTTTTTAATAATATGAACGCATACAATTAATGCGGTGATTAAATTCACAAACAAAATTAATAGTGGTTAATACGTTCAACATTTTGTTCTAGAACTCAAGGACAAGTTTTAATTTAGATTATATATTTTTTTTTTAATATATGATTATACATACATGATTACACATACAATTAGTTCAAAACTTATTGCGGTTATTAAGTTCACATAATTTAATTTGTTTTTATTTTTTTATATACTCAAAGTAGCTACAAAAATTTACCCCCACAATTTTTTCTTATAAAAAATATATAAACTATTTTCAACTATACAAACTTCTTATCCATTTTTTCTGAAAACAAAATTTGCAGTGGTTAATAACCTCAACATTTCTTCTACTAATAGAAGAAATTGAAAATATATTATATTTTTTTAATAATATGAACGCATACAATTATTGCGGTGATTAAGTTCACAAAACAAAATTAATAGTGGTTCATACATACGTTCAACATTTTGTTCTAGATTATACATACATAATGATACATACTACAATTAGTTTAAAACTTATTGCGGTTATCAAGTTCACATAATTTTAATTTGTTTTTGTTTTTTAACATGATTTTTGGACATTTATCAAGTTCACATAATTTAATTTGTTTTTTGTTTTTTTGACATGATTTTGGACATTTATAAATTTCACACACACCACACACACACACACACACCTTTTTCCCTTCTGCGATTTTTTATATTTGCGGTCACCATGATTTTGTACATTTATAAATTTCACACACACACACACACACACCTTTTTTTCCCCTTCTGCGATTTGTTATTTTTTGCAGTCACCATTTTGCGGTCACCATTTCAAAAAACACCCTACCATACGCAATAGTCGACCATCTACAAACACACACACACAACACACATTTACACCCTACATGTTACAAACCCATCACTCAAAACAACTATGCCGACTGTAGCGTAGGCATGGAGCCACATTTTGTATGGAAAAAAAGGCCCCAAACATACACAAACATACTACTTTAATAATTTACTAAAAACGCACATGTCATCTTTTCTTAATATTAATGTAACTAGACAGTTTGCAAGTTCATATATACTTTTAGCCCTCTACCGCATACAACGCCTTATATTGCACTATTTTTATATAATAACGGTACTTAACCAAAAGAGAATAATATTAATCATCTTCTATGCTTTGTTTTCTTCTCAAATACAAAGCAAAATATTTGGGGAGTGTTTTAGCTACTAGTTCCGTTAGTTTTTTTTAGCGCTTCAAGTGGCGGAACAAAAGTAAATTTTGTGCAATTTGGCAAAATAATATAAGAGCGAAAATAGAACAAAACAAGTAAAAACGTTATATTCGACCGGGTCGAATCTTAAATACCCTCCAAATATTTAGTAAGTGAATTTGAAATGTTTAACTTGGTGGGACAGAGTTCCTTTATATAATATCGTACGTCAACGCCCACTAAATGGGGCGGGGTTCAAAAATATACAATATCATGTTTTCCACAGACGAACGTATGGGCATTGCTAGACCGTCTTAGACTTCATCACAATTCTCTTTGGAGGCTATAAAAACTGTATTTTGGCGGGGTCGCTCTGGCAAGGGCTGTGGGGGAAACATTTCACCTTTGTCATAAAACTCTAAAAATAAATGCTTGGGATAATTATATACAAAATTAAAATTTCTTTTTTTTGATAAGGTCATGTAGAGGGCAAAGGGGGAGAGGGGGTAGGGCAGAAACAGATACACATAAAACTGTAAAAATAAATGCTTGGGATGATTATACACAAAATAAAAAAAAATGTATATTTATTTTTAATAGGGTCATTTAACGGGCAAAGGGGGAGGAGCGGGTAGGGCAGCAACAGGCAGTCATAAAACTCTAAAGATAAATGCTTGGGATGATTATATACAAAATTTAAAAAAAAAAATTTTTTTTGGTAGGGTCATTTAGGGGGCAAAGGAAGAAGGGGGGGAGGGAGGAGGGGGTAGGGCAGAAATCGGCAGTTATAAAACTCTAAAGATAAATGCTTGGGATGATTATATAAAAAATTTAAAAAAAAATTTTTTTTTGGTAGGGTCATTTTGGCGGCAAAGGAAGAGGGGGGGGGGGGGGGGTAGGGCAGAAATCGGCAGTCATAAAACTCTAAAGATAAATGCTTGGGATTATTATATACAAAATTTAAAAAAAAAATTTTTTTTTTGGTAGGGTCATTTAGGGGGCAAAGGAAGAAGGGGGGGCGGGTAGGGCAGAAATCGGCAGTCATAAAACTCTAAAGATAAATGCTTGGGATAATTATATACAAAATTAAAATTTCTTTTTTTTGATAAGGTCATTTAGGGGGCGAAGGGGAAGGAGGGGGTAGGGCAGAGTAGTACCAGGTTTCGTCTCAGCTTCGTCATTAAAGCTTAAAAATGTTATTTTTAAGGAATGTAGGCTTAAGTAAAACGATTTGTTAAATTTTATTGCTATTTTTGCCTATAATAACGCCCACTAAAGTGGGCGGGGTCAAAAAATATTTTTATTTTATTTAATGGCTCCAAGTTTAAGGCGTTGGACCGTATTTGACATAAAAATATATCATTTGCTTAACAAAATAACCAAAAAACTTTAAAAATTATGTTGTTTTTTCTGGGTTGGTTTAGTTCTTCTTAGGGGAACTTTTTCCCCTCTTGCCCGATTTAGCCCATCTTCGAACTTAACCTGCTCTAAGTTTTAAAATATATTTATGCCAAATTTCAAGAGTCTAGCTCTTTTCGTTTGGACTGTATCGTGATTTCCACAGACGGACGGACGGACGGACATGCTCAGTTCGTCTTAGATTTCATCACTGATCAAGAATATATATACTTTATGAGGTCTGAGATGGATATTTCGATGCGTTACAAACGGAATGACAAAGTGAATATACCCTCCAAATTCTTTTTTGGAGGGTATAAAAATATATTCGTATAGAAAGTGAAGTTATTTTTCAAGTAAAAATATAATATAGCTGAAAATTAAGTATTTGATGTAAGATTTTTTGAAAAAACTGACGAAGCCACATATGGCCTTCCATGCAGTAAGGGTGTATAATTGACTTACATTTATGCAAGTGTGCTTTTTATTCTTTCTATCAAATACAATGAAATTATTATAGAAATCGATGTACGATCATTTTATGGCAATTCAAAATATGTTAATGATATTAATAATGGTGATCAAAGAGATGATGAATAAGTATCTAGTACTTACGAAGAAGACTTTATAGGCCAACCGTCAGGTCAGGAACATATTTATATATCAGAAACTGAGGACACCAATATCTCAGATGACAATGAAAAGCCTACTACGTCGAATACAAAATCTATCAAAAAGCCTAGACCTCCAATTTGGAAAGAAAGTAGTTTGCCTACTTATGCAAGTGAAAATTTTCCATATGAAGGAGATACGAACCTTCCCGACTTTATTAAGGAACTGGAAGCACCGGCAGAAATGTTCAGTTTTCTGTTCAATGACGATTTGATGAGATATATTGTAGACCAGTCGAATTTATTTGCATTACAAATTGATGTGAATAATATCGCTAGAAACGAATAAGATCAGTTTATAGGTAAGTTTAAAAAAAAGGGATTGAAAACATTTTTAGTAACACTTCTTTTAGGCATAACAATATACATGTCTTTGTTAAAACTACCATCATCCAGACATTATTGGAATACGTTTATTGGTAAAGAATTTGTACGCAGCACAATGATATGTAATAGATGGGAGGCAATCAACCGGTTTTCCCATTTCAATAACAATGAAAATATAAGAGCATCAGGTGATGTCGAGTTTGATAAGCTCTTCAAGATTCGACCATTGTTAGATAAAATTCGTGCACGATTGCTTCTTGTACCCAAAGAAGAACATTTAGTGGCTGATGAACAAATAATTCCCACAAAGTGTAGCCATCACCTAAAACAGTATAATCCAGCTAAGCCCCACAAATGGGGATTCAAAAGTTTTGTCCTGAGTGGAGTTTCAGGCTTCAGTTATGATTTTGATATTGTTGCCGGAGCTCAAAGTGATACATTTCCTGAAGGAGCACCAAATTTTGGAGTAAGTGGAAACGTTGTAACAAGGTTGGCCGCTACAATACCAAAAGGACAAAACTATAAACTTTTTTTGGTAATTGGTTCAACAGTCCGAAGCTTCAAGTATATCTAACGAAAAATGGTATATTGCATTTAGGCACAGAAAAATTGAATCGCGTAACAAATTGCAAGATGCCAACTGAAAAGGAAATGAAAAAGTTAGGCCGGGGAAGCATGGTCGAAAAAGTAGCTGATATGGAAGGAGTTGAACTTGGCCTCGTCACTTGGTTTGACAACAAAGTGGTAAACATTCTTTCAACCTACGTCGGATGTCGCCCTATATCAACAAAAAAACGCTACAGTAAAAACGAGAAGAGGCATATTGAAATCAATTCCCCTAGGGCAATTGACATTTATAATTATTACATGGGTGGCGTTGATTTACTAGATTCCTTGCTAGGGCTTTATCGAATACAACTGAGAACAAAAAAGTGGTATAAAAAGATGTTTTTCCATATGATTGACATGTGCGTTGTAAATGCTTGGATCTGTGGCGGCGTGAGTCGAAACAATATATACCGTTGTTTAGCTTCAAGCTAGCAATAGCTGAACATCTTTGCAAAGCTGGTAAAGTTAAGAAACGAGGTAGACCCAGCTCCACACCATCGAACTCCCCATCAACAAGTAGACAAAATAAACCCACTCAGTACGAACTGACGGAATAGGCCATTTCCCGAAATGGATGAATAATCGCCAACTTTGTAAAAATGATTGCTCTTTTCGCTCATACACTTTTTGCGAGAAATGCAACGTGTTCTTATGTTACAAGGACAAAAGAAATTGTTTTACAAGTTTTCACACTAAATAACTTGTTGTTTTTTTAAATAACTCTTAGTGCATATAAAGCCATATATGGATTCATTTTTTTTTTTCTTTCAAAATACTCAGTGAATTTTTTAATTTTTGTTATAAATGTAATAAATTGTCCTTAATAAGCATATATTTACTATGTTCTATTTGTATACCCTCCAAAAAAGAATTTGGAGGGTATATTCAATTTGTTATTCCGTTTGTAACGCATCGAAATATCCATCTCAGACCTCGTAAAGTATATATATTCTTGATCAGTGATGAAATCTAAGACGATCTGAGCATGTTCGCCCATCCCTCCGTCTGTGGAAATCACGATTCAGTCCAAACGAAAAGAGCTAGACCCTTAAAATTTGGTATAAATATATTTTGAATCTTAGAGCAGGTTAAAAAAGTTCCTCTAAGAAAAACTAAACCAACCCAGAAAAAACAACATAATTTTTAAAGTTTTTTGGTTATTTTGTTAAGCAAATGATATATTTTTATGTCAAATACGGTCCAACGGCTTAAACTTGGAGCCATAAAATAAAAAAAAAATTATTTGTTGACCCCGCCAAATTTAGTGGGCGTTATTATATGCAAAAATAGCATAAAATTAAACAAATTGTTTTATTTAAGCCTACATTCTTTAAAAATAACATTTTAAGCCTTAATGACGAAGCTGAGACGTAACCTGGTACTACTCTGCCCTACCCCCTCCTCCCCCTTCACCCCCTAAATGACCCTACAAAAAAAGTTGTAATTTTGTATTCAATTATCCCAAGCATTTATTTTTAGAGTTTTATGACCGCCGATTTCTGCCCTTCACCCTCCTTCCCCTTCGCCCCCTAAATGACCCTATCAAAAAATTTTTTTTTTAAATTTTGTATATAATCATCCCAAGCATTTACTTTTAGAGTTTTATGTCTACCTGTTTCTGCCCTACCCCCTCTCCTCTTTGACCCCCCAATGACACTATAAAAAACAATGAAATTTTAATTTTGTATATAATCATCCCAAGCATTTATCTTTAGAGTTTTATGACTACCTGTTTCGCCCTACCCCCTTCTCCCCCTTTGCCCCCTAAATGACCCTAGTAAAAAAAGTTAAATTTTAATTTTGTATATAATCATCCCAAGCATTTACTTTTAGAGTTTTATGTCTACCTGTTTCTGCCCTACCCCCTCTCCCCCTTTGGCCACTAAATGACCCTATAAAAATAAGAAATTTTAATCTTGTATATAATCATCCCAAGCATTTATCTTTAGAGTTTTATGACTGCCTGTTTCTGCCCTACCCCCTCCTCTCCCTTTGCCCCCTAAATGACCCTATAAAAAAATTATTTTGTATATAATTATCCCAAGCATTTATTTTTAGAGTTTTATGACTGCCTATTTCTGCCCTCCTCCCCCTTTGCCCCCTAAATGACCCTATAAAAAAAATATTTTTAATTTTGTACATAATCATCCCAAGCATTTATTTTTAGAGTTTTATGACTGCCTGTTTCTGTCCTACCCCCATCCCCCCTTTGCCTCGTAAATGACCCTATAAAAAATATATAAAATTTTATTTTGTATATAATTATCCCAAGCTTTTATTTTTAGAGTTTTAGGACAAAGGTGACACGTTTCCCCCACAGCCCTTGCCAGAGCGACCCCGCCAAAATACAGTTTTTATAAGTAAATATGCATATTATTGATCAGTGATGAAGTCTAAGACGGTCCAGCAATGCCCATAAGTCCGTCTGTGGAAAACATGATATTGTCTGTTTTTGAACCCCGCCCCCTTTAGTGGGCGTTGGCGTACGATATTACATAAAGGAACTCTTTCCCACCAAGTTAAACATTTTAAATTCACTTACTAAATATTTGGAGGGTATTTAAGATTCGACACGGTCGAATATAACGTTTTTACTTGTTTCTCTCTAGAGGGTTAGTTAGCTTTTGACCCAATTGGTTTTGCAACATCTGCATTGCGCAATTTATTAAGAATTTCGCAATTAACCAAGTGAATGAATTGGTTAATGCTACGTTAACAAATTAGTGCAAAGTGGGTAATAGGGTTGTTCAATTTTGATTCACAATATCTCTCCCCCTGTGGCAGAAGAAAACATCTTGCTGTAGATGTTTTCCTAGTATATAGTTTCTATATCAATTAAATCAAAATGGTTTACAATCAAAAAATCTTAAGTGTAGGTGATTTATTCTATTCAAGTGACTCACAACAACGGAAACAAAATACCCAGTATTTTCTGGTAACCTTGTAATTTCTGAGGTCTGCGTCAAGATGATATGATTTTGTTCGTGTTGCATTTGTGTTGGAATCTCAATTATTTCGTAACTTTCTTTTTAGTCAGTGATGCCCTTGCTTGGGCCGAGTATCCCCTCAATTGAGTATAGATGAATCAAAAAAGGCAGCATCACCACGGGATAACACAATAAAACGGTCTTCGGTTAAGCTTAGATGTGTGTGTGGCCGAAAATGGTGATTTTATTCAATGAATGGCTAGTTTCATATGTAACATGAGCGCCAGCGATATCATAAATATTTTGGAACAAATGTATTCTTTCATATGGAATATATTTTTTAGTGGCTTGTTCGACATCTAGTGTACTCATTCATAAGTCACTGAATTCAATAACAATGAAGGTGATTGATTTCCCGGTGTAACCAACATTGAAACTACTCATCGTTCCACTTGTTACAGCTACGGTTTCTCTTCATTCTCCAGCCAGCTCGTTATTAATAGAGGTTCTCTTTTTCTTATAGGTGTTATGAAAATTTCATAACGTTTAGGTTATGTTAGGTTGAAGAAAAGGGCATAAGCTATCCCAATCCGTTCAGTGTTACACTAAGGCTTTGAGGCCTGTTGTGCGCTCTATAATAAGGAGTTCCCATTCTACTGTAGGGAGCCTCCACCGATACCATGGAAACCTCTGAGTTTGATTACGTCAAGAACCTAGTTTCTTCAATGTACTTCCTTAAGTCTTTCCAATTAGAGCCCCTAAGGAATTCCATCTCCTGTATAGTCTCCTGATTACAGCAGTTTGTCTTCTGACTTGACTAAAAGCTGCTCCAGTGTTTCGTCCTTTTCCTGACAGGCCCTGCCTGCTATATCGTCAACGATACCCATTCGTGCCAGGTGATTCCTTAACTCTGTATGTCCTGTTATTAAATAAACCAATCTCCGTAGTGCTGGCCTACTCAATGTTAGGCTCTCCTTTGTCCTGTTACCATCTGGGTCCCCCCATAGAATTCTAGTTATCCTGCCTACGGTAGAGTGCTGCCAATCTCTTGTATGCAATTCTATAGCCCATCGTTTTAGTTCGTTCTCAAAAACCCGAAATGGCTTCGGACTGTCTAGTGTGATGTTTGCCATTAATGCTCCCATCTTTGCTAGCCTATCTGCCTCAACATTTCCAGATATTCCTTAATGTCCTGGAATCCATATTATTTCTATGTGTATGAATTAATCTCATCCTTGCATTGTAGTAAACACCGAGTTTGAACAACATGATTCCTCAGGGCCTCGATGACTTTCCTACTATCCGTAAATATACGAACTGGTAGTATGTTATCGATCTCCTTTAACCATTTCATCCCTTCCGTAATAGCCACGATCTCACTCTGAAATACCGTGCTGTGATCCGGCAGGCGGATGCATTTGCGAAAGTTACGACCCATGTCACAGAATCCTCCACCCAATCGGTCACCAATCTTCAACCCGTCCGTGTATACGTCTGTCATGGGGTTCATTGTACTTGCATCCTTCCATTCCATTCTTTCCGATATTATGGTGGTACAGTGTGATTGTACATATCTAATAGGGATTCTATCGCACGTAACAGTACTTTGAAGATGTTTGATATTAACTTTCTTCTCCAAGGACGTTCACCATACTAACGAGGTGTACGTCACAATTGGTCTTACCACACTCGTATAGAGCCAGTGTGCCATCTTTGGGCTCATTCCCTATTTGGACCCGATTGCCCTTCTGCAATAGGTCCAGACTCTTTGGGTCTTGATTACCCTACTTTCTATATGGTCCTTCCAGGATAACATCCAGTCGAGTATCACTCCTAGATATTTGACCTTTTTATTAATCTGTATCGTCCTATCTCGGAAAACCGGAGATTCGAAATGTACAATCTTCCGTTTCCTTGTAAACATACAAATTTCTGTCTTCTTTGGATTGACATTGAGACCCCTTTCTGTAGCCCAGTTATACGCTAAATTTAGGGCCTCCATTGCCCTTTCACAAAGAACACTAGAATTGTTTCCCCTTATTAATATAGCTACATCGCCTGCATAGCAGATGGGAGCAAATCCTTCCTGGGATAATGTTTTCAGTAGGTTATTTATGGTCACCACCCATAGTAAGGGATATAGTATTCCGCCTTGTGGCGTTCCGCAACATACGTCCCCTTGTACTCTTATGTCGCTATCCTCGCAACTTATCTTCTAGTTCCTAAGCATATGACGAGTCAATGATGCTCGAGGTCGATATATTATTGAAAGCTCCCTCTATATCGATAATACAGCCATGGTGTACATACCTAAATCGAAGGTTCTCTCTATATGATATACAACCTCTTGTAGGCCTGTCTCAACAGACCTGCCTATAATGTAAGCGTGTTGTTTTGTAAACTAGACCTAAATCTTGACCAGTTCGTCTTGGCTCTATTCCTAAATGTTATGGGGTTAGGATCAGGATGGTCTAAAGTCATGAAAATATAGCGATGATCCGAGAAGGAATGCAATTCCGACACGTACCAATTGCTTATTTCATCAATTAAGATTTCTGAACATATAGTGATGTCAATAACCTCTTCTCTAATTCTGTTAATGAAAGTTGGTTTATTCCCAGTATTTACTGTGAAGAGGTAATTTGTCATTAAATATTCAAATAACGCATCACCTCTATTGTTGCAATTAGTGCTACCCCAAAAGGGATGATGCGAGTTGGCATCAGAGCCTATTAAGATATTCCTACCTTTACTCCTGGCGGAAGATATGATGCTCCTCAATTCCGACGTTGGTGGAAGTGTCGGGGTATCCGAGGGTAGATACACTGAAGCTATCAGCATGTTTCGACTGCCATATACTTAAGTTCGGGCGTCTGATGTTGATAATTCTAGGGAAAAAAGAAGGTTTAGTCCCTTATGACATAGTATGCACGCCCTAGACCCAGGGTCTTTGCATAAAAAAGTTGATAATTACAGTCGTTCAAGCCAGAAACCTTGTTCTTAATTGTGTACTGAAATCCTGTTCACTGATGTGTCCAGTTCCTCTATGAACACAAAGTGTATCTTACCTTTAGTTATTTGCTCCATCAGGGCTTGGGTCGCCGTTTTACTCTGATGGAGGTTTATCTACAGCAGCAGCATATGAAACGGCTTGTGAGGGGGCCTCTTGAGATACACTGATCTCCAACCCCTTTTTTAGTTAGGCCTTTTTGGCATTCTCAGTCGGGCCTACTGACCACCCAATGGGAGTCTTCCCGACTTTGGAATATATGGCCGAGGTGGCAAATATGGCCTTCCCTTTTCGTTCTTCGAGGACGCTTTGTCCAGACCCACCACAATCAAGGTGCCCTCCTCTGCCTCCTCACGGCGGAAGATTTCCCACTTGCTCGCATCGAGGCCTTTGTTCTGCTTGGTAATTATATTTGTTATGGCCTCGGTTTTCAGGTTTCCACCCCATCCTTTTATATAAAAGGATGCCTTTGCTAGGGCTGGGATTTCCGCCTTCTTCACAAACGAGTCTTCCACCTTCCCATGGTGCCTTAATGCTGTTTATTCGGTTTCGTAGTATCTCCACTCAAGAGGCAGACTCCAGTTGCAGAAACATTACGATCCGAACAAACTTGCTGCTTTCAATGTGAATTTGTAGAGCATCCTCATCAGCTGACAATATGTACTCCACAATACATTCGTTCTCATTAGGAAGTTAGGACCCAGCGCGCGCTACACCCTCTCCCTGCGGGGAGGTATTTAATTTAAATTTCTTGCGATGGCCAGCAGTGTTCTGCTCCTCCGCCGAGCGAATTCTCTGGCCCTTCTCCGTAGAGATGGGTGTAGACGCTTCACCTTCCTTTGAATCATCCTGCCGCTTTCCGCCGTTGTGCACCTGAAAGATTCCTCCCGTTTCTGGTAAGTTTAGCTATGCCAGCACTTACTTCCTCGACCATCTTATCTACTTCGGAGGACTCCTTCATGTTTTTTGGATGGGAACAATCGGAGACCTCGCCCATCTTTTGTGGCTGGGGATGGTTAGTCATCAACCTTGGCACCAATTCTACCTCTCCTAGGCTTATTGTAGCTTTAGCAACAGCGGAGGCCAAGTTGCCCACCTCCGAAGTTGTTTTCTTACAGTCACTTGGTGACGACGACTCGGGGCCTGTTTGCTCACCACCAATAGCCACCGGTACTGAGTTACTTAGGCTCTGCACCGTAACTTTTATTTCTTTTATATCCGTTTCGTAATAGTTATTTTCGGGTGCCACCTTATATTAGTTTTGGTTGACCCGCGGGGGATTACGTCAATCCCTTAGGTCCGGGGTAATGCGGAGGATCAACATCCCGGGTGTACTGAAATCCTATTCACGGATGTGTCCAGTTCCTCAACACATCCCGATACGGTAATTACTTTAACCTCTGTATATTTCATTGGAATTTTCAAAATACTATTCCATTGTTATCAACATTGTCTGTTTAGAATATTTACTTACATTCCAACGAGTAACCCGGTAAGACTATTTTCACACGATGAAACATTTGCTGCAAAGCATTTGTGTTTTTTGATGAGAAGGGAAAGACGAGTGGAAACGGGTACGGTGTTTCTTGTACATGAAACATTTGTTGAGCACGGCATTCTCTGTCAAAAAATTAAAATAAGAAGAAAGGAGAAAATAATACAATGCATGTATGCTGCAAAACAAATGTTTCAACTGTTAGGACACGAAAGGGAATGAACATATATATGTTTCACCGTGTGAACATAGTCTAACGAATATGTTAAACATTGTTTTCGCTATCTAAAATTTTTACAAGTTGCAGCACTTGCTTTGTGAACTCTTACAAGATTGTATCGCCATTATTCAATTTTTTTAAGGTAAAAAATTTAATTTAATAAAGGATACTTTTATAATATTGACTTTAACGAAAATACAGTGTTTTATTTAATTTGCAGCGATGCCAACTTTAGTCTATGGATTAATCCTTACAGACTGATACAAATAAAATATAACAATGTTTGAGAAATGATAAGTGCATATATATATGTAAATGGAATCGATAAAGCTTTGTTTTACAATAGTAACAAGACAAATTACAAGAAAAACAAAAAGTATGGCTTTAACAAATGTCGATTTAACAAATTAAACATTTATTTATAATCAATTTTGTTATGAGTTAAGATGTAAAATTATATAATTTTTTACGACATAAATACTTTTGTTGAAATCGATACAAGGGTAAAGTCTATTAAAATTATTGCAAATTCTCCGAAAAGGGATGTAGGTGCTGTTGGCTGAAGTAGTAGAACACAAGACTATGAAGCGGAGAGTCCTGATATCAACCCCGCGCTGAGTCATGAAATATTGTGCTGAGTTATTCTGATCCGCATTAGTACATGG
The DNA here is from genome assembly GCA_951800035.1 of Linnaemya tessellans. Lineage (NCBI taxonomy): Eukaryota > Metazoa > Arthropoda > Insecta > Diptera > Tachinidae > Linnaemya > Linnaemya tessellans. The sequence continues at coordinate 77,690,392 of OX637536.1, forward strand.
GTTGTGTTAGTTGTTGTCAGCATGTTTCAGTGATGAAGGCATAACACTGGTCACTGAACATAATTGGCAGCGACTGACAACACTATCATGCACTAAAAACAGAGTAACAGCACCCTCCTTCGTCGGTCCTGTAGCAAAAAATTAGCCGGCGAAGTAGAAAGGTGGAAAAAGCAACAAAATAATTATCTATCTTCTAATCTGCTATAGTTTGTAGTGTAAAACTTAATACTCAAGAAGCTATAATACCTTCTTGGACGATTGGGTATATTCAAGTTTATGTTGCTCAGGAGAAATTGAGAAGCGATGCTGCCGTTCATTAATTTTAGCAGGAAGGTAATATTTAGCATTTGCCGACGGCTAGAGTTCCAAGGAAGACCATGAAGACAAAATAAGAATTGAACTTGTACTGACTCTATTTTATTTGAGTGTGAAAGATATTGTGGGTCCCATAAAACAGATCCGTATTCAAGTATTGGGCGAACTAAAGTAGTAAATAATATCTTGGTTATGTAAGAGTCAGAGAACTCCTTAGCCCACGTTTAGTAAAACCCAGAACACCAGTAGCTTTATTAACCGTCGAAGTTATATGGCACCTGAAGTCCAATTTTTTATCTAAAGTAACTATCAAGTCATGAAATGAATCCACTAGGTCATGAATAATATTATCCATTTTCTAGAGTCCATTGATTGGAGTTGTTCTTGAGAAAATCATATATTTGCACTTTTTCACATTTATCTCCATTAAATTATTAGCGCACCAAGTGGTTAAGTGTATAATGTCAGCTTGGAGACGTAATTGCTGCTCAATAGAGTTAAACGATAAGAATAACTTTTCGTCATCTGCATACATTAGTATATTTGAGTTTTCAACAACGGAGGGAAGATCATTTATAAAGAAAGTAAATAAAAGTGGGCCTAGATGACTACCCTGAGGTACACCTGATATAACATTTACATCAGTAGAGATCATATTCCGGAACTTGCCACACTGTATTCTGTTCTTCAAATAAGATTCAATCCATTTTATTAGAGACGTTCCAAATCCAATTCGATCAAGCTTATGAATGAGTTAGTTGTGATTCACCTTATCAAAGGCCTTACTAAAATCAAAATAGATGACATCTGTTTGTTTGCCAGTGACAAATCCATCGTTAACTAAGGTTGTTAATTCTAAGAGATTCGTAATAGTTGATCGACCTTTACAGAAACCATGCTGCGAAGAAGAAAGGATAGACGTTGTTTGATAAGACAATGTATCGCACAAGAGTTGCTCAAACAACTTCGGTATAGCGTTCAGTGTAGCTATACCTCTATAATTTGATATATCAGTTTTAGATCCAGATTTGAGCAGCGTAATGATGAACAATTTCTTCCAAATTGGAGGAAAATAACTCAATTTGAGCGATTTGTTGAATAAATAGGTCAATGGAGTACTTAGCAAATGAGGACATTATTTTAAAATACTACTAGGAATACCATCAGGACCGGGAACATAGGAAAGTTCTAGATTTTTCATATAAGTCAAAACAGTTTGCTGCTCAATACGGGGTACATTAAAATTCAGGGATATGGTAAGAATATTGCTCGATACTGCTAAACGTATACGATGAATAGGTTGATGCAAAAAAGTCAGCAAACATAATTCTTATAACTCTATCATCTGAAGATTCACAATCTTTAAACTTCATAACAGAAGGGAAATCTGACACACGCCTCTTCGAATTTACAAACTTATAAAAACATTTGGGATATTTTTTAAATTATTTTTTACTCTGTTTAAATAAGCACTATAAGCCAGTTGATCAGCAATTTTTCAATACTTTTGTCTAAATCGTTGCCGTAAGATAATTCGTTTAGTGTAATTTGTTGATTTAAAACGAAAATTTTTATTTTGCTGAGATGTATTTGACCGACGCACAGTGGCTCAGAATCAATTTTCATTGGCCAAAACCTATATATTTTCTTTACATAGATTCTTAAAATTTTTATGCCATCAGAAAGGAAACAGATCAAAGCTAAGGTAGCCGAAAAATGTTGTCAAAATATTATATCAATAGTAGGCGTGGCATGCTGCTAAAGGCCAAGAATTTAAGTTAATTTGGAAATAAAATAAAAATTTTAATATTTGATCTCATAATAGTTAAATGGTTGACATCCTTTTAAAAAACTTCCTAGAATTTTTCATTGAATGATAGACGGAAAAACTGCCCAGGTTTTGACTGATACAGCTGCATTATATGTAACGCAACATCAAGTCAGTTAAATCAAGAACCGACAAAGTCAGTAGATAGTATTGAAGCATTTGAATTTGGATTATTTCCGCTACATACGAGGATAAGGTTCATGGAACATATACGGAAAATTACCTATGATTTGGACTTCGGATCTTTAGGATCAGTAAGAAATAATGACACCAACAAAGAGAAAAGAAAATTGGAAAAGAAACCAGTTCAAGATGCATTTCTCAAACACGGGTTAGTTATAGATTAACCAAAACAAGGATCAGGCAATACCGCAAGAAGATTCTTTTTATATCCCGAAACTACATCTGATATAACAGGTGTTGATATAGATGTTATTTAAAAATGTAAAACAATTACTAAGTACTTGCGTGCAATGAACAAATTAATGCTAGAAAATTTTGTGATTATGCCAAGGAAACCGTTGCTATTACATATATATCCAAATATTCTTAAAAAAATTTTTAGCATGGAGAGGATGCCATTAAGCACCATTTATTACTAATTGGAGATTTATCGGAGGAAACCCAGGAAAAAAGAAATAAGGTTTACAGATTTTACAGACAACATAATACCAGAAAAATGTCACGTGTTACAAATGGAGATGTATTTCATATATTATTGGCAAAGTCAGATCCTTTCATCTGTAGCCTTCGAAGTCAATGGAAAGTGAATCATTCAGACCTACATGCCGTAGCTAAGGCACAGCTACAAGACAGAAGTAATACAGAGCAGAATATAGAATATTTACAGGAAATATTCCAGCCAAATGAATAATAATTATAATTTGCATTTAATATTTGAATGAAATAAAATATACAAATATTAATATTAAATGTTATTTTATTTATTTACAATCTATTTATGACTATAAGTAAATATATAGTTAAAGAAAAATTAAGTTACACTGTTTTATTTTAAAATTTACCAAAAGCTAAGATGTAAGTATTGTTAGCATAAAGTTAAAACTTGGGCCATTCAAATGAAAATACGGAAAATACCTCAATGAAAATAGGGGCCACCCTAAGGATAACAAAATATTATACTGTCATCCAAGATTGACTTGTTTCCCAAATTTGAGGCAAATCGGTTAAGAGGAAGTGGGTCAAAAATTAGTTGGCAGATTTGAAACGGAATTACAAACAAGATTTAAGAAAAACAGATCGAAAATTGAACTTTAAGCTTAAATTTCTTAACAACCGCTGCACCGATCTTAATAGAACCTAAACTCGATAAAAGCTTAAGATGTTATCTATTGACTAAAAAAAGAACCACTAAAAAATCTTACTTAAAAAGTTAGAGTTTTGGCCAATGAAAAATGATTCTGAACCACTGTGCGACGAAGAGGTTGGTAGATATGAGTTAATTCAATCGTTGTATATCTACCATCAGGATTTGAAAGCGGGGAATGCTGCGAGATCGAAAAGCCAGACGGTTCACTAACAAACACAAGGTCTAACAATTTATCAGACGCAGTTGATTTGAAAAAGGCAGCACTTCAGTAAACTGATAATGAAATACTGTGATAACTCCGAAAATTGAAGAAGTGTCAAATAACTACAATCAGGCATAGATTTCCAGGACACGTTTGGCATATTAATATCTCCCAGCACAAGTATAAGATCACTTGAATTTACTTTATCTGCAATAACATTTATAGCTTTTAAGTAATCCTCATAGACAGAATATTTGCGAGTTGGGAGAAATATACAAGCAACCCTGCAGGAGATCGAACTAGTATCAAATTAGTATTGCACTAGTACAAAAACCACCAGTACTAGTTTCCAACTGTGAACTTTCTTATACCATGTTAATGCTCAAATTAACATTGAGTGTGTTTGGAAAATTACTAGTACCATTGGTACTAGATAGAAACTAGGAGAATACTAGTACTATTAGTACTAGATGAGTACTAGAATAATTTGTTCTAGTCATATACTAGTACAATCAGTTCTGCATTAAAAACTGGTTTATATATAAAAAATCCCTAAATTTATTGCTTTTCTAAATCCAATGAAAATTGTTAAGTCTTTGTCTTTACAAGCAATTTTTGGTTCATCAATTCTTAGTTTATAAGAGAAAATGGAAAGTTCCTTCAGGGCATACTCAATCCACTAGCACCTTGTACAACTTGAGTTACGTTTGGTAATCCACCATATACCAAACACTAATGCACATACAATACATATATCAGTTTTTATTATTTTAAAAAAGATCGCTGATTTTACATATGAACATAAATATTAAAAAAAACACGTTTAAAAAATTTTAAAATTAGCTTTTAACTTATTTTTTAAAATGTAACTTTTTTAACACACAAGAAAACTGCGGCTTACTTACATAAATTATCGAATAAATAAACTGATATGCAGGTGGCAATGTCTTCTAATACTATTCTTGGTTTCAAATTTGAATTTGTTTAAAAATTGTAACAATTAAAAATAAAATAAATGAAAATGCGAATTAGCAATTCGCTTTAAAACATTATCAAAAAGTAATATGAAATTCTACAAGTCAAATCAATCTACAAATGAACTACTTGAAGTACTAGTACTTTTCTGTATAGGTTCAGTCACCTTTTGAACTAGTGCTTGCTATACTAGTAATTGTACCAGTACCTTAGAGACAATTGACGCTTATCCTCCTGCAGGGAAATGATATACAGAAGCTGTTTATGTATTTTCACTAATACACATTTAAACTCAATGTGTAAAAAGTCATGCAGTATATGTAATTTTTTCCGAGGAGAAGAGAGTTGAGACAGCAATTAAAACACCACAAAAATCTGGAAACGTGTTCTCATGTTTTTGTTCGCAATGATGCAGTAAAGAAACCACTTCATGGTCCATACCGCGTTTTAAAAAGAACAAAGTTTTTACTTTAGAAATCAAAGGCTGTAGCAAAGCTGTCTCTATTGATCGATTGAATGTTCAATGATGATATATGTGAAGATCCAAAGAATATAATAATTCAACGTAAAACATTAAACTTATCAACACGAAAATATCCAAATGTATCCAGAACCGAATCAAGGATTCCCAGAAAAGTAAAGTTTACAAGAGCTCATATAATAAACTCTCTGGTGGGGGAGTATATGTAGCAACTACTTTATAAAAAGGAGACTTGTTTTGTAAATATTATATTATAAATAATTACCTTTGTTTTTATACCCTCCAAAAAAGAATTTGGAGGGTATATTCACTTTGTCATTCCGTTTGTAACGCATCGAAATATCCATCTCAGACCCCATAAAGTATATATATTCTTGATCAGTGATGAAATCTAAGACGAACTGAGCATGTCCGTCTGTGGAAATCACCATTCAGTCCAAACGGAAAGAGCTAGACTCTTGAAATTTGGCATAAATTTATTTTAAAACTTAGAGCAGGTTAATTTCGAAGATGGGCTAAATCGGGCAAGAGGGAAAAAAGTTCCCCTAAGAAGAACTAAACCAACCCAGAAAAAACAACATAATTTTTAAAGTTTTTCTGGTTATTTTGTTAAGCAAATGATATATTTTTATGTCAAATACGGTCCAACGCCTTAAACTTGGAGCCATTAAATAAAATAAAAATATTTTTTGACCCCGCCCTTTAGTGGGCGTTATTAAAGGCAAAAATAGCATAAAAATTTAACAAATTGTTTTACTTAAGCCTACATTCCTTAAAAATAACACTTTTAAGCTTTAATGACGAAGCTGATACGAAACCTGGTACTACTCTGCCCTACCCCCTCCTTCCCCTTCGCCCCCTAAATGACCCTACCAAAAAAAAAAATTTTTTTAAATTTTGTATATAATCATCCCAAGCATTTATCTTTAGAGTTTTATGACTACCGATTTCTGCCCTACCTCCCCCCCCCCCCCACCTCTTCCTTTGCCCCTAAATGACCCTACCAAAAAAAAAATTTTTTTTTAAATTTTGTATATAATCATCCCAAGCATTTATCTTTAGAGTTTTATGACTGCCGATTTCTGCCCTACCCCCCCCCCCTCCCCCTCTTCCTTTGCCACCAAAATGACCCTACCAAAAAAAATGTTTTTTTAAATTTTGTATATAATCATCCCAAGCATTTATCTTTAGAGTTTTATGACTGCCGATTTATTTTTACAGTTTTATGTGTATCTGTTTCTGCCCTACCCCCTCTCCAAAGAGAATTGTGATGAAGTCTAAGACGGTCTAGCAATGCCCATACGTTCGTCTGTGGAAAACATGATATTGTATATTTTTGAACCCCGCCCCCTTTAGCGGGCGTTGACGTACGATATTATATAAAGGATCTCTGTCCCACCAAGTTAAACATATCAAATTCACTTACTAAATATTTGGAGGGTATTTAAGATTCGACCCGGTCGAATATAACGTTTTTACTTGTTTAAATTAAAATTTATGTTAAAAAATATAGTTAGTCAGAAAATAAAATTTTAATAGGTAGATACATATGAAGTTTCTATCATTTCATCAAAGGGAACATAAAAAACGGATGTAAAAATTCGTGCGATTTTCCCTACAATAACAGTATCGGTAATTTGACCGATCATAGGACAGTCGTTCGTAATAAAGTTTTTATCAGCACGTGGAATAAAGTTTCTACCACTTTATTAAGCCTAATGTGAGAAAAATTATGAAAAACTTTGTATACGTGTGATTTTGCACTCCTTTCTAAATTATGAATTTTATCGCCCATAAAACACATATCCGAAGTGCTATTTTACTATATATAAATTTTAGTCACAGGTATGGTGTCACAGCTGACGATCGGTCACACCTTACGGTTATTGTACCACCCTTGGTGGATACGATATAACTGCTCACCGTCATACCTGATGTAGAAAACGGTCACTGCTGACAAATGTACTAATTTTAATGAAACACAACATATTTCAATTTAAATTATAAATTCAAAAACATATATTACATACAATATACATCAAGGTATATAAATACAAGGTAGTGCCACTTGCTTTTATTAAATTTTAATAAGGATTTTTGAAGTTTATTTTTCTACATCATATTGAATATGACGTTGCCACATTATAAAAAAAAATTTTGATTATTTGGAAATTTTTAAATAAAATCTGTAATACATATATATATATATATATATATATATATATATATATATATATATATATATATATATATATATACATATATATATATATATATATGTATATATATATATCTATATATATATATATATATATATATATATATAGTATATATATATATATATATATAGTATATATATATATATATATATATATATATATATATATATATACATATATGTATTTTAAATGAAATTTATTTGTTGGTGGTCAAGCAATGTCTCTATGCATTTCATTGGTGCTTTACCAAATCATCAGTAGACTTTAACCATGATTTGGTAAAGCACCAACGAAATGCATATAGGCATTGCTTGACCACCAACAAATAAATTTCATTTATAATAGTGTTGTGACAACAATATGTTAAATAAAAAATGTCATATATATGTACATACATAAGTTTTTCCATTTGTCTAGCAATTTCGTTAATTAAATTGTATATACTAAACTTCATTCCTTGATCTCTAACTTATTTAAATTTCAAGGTGTCCAGTTCAGCAATTTCCAAAATAATGGCCTTTTTAGTACCAAGCCACATTTTCATGAGATCACGGACAAAGCACCATTATAATATATTAAACCATGGTATTTAACTATTATTTTATCCCCTCTCTTTTAACATATTTCATTGTATTACCTCATTTTAAATTTAAACATACTGAACGTACAACATTGATAGAATATCCCGCTCAAAATCTCATTGTGAATCGTTTTTGCATATTGACCGAGAGAAAAATTTCATTTTGAGGTTTTGAACATAAACATTTTGCAATATTTTGCTAAAATAATTTAATAAAAGCTATATAAAATGTAAAGAATATAGAAAATTACGAAAAATCCCAGTTTCTATGCATTTCCACAAGAAATAAAGTCATTGTGTTGCTTTGCATTGAAGCAAATATATTGAAACCATTACATTGATCAATAAGACAATTTAACAAAATCACGACAAGATTTTTATAATAAATTAATTGGCAAACGGATTTTAATTATTGTTAATTATGACATCGATGCAATTAAAAATTTTAACAACTCAAATGAAAAGAAAAAAAACGGGTAACTAAAATGATATGGTAACTTAATTTTTATGGGAATGTCAGAATCCTTAAAATTGTCAGAAAATTATTTTAAATTTAATAGCTCACAGTGGCAGTACCTTGTTTTATTATACCATGATATACATAACAAAAGTGCAATTCACACAAACAAAATAGTATAATAAATATATATTTAAATGAAATTTAGCTGTTGATGGTTGTAGGAGTATTTTTCAAGTTCACTAATTAATTCTGGTCCCCATTGACCGTAATATGAAAAACAGAATTTTTATTTTTTTTAATAAATTTTATTTTAAGTTAAACTTCACTCTTTAGTAAGCATTGTAATACAAAATCTCAAGAATTTACTCTCTTCTCGAAGAAGGTAAAATAAACACTTTTCTTCTTTAAAATAATTCTGCTACTTGAAGCTACCGAAAAAGTCTTTAAAATATTTCAATAATTTTGTACACAAATGATAGATTAAAAGAAAGATAAAAATTTAACAATAATAACTAAATCATTGGACACTATTTGTAGGGTTTGCCTTCAAAGTGTTTTTACTATTCCCAGTTTGGGAAAAAATTCCAAACATTCTCCCCCACGAAGAACAGTTGCTCTTATGTGGTCACAAAGTCATCATTTGAGGGCAGGAAGCAAAGTTTTGAGATAGGGCGTTTTATGTACTTGCCATTACAACAGAGAGTGACCGCTCGTACTAGGCCATCAGAACCGGGATGCAATTCTTCAACTCTAGCTAGTGGCCATTGTCCTGGAACGCTTCGTGTAACAGTAACACTATGTTACCGACTTTTAAGTTCCTTTCGCCTTTTTTCCATTTAGGTCGTGCTTGGAGACGACTTAGATATTCTTGGTTCCATCTGTCCTAAAAATTCTGTTTAAGTCTTTCAATTAGTTTCCAACGGCTCAAGCGATCTATATTGGCATCAAGTAAGTCATGATCGGGAATGGAGTGTGACGGTTCGCCGATTAAGAGTTAAAACATCAACAAAGGTCTGGAATTGAGACAGCTCTCAATTTGTGCAAGTAGGGTGCTGAGTTCTTCGTAGGTAAGTATTCGATCCTTCATGATGCGTTTCAAATGGTGTTTTGTGGATTTCAATCCGGCCTCCCAAAGGCAGCCAAAATGGGGTGAACCAGGTGGGATGAAGTGCCATGTTGTACCTTGGTTCACAAGCGTTTTGGCTAGATGCTCGGGAAGTGACTTCTTGTTGCGATGGTATACAATCGGAAGTTCTTTATTTGCGCCAACAAAGTTTGTACCGCAGTCGAGAAGCTGCCAAAAAAGCGTCCACGTTCAAACTTGTGACCGCTTCCAAATGTAACGCTTTAGTACACATACAGATAAAAAGACAAATGTAGCCCTTTGTAGTTGATGCAGTTCTTAGGGATGAAGTTTTTATATTGATGGGACCAGCATAGTCAAGTCCACTATGCTTGAAGGCTCGTCTTGGTTGCAGTCGCACAGGTGGCAGGTTGTCCATTAGCTGTTGCCAGGTTTTCGTTTTATACTTAAAGCAAGCAGTACACTCACATTGAAGTCGCCTGTCTATATTTCGGGCTGAAACGATCCAGTATTCTCGAGATACATAGGACTGCATGAGCTGGAGGCTACCATGAAAAGTTTTCACGTGAGCATCTGAAGAGATAAGAAAAGAGGGGGGATTTTGTTTTGACAACGAAATCGGATGTTTAGTGTTGTAGGGTAGAGTTGAGCTCGTTAGTCTACAGCCTACTCGTAGAATTCCGATTTCATCAACAAATAGGGATAATTTGGCAATGTTGCTTTGAATGGAAACCCTGTTTCCCAATTTCAATGTTTTGATTTCCTCTTGAAATGATACAGCTTGTGTAGTTTTATCGAGTAGTTGCATTGTTACTTTTAATTCATGGGTTTTGAGAAATCCAATTTCTCTGTTGTCTCGATCCTTTTTGCAGTTGTTTTAGAAATGTAGCATGTATGACGTCACGCGTATTAGTATGGGTAGCTTAGAAAATCTTCTTGTTATTTCTGGATATTCTGGTATTGTTGTTTTTGTAGAATGCACAGCAAGATTGTTGACAATAATTTCTTCGCGAATTATTTCAGTAGGAGAATAAGGCCGCGATTCAGAAGTATTCTGAAGCCATTGAGGGCCTTTCCACCACAGCTCGTGATTGATCAGTTGTTCAGGCATTAGACGAGCAGTCTGCGGGGTTGTCTTTTGTTCCAGTCACGAACATCAGATAATCGTTGAATTGCTGCGACTCGATTTGCCACATAGACTTACAACCGAGTTGAGTTATTCTTCAGCCACGAAAGAACGATGGTACTGTCAGTCCATTCACGCTGGACTTTGTCTAACTGAGAATCTTTCCAATCGAGCTTCAGTTTCCATAACTGCTGGAATATGATTTTTGCTGTAATTGTGATAGGGGATAGCCACATTTAGATGCATCGGAAAGTAAACTTCTTTTAGTTATTTCTTCAGAAACAGAAGTAATCATAAGTAGTATCCCAATTTATGCCCAGTACTCGTGTTCTGTAACTTTGGTGAGAACTTTTCGTCTCGAAAAGATGTGAAACAAAATATTCCATCGTTTCTCGAAAAGTGAGTAAAAAGTATGTTTGTAACTCATGTCGAAAACTATCAGAAGTGATTACGTCGTTACGTTAGAAATGTCATAATATACAACTCGAAGCCGATGTGAAATCGCATACGTTGTGAACGCTTATCACAAATGTCGTCAACGGCGACCAAAATTTACTAAAATTGAAACATTTTCAACGACGGCGGTAAAAATACAACCGTCGGCTATACCAAATAATGTATAGTGCGACTTTGATGTTTCTTGTTCACAAAATTGTTGAAAACATTTTGCAAATAAATAAAAAAGTAAAAATAGTGGTGTAGAATTAATAAAACGTTGCAAATAGTATATACATATGTGTATATAAACATCAAATAGTGATTGTTATTGTTGAAGTTGTGCATATATGTACATATCTAAATACATACATAAGAATAGAATGTATAATCAAGCTTTAGTTGCAGCATTTTTATCCAAAGTAATTTATTACTTTGTGGGCCACATAGAAACATCTCTTGAGTATAGGGGATTTACTATGGGGGCTTTCCTGGACATAGAGGGTGCTTTTAACTATGTCAACCCCGATTCCATCATCAATGGGATGGTAGCAGTAGGGATTGATGACAATTTATGCCGGTTTGTTAGAAACTTACTAACTTTCAGGGTAGTCAGGGCCTCGATTGGGGATGTCACCGAGTATAGGGCAGTCTATCGGGGCACTCCACAGGGGGGTGTTCTGTCACCTCTGTTGTGGAACCTGACCATTAATTCGCTTTTGCTAAGTCTAGAACGCAGACAGATTATGACTGTCGCGTACGCGGATGACGTAGCGGTCGCGATATCGGGTAAGCACTTGGATACCATATCTCAGTGTATGGAGTCTGCGCTGGCTCTGCTGAGTAGGTGGAGTGTCAGCTGTGGGCTCGGCATCAACCCAGCCAAGATTGAGTTGGTGCTCTTCACTAGGAGGTACAAGACCGATAGCTTTATACACCCAAAGCTTAACGGCACCTCCTTGAAACTATCTAAAACCGCCAAGTACCTGGGTGTGATTCTGGATAGTAAGCTATCATGGAATCAGAACATACAGGCGAGAGCGGAATGTATGTGGCTATTTATACATGCAAAAGGGCAGTAGGCCTCAAATGGGGTATCAACCCTAAAGGGATCAATTGGATCCTTGAGGCTGTTATTAAACCAGTACTCTTTTACGGGGTATTGGTTTGGTGGAATGCGATGGACAAGCAATCTCATCGCAGGACCTTTGAAAAAGTCTTTCGGGTCGTAGCGAGACTGATGACAGGCGCACTACGATCTACACCAACGGGAGCAATTTTTGCAATGCTAAATTGGCTCCCAGTTGACATTCTGGCCAGACAACTGGCTCTATTCTCAGCGGTCAGGTTGAATACAGTATGTCCATGGACTAGGACTGACTATGGGCATGCTAGGATTTTGAGAGAGCACTCGGAAATTCATGCCAACATTGACTACTGTGTACCAAGACCCTTCTTTGGTGGACTTTTCCGTTCCATTGTCGTTGACAGGGAACAGGTGGACAGGCTTTCCTTTCCCGAGGATTCAGTTAGAGTTTTCACTGACGGATCCAAAAGGGGAACAAAAATGGGCGGAGGCTTCTATGTGGAGAACTTCAATGTAAGATGTCCATTCCGGCTCCAGGACGGTTGTACTGTCTTGCAAGACGAAATCTCTGCTATTACTCGGGCAGCGAGATGGCTAAGGTACTATAGGATTTCGAATGATATCTTCATTGTTACCGATAGCAAGGCAGCCATCTCTGCTATTAGTGGTGTGTACAGTACATCAAAAACTGTGGTCGAATGCCGACTGTCTATCAACGAGATGGCGAGACATTCGAGGGTGACACTGGTTTGGGTGCCGGGGCATTCTGGATGTCCAGGAAACCATACTGCGGATGAGATTGCCAGACAAGGGACTGAATTGAACAGTTCAATGATCAGTCACTTCACTGGCATTTCATTAGCGCGATGCAAGTTTCTGATTCAAAGCGAATCATACAAACTAGCTCAACCTAGGTGGGAAAGCGTGGCTAACTGTCTCATGGCAAGAGCCACGTGGCCCCATTATGACTTGCGCAAAACACGCGACCTTCTCAAGTTTTACAAGGCGCGCATGCGTCAACTGGTGACTGTTCTGACAGGACACTGTAGCTTTGGGACTCATGCGAGGAGGATGGGTCTAATATACAACGACTATTGCAGAAGCTGCAATGATGAAGAGGAGGAAGAAACTGTCCTCCATCTTCTGTGCCATTGTCCTGCCCTTGCTAATGTAAGGGCAGCGGTGCTGGGCTCCCGATTCCTGTCAGACTTAGACAGCCTGGCAAATATGGAGCTTTCAGGGGTATCATCCTTCCTCAGGGGTACAGGATGGTTTGAAACGGCGGAGGACATCCTTTAGGAGGTCCTCTGCTTAAGGGCATCACAAAGGGACCGAATTGACGGACCCAAGTGGATTGTCCCGCCAGGGACAACGGCCATCTAACCTAACCTAACCTAATTTATTATTCATATAATTCAATTATATCTTTTTTATTTAAAACTTTATCTCACCACGTTTTTATTTGGGAGTATATTTGACATTTCAAAGCGGGAACTTTTCTCACGAAAATTTTACAGACACACTTTTTCTGTAAATTGTCGAGTAATTTCCTTACATGACAGCTATTACTGGCCAAAAAAGTTACAGACACAGTTTAGTGAGAAAAACAGCTGTTTGTTTCAATTTATGGCATTTTTGTTTCATTTCACACATTTCAATCGAAAAGTTTCTCGACGCGGGACTTACAGAACATGGGCACAGGGCCTTGGACATTTTTGGTTCATAAATAGAAAAAGAATTTTGTAGTTCTCGATCTTCTTCTGGAATATTCTGCATAAGTTCAGAGGAGTTTGAATTCCATTTTCTCAAATGAAATCCACCAGACTTCAGAATGTTTGAAAGCTGCCGCTGTAAATGAAGTGCTTCTTCTATTATATCTGCCCCTGATATTACGTCATCTACGTAAGTGTCTGCACGGAGTGTTTGGCTCGCTTCTGGAAAATTTTCTTCTTCATCAACTGCTAACTGTTGTAGTACTCTAATTGCAAGGTAAGGTGCGGAAGTTGTACCATATGTTACTGTACGATGTGAATATACACATATTTTGCTAGTAGCATTCCTCCAAAGAATGCACTGGAAGGATTGATGTTCGGTACACACCTTAATTTGTCTAAAAATTTTTTCCAGGTCAGCCGTAAAACCAATTGAATGTTTTCTCCATCTAGTAATGATTGTGAACAACTCGTTTTGTAGCGCCGGACCGGCAGATAATTCTTCGTTGATAGACGTTTGTGGGGGTCTTCGGTTTCCGCCATCCAAAACAACTCGCAACTTTGTTGTTGTGCTGCTCTCCCTGAGTACGCCGCGGTGAGCTAAAAATAGGAATTTCGTGGTATTGCTTGAGGGTACTCACCGAGATTAACCATATGACGAAGTGATTCGTATTCCGACATAAATTTTCTATACTAATGGCAAATTTTGGCTTCTGCACGAAGGTTAATTCCAATTGCTTTAACCTTTTCATCGCGTTCTAGTCCGTGTGAGAAAACGTAGATAGCTCCTAACCTAAAAGTAACCTTTTAAACGGCAGATGAACGGTGTATCGTCCAGTTTCATCACGAGAGTGAGTTTCACTAAATAACTTCTCACAAAGTTGATAATCTGAGGACAGCGGCTTTGAATATAGTAATTCTTCTTGTTCCCAAAACATGCGCAACTGTTCATCCAGAGAACAAAGGTTGGCAGAAATTTTTTAATTCCAGGCAGTATCGAATAAGCATAGACGTCGTTTCCAAGGAGGATGTCAATTTTTCCTAGAGAAAGAAAATCTTGATCTGCAAGAAAATATGTTGACAGATCCGAAATAAAACTAGGGTAAATTGTGTTAGGAACGTATGAAGTAACTTTGCGCACTACGAGGGGCGGAATTGGTAATTCAAAATATGATTTGTACTTACAGCAGCAGAGTTTGGTGTAGATGTAGTAGAAGGGGGCTGAAGTCTTAATTTCATTAGTATTGTTCACAGGTGGTGAAGCTGCTTGATTAGAGATCTTTTTGCCAAGCTCGTTATGGGTGATTATATGATGAGGTTCACGGCAGATGTGGCATCTGGTACTCAGTCTATATGACGATTGTAAATAGCCGGTGTTGAACCAGTTTCTGCAAAAGATGATGCTTGTTTATGAGACTCATCTTCTCTCCTGAGGAGAGTGTGGTAAACCGGAAGCATTTGTAGAGAGGATGACGTTTGCTGCAGCAGAGGCATACGTTGTCGGCTGTGGTTGAGGCGGTATGAGCCCGTACAATTCTCGTTGGTTTTTTACGATAGTCCTTACCATAGACACGAGTTGATGGAGCAGGTTCTTCTTCCAAAGATACGAAAAGTAGTTTCCAGAAAATTTAGCATTTCAGACATCGGCGGGATGGAAGTGCTGTCCTTGAGAGATTGGTCCTATTCTTTACGCGTTTGCATTTCCAGTTTTTGCGTAATTAAATACACCAAAATAGAATCCCAAGTGGAGATATCGAAACCCAATAATTTGAGCTGGGATAAACACGTTCGCGTTGTATCCAGTAGCTCTTTAATATTTTTGAAAGTGCTATCAGAATGAGGTATGGAAAACAACCACTTTAAAATTTGCTCTACCAGCTTCCTCTCGTTATGAAATCTCTTCTCGGAAGCATCCCATGCTAAGTCATTGCTGGTTTCTGTAGCTGGGTACTCGTTGACCATGATCAGTGATGTTCCAGTACATGAAGACTTCAAATAAAAATATTTTTGTACCTTAGTAAGGGAATTGTTTTGATGAACCAGCGTCTTGAACATATCCCGATACGAGATTCATTCTAAATAAACCCCTGAAAAGGTTGGCAAATCTATTTTTGGAAGTCTGACTCCAGCACAGAAGGACTCGTTACGGGTAATGGCAGCGAAGATTCTTGCGTGGAGTCTGTGGAGTATCAAATTCATAAATGATATCGAGAAACTTTAATAAAACGTAGGCATCATAGCATTTGTAAAAAGTATCACTGCTCGAACAATTTCTAGAATCTGTTCATCTCCATCCTTGAAGACTTCAAAACTGCATTCTAAATCCTCTAGGAAAGTTGAAAGTATTCCTTTGATAACGTCTGTTTCGTTTTGGTTTCGAAAGATTTGGTGACCCGCTCAATATGCACTAAGATTTTCTTCTGATCTTTGATGGCTTGGAGAGTTAAAGTATTTTTCTGAATTTAGCTCGGAATTCGGAAGGAAAACTAGTACAGCACGTACGTTATATTTAGTTGACCGTAGGAAGGACGGCAGTAGAATTATTTTCACTAAAGTTGTGGGATTATTTGTCAGCACAGGGACGTGTCCCGGGTTTCGGTACCATTTAAATGTGGGAGTATTTTTCAAGTTCACTAATTAATACTGGTCCCCATTGACCAGAATATTAAAAACACTGAATTTTTATTATTATGTTTTTTTTAATAAATTTTATTTTAATAAGCATTGTAATACTAAATCTCAAGAATTTATTCTCTTCTCGAAGAAGGTAAAAAACCCTTTTTTTCTTTAAAAGAGTTTGTCTGCTACCTGAAGCTACCGATAACGTTATAAGTCTTTGTAAACAAATGATCGATTAAAAGAAAGATAAAAATTGTATATTCTGTGATAAAAATGTAACAATAATAACTAAATCGTTGGACACTACTTGTAGGGTTTGCCTTCAAGGTGTTTTTAGTATTCCTAGTTTGGGAAAAAATCCCAAACAATGGTTAAGCAATGTCCATACGCATTTAATTGGTGTTTTGCCAAATCATCAGTAGATTTTAACGATAGCCTTGCAAAATTAAAAACCACTTACCTTATGCACATACTTTCGAAAACTATCTGTGAATTCATAATTTGTAAATTAGAAATTAATTTCAAATATCACAGCAGAATAAGCATAGTAGGCTTTGAAATACAATATCATACAAAATCAACTGAACAAATAAATTATATTCGATATGAATATATTTTATTTTTCTACACGTTTATACAATTAGAAATTAATTTTATAACACGAAAAGTATTTATAAGCCAAAATGAAAAATATAATTAAAATTAAACTGTTATGAAATTTTTATTTGACATATTGTCACAATTCTATTTTAAATTAAATTAATTTGTTGATGGTTAAGCAATGTCTATATGCATTTCATTGGTGCTTTACCAAATCATCAGTAGGCTTTAACCATAGTTTTGAAAAGTTAAAAACCTCTTATCTTATGCACATACTTTCGAAAACCATCTGAGAATTCACAATTTGTAAATTACAAATTATTTTAATTTTTCAAAACAAATAAATTTCATTTAAAATAGAATTATGACTAGGGCACACTCATACAGGTAGGAGCGATAGTCCAGTTGATTATTTTGTTTTTGGTAGAAATTCAAGTACAAACGTCAAAATTTGTTTACATATTTACATACATACAAAACTTAAGTGCAAATGTAAAAACAAACATGTACATTTGTTTTTGTAATTTTACGTTTTTTTTTTTGTTCTACACATTTAATTCTGACATTTGAATGAGATTTCACAAAAACAAAATGCCTGTTGTTTTTGTACTGTTGTAGAACCGCTCCTACCTGTATCAATGTGCCCTGATTATGACAATATGTAAAATAAAAATTTCGTAGCAGTATAATAAATATAATTACAACAAAAGTACAATCCACCCAAACTAATATACAATATATAATAACCATAACAAAATTTAGAAAACAAAATATAAAAATATAGTTAAAACTAAAATACAATATGTTATGAAATTCTTATTTGACACATTGTTGTCACAACACTATTTTAAATGAAATTTATTTGTTGGTGGTCAAGCAATGTCTATATGAATTTCATTGGTGCTTTACCAAATCATCAGTAGAGTTTGAAAGTTTATTAAAATTGTATAAAAATTCGCGCCATTCGCTATTCTATTAGTTTCATGTACAGTTAAAGGCAAACGTATTCTTTTCTTTATGTTCAATGTTGTCTTTGTTGTGAGTGAAATAGTATCTTACACAAGTCGAGCTTATTTAATGTAATAACAAATATTAAATGTCTCATCAGAAATTTTTTTTAATATTGTTCCAAACATTTCAAATAAGCGACAAAAAAATTTACCGCTATGGGTTCAAAAAGCCTTACTTAGTAAATCATTTAAAAGCTACTTTAAGAAATTTTCGAAAAGATGTACCTACATACAGTGGCTCCAACTTATTTCAAACCTCTTATATACATATATTATATATATATTTATATAAATATATTATTTATATTGTTTCTGTTTAGAGGCCTCATAACAGGGCCTTCGATACTTCCCGCTGAATGAGAGTGTTTCTCAGTAAACAATTATATTTTACGTTATCAAAATAAAAGAGCGTAAACGTAGATGTGAGTTTTGTTTCCACAATTGTGTATGACGCTGACATCACTGGTCTATATGCATTTCATTGGTGCTTTACCAAATCATCAGTAGACTTTAACCCAGATACGGGCGTTTCATAGCACAATTGTGCTGAGATCATTAACACGTATTCTTACCCTCTTTAATTTAGTCGTCGATGAGACAGCGACGAATGAATATCAGGCGGATGCTTACGCATTTTTTATATTTTTTTCCAGAATATTTGTCCAGCAAACAATTTCAGTCATGATGATATGCGAAAAATATTTTGTCATAAACAATCTTTTCGATAACATACAATGCCTTTTATACAATTTTTCTCTAATAACGGACTGTGCTAATTCTCCTAATATAGTAATACACCTAGTCTTATTAATAAGTCTGTGTAAAATCTTACCAAATATATTTTGAATATGTTTCCCATATGAAAATGATCTTCCATGCCGACAAATGTCAAAGCTTATTAAGTTTGATACAACCAACCGCGTTTTTTTGCGAATATTCAGCTTCAGCAAGCAACCATTCTTTTATTTATTTATTTTTTCTTGAATGGAAAATATAACAAATTATTGTCCTATCTTTTTTAATTTTTTTCATTTGACTGTTTACTTAGAAAAAGTTTTATTTTTAATTAACAATTTTACGTAATCAAGGTTTTTTTCAACTTATGTATAAATATATAATGTACCATAATCTTTCAAACGCTTGGCTTTTTGTTTGGTGGGTAGGTCGCAAGCTCAACACATACACAATTTACCAATACATTGACGATGCCCACCACTGCTTTAACCACAGTTTTGAAAAGTTAAAAACCTGTTATCTTATCCATAAACCATCTGAGAATTCACAATTTGTAAATTACAAACTATTTTTAAAAATCACAACAGAATAAGCATAGTAGGCATTGAAACTCATACAAAACTAAACCAACAAATAAGTTCTCGGATTCTTTTTCATAATAAAATTTGTGTAAATAGGAACTGTTATCAAATTCAAAAGCCCCCTAATAAGTGGTGACAAACACAATACACATGAGCACTGATGATGAAACGGTTGCGTCTTTCGAAAACAGCTGTTCTGCTTTGCTGTGTAAGTTGAATAAAAACTGATGTTGACTTTCCTTTGTGCCTTGGAATATTTATCATGTCTTTCTGAGATTTAAAAACAAAATTTCGAACAATTAGCCTATGATTCTTAATTCAATTTAATATAGCAATATAAATGTTCGTTAAATTCTTACCCCGGTATTCATAAAATTTAAAATGAGTTTAAAATTTATATTAAGCAAGTTTTTTCATACAAAATTTTCTTAAAACAGATATCAAATACGTTTTATTTTTTTATGAATATGGGGGTTACTACATACGAAATTTTAAAATTTTTTTGTTTGTTTTTTTTTTATCAGTGCAACGCTTCTTGAGGTATAAAGTAGTTTTATTTACGAAAAATTGAAAATTTTTTACCATTTTGGTAACTTTCATGTACCATAAAATATTGCACTTGTCCATCCCTGGATTCGAAATTTTATTTTTTATTTTTGAATTTTTGATACCAATTATGTTCTTCCTAAATTATAAGACAGTTTTAGTTAGCAAAAAACAACATCAGTTGTTTGTTTGATAACTTTCATGTATAACAAAAATTCAATTTCCCACCCCTGGAAGCAAAATTTGAATTTAAAATTTTTGATTTTTTTGTTGGCCAAAGCAAATCTTCATGACGTATAAAGTGGTTTTGTTAAAGAAAAACTTGAAATTTTTAACAATTTTAGTTACTACATGTACTACAAAATATGGAATAGGCCGAAAAAAAATTTTTAATTTCCCATCCCTGGAAAAAATTTTTTATTTTTTAGGTTTTAATAAACCATTGAGGCTCCCCAAAGCACGAAGTAGGTTTAATTTACAAACATTAAAAAAAATAATTGATTTTTGGTATAAATTTTGCGTCGAGAAATAGGTGTAAGCTTCCCAGCTCTGGAACAATACTTTGGATCTTTCTGAATTTCAATAGCACCAAAGTTCATTTCCAATCCAACGGTCCAAGAACGAAGTCTCTAGCTCTTCTGGGGGCTTGGGAAAACCGATTTCACGTACAGACGGACGGACAGACGGACATCGCTCAATCGTCATGGCTATTCATAAGGATCCAGAATATATATACTTTATGGGGTCCCATGTGCATATCGAAGAAATTACACACGGAATGACAAACCTATATATACCCTTTCACTTTTTTGTGAAGGGTATAAAAAATATTTGCTTGTGCGAACAAAAACCACAAATTTTGCGTATGTACGTACATATGTACATATGTTTCTGTTAAAACATAGATTAAACGTTTTTTTAAAACTCCAAAGTATCAGTATTTCTTTTAGTTTTTCTATTGCAGTATTTTGATTTATTTGGATTTTTACTTGAAAGGTCTGGTAGATTTTAATTTGAAGCCTTTTAGTTAGTACTTTTTTCAACAATAATTTTGGTAATTTTGACGAAAAGGAGATTTTCCATAGAAAACATTAACATTTTAAACATATTAAAATTCTACAAAGAAAATCTAAATCTAAAATGCTAAATAATTACACCCTTATTCATAAAAATTATGAGAGTCTTATAAGAGTGTAATAGAGCAAATTTCATATGAAATTTTGTTTCATTACGCTGTTATTAGACTCTCAAAATTTTTATGAAGGGGTTAAGAGGGTTAAATGTATTTTTGTTAATACATTCATCGTCCATCTGAACAATTTCAAAAAAGTCAAATCTCCGATATTTTGGGAAATACGTTTTTTTCCTACGCCTTTATGTTAACTGAAATAATTTCTTTGTTATTGTTGTATCGTTTATTAACACAAAGAAAAATAAAAAATAACTTTTAGCTTTGAGAGTTCAAAATGTATGAGGGCAGTACCACGGTATTTTCATGTGTGTACCAGAGGTCTCAGATATGTATAACAAAATTTAATGGACACCTTTAACACATGAATGGGAGATGCTATATTTCCATACACATAATACTCTAAGTAGTATGTTTGTGTATGTTTGGGGCAGTGATGTCAAATGTGATTGTGTTGGTAAGATCACTCTTATCTCTTACATTCCCAGCGGGAGAAATGTGCGGTTGCGAGGCCTATCTAGTGGCCTTTTCTAAGAGTATCCTTTTAGTTACCAATAATATCTTCTAATTTTATAAGTTGTAAAAAAGGGTTTAATTTACAAACATTAAAAAAAATAATTGATTTTTGGTATAAATTTTGCGTCGAGAAATAGGTGTAAGCTTCCCAGCTCTGGAACAATACTTTGGATCTTTCTGAATTTCAATAGCACCAAAGTTCATTTCCAATCCAACGGTCCAAGAACGAAGTCTCTAGCTCTTCTGGGGGCTTGGGAAAACCGATTTCACGTACAGACGGACGGACAGACGGACGGACAGACGGACATCACTCAATCGTCATGGCTATTCATAAGGATCCAGAATATATATACTTTATGGGGTCCCATGTGCATATCGAAGAAATTACACACGGAATGACAAACCTATATATACCCTTTCACTTTTTTGTGAAGGGTATAAAAAATATTTGCTTGTGCGAACAAAAACCACAAATTTTGCGTATGTACGTACATATTGTTACAAAGTTTAAAAATAGATTCAAATATAACGACAATGTGGCTATATGTACTTGGCAGCACTGTCAAACCATCTCTAGTTGTCAAAATGTTACAACCCTGGTCAACACCATGCAGATAATATTTGAATTAACGGAAATGGAATATTCCGGATACATCGTTGAGAATATACAAGATCATTCGAGGCTGTGCAATAATAAGTGTAAACAACAATAACGAAAAACCTAGCAACATCAATGCTAAGAGATGATGATGTTATTCTTAATGATCTTGTACGCAAGTATTCGCTGCTAATAAAAACTAAACATGTACATCAATATACACAGCAACATACACACAAATATACACAGCAACATGCCCACATAGCACAAGAAGAAACAAAACTACACAACACACAGAACACTCATACATACAACCACACATAGTTACAATAAATAAAACACAAGACAGCATTGTCATATATACAAACACACGTATATAGCTACATGTTAAGTAAAGCACAACAAACAACAACCATGACCAGATGCTTCGCGAAGTTACCAGACGATGTCATTTTGCTATATAAAGTCGCTGCCAGTAATCAGCGGGATCAGTGTGATTTTATATCTAGACGTGTTAACATCGCTAAGTGTTTAGTAGTACAAATACTCGTGTTAATAAAGTAGTAAATAAAGTGTTGCCGCATTATATTTCTAAAATTAGTTGTCTGTGTTTTTAATTTGATGCAATTAAACGAATCCTGGTAGGATAAGTAAAAAGCGTTTTTACTAAAAGGTCTAAAAACGTAACAATTGGTGTCAGAAGTGGGATTGCAAAAATAATTAAAAAGGACATTGCAATTTAAGGAAAAAAAGGACATTAAAAAAAATAATTATGAAATTTGATGAACTGAAAGTTGAACAGCTAAAAAAGGAGCTTAGTAAGCGGGAATTACCAACAGCAGGTAACAAGGCTGAACTGCAAAAGAGGCTGATAGAAGAGTTTAAGAATCGCGGCATCGACATCGGGACATACGAGTTTGAGGACAAAGACGATGTAGAGGTATGTGTTCCTGCTACGACCAGCAGCATGGACATAAATTCAATGTTCGCCGCTATGATGATTCAAATAAAAGGAATCAATGATGCACAAGTTGAAATTAAACAGAACTCTCAGCAGATGCAGGAAGCATCAAGGATCAGCAGTGAAAAGCTTGTAGCCGAAATAACTCAAATAAAGCAGAACTCGGAAATCAGCACTGAAAAGCTTGTAGCAGAAATACAGGAGTCAAATAGAGCCACGAACGAGACTCTGGTAGAGGTTTCTGAGGCCATTAATAGGAGGGTGGATTCTATTGAGAATAAATTCTCAGAGCTGGCAGATAGAGTCCAACATTTAGAAAGCGGTGGCCTGGAACAGCATGCAAAAGAGTTCGAAGAAAAATTGCATGCTCTAGAGGACAAAGTGCATAACCTTGAGTGTAGTGGCGGGCCAGTACGAGCAGTTGCGGATGTTTCTGCGCGAATAAAAGCGCCATGCTTTGACGGCAGCGTACCATTGAGCATCTTTAGATTCCAGTTCGAGACGGTTGCTAGCAGAAATGGATGGGATGCTGAAGAAAAGGCCATAGAGTTAATTTTGTCCTTAAAGGGTACAGCCGCAGAGGTACTTGAGACCGTGCCAGTAAGCAGCAGAAACAACTATAATGAAATAATGGCAGCATTGCAGCGCAAGTATGGTGGTGAGCACAAGCGCGATTTATACAGAATGGAATTGCGATGTAGAGTTCAAAAGCCTAACGAGTCTCTACAAGATTTCGCAATGGAAATCGAGCGTTTAGTGCAGCTCACATATCCAGGCGAGAGTCACCCGTTCCTGGACCACTTTAAAACTGAGGCGTTCGTTAATGGCATTCGCGACTCTGATGTCAAACTAGCTGTGTGCGCAACGCAGAAATCCACTTTCGCTGAGACTGTTTCATTTGCGCTGGCTCAAGAGACTGCAAGGATGGTTTTCAAGCCACAGATATGTAAAGTGCGGAATGTGGAGGTGTTGCCCGAGGAGGATAACAGCCTAGTCGCTAGTTTTAAGGAGGCAATGCGACAACTGTTGGCGGAAGGTGCTACCAAAGAAAAGCCTAAATGCTATAACTGCGGAAAAATTGGTCATTTTCAGCGCAACTGCAAAGCACCAAGAAAAAGAGGTAGATCTGTTTCGCCACCAAGAAACAGCAAACGGGTGAACCAAACAACAGCACAAGAGTCCCCGTTAAACTAAAACGAGCTAGCGCTAAGGGGCAAGAGCTAGCTCCCACAAACGAGGGCCCCACAATCTCCATATCAGTGATGCAGCAGAAAAATAGCAACCTTACTGCGTCTGGACACATCAACGGGGAAAAGCACGTACTTACCATAGACACAGGGGCGTCGCAGTCAATAATAAGGCCCGATATAGTAAAGGGGAAATGCGATCGTTTAAGCAATATACGGCTACGTACAGCTACTGGAGAGCCTGCCACTGTCTATGGTAAGATTGAAGTGAAGGTGACTATAGCCAACATCAACGTGAGGCATGTGTTTATTGTTGCCGATATTGTCGATGAGGTAATTATTGGAGCCGATTTTATGATTAATCATGGCATTAATCTACACATGGGGCAACAGCTGATGATTTGGCGTAATGTGGAAATACCCCTTGATGTTGGGTATGACAGCAAGCCGCAAGTAAGAAAAGTATATGCTATTGAGAGTCAGACGTTACCGCCGCAGTCTGAAACAGTTATATGGGGGCGTATGAAGGGAGATTGTGAGGACAATCGGTTGTGGGTTGTAGAACCAGCAGATCTAAAGAGAGAGCTTATAACAGCAAAAGCTCTAGTAAAAACTAGTAAAGGAGGAATAGTCCCTATAAGAGTACTTAACTTGGCAGACCATGAAAAATTCATCAAAGAAAATTGCGATATTGGCCAGTGTACTCCAGCAGAGGCAATAATAAACTGTGAGAGGAAGACAGAGCCTACCAATTTGTCCGCCAAAGAACGTGAACAATTTGAGGAATACGTAGGAAAATGGGTAGCAGGACTGTCAGCGACAGATAGAAATAAAGCCAAACAGTTGCTAAAAAGGCATGCCAGTATCTTCGCCATGGGAAACCAAAGTCAGGGTAGAACTGCATTGGTTAAACATGAAATAAACACAGGCGAAGCTAGGCCGATTAAACAGCCACCCAGAAGTGTACCCCTAGCAAAGCGAGATGAAGTCAAAGAGCTTGTAAGAGAAATGGAGCGTGAAGGCGTAATTGAGCCATCTTCTGGTCCTTGGAGTTCGCCAGTAGTCTTAGTTAAAAAGAAAGATGGCAGTACTAGATTCTGCGTAGACTACAGGAAGCTCAATGACATAACCAAGAAGGACAGCTATCCGCTCCCCAGAATCGATGACACCTTGGACACGCTAGCTGGTACGAGATGGTTCTCTACGCTAGACTTGCGAAGCGGATATTGGCAAGTGGAGATTGCAGAGAAAGACAAGGAGAAAACTGCCTTTAGCGTTGGTAACGGATTATGGCAGTTCAAAGTTATGCCGTTTGGTCTCTGCAATGCTCCGGCCACATTTGAACGCCTAATGGAGAAGGTACTGAAAGGACTCCACTGGAAGACATGCTTGGTATATCTGGATGACATAATCGTGATGGGGAAAACTTTTGATGAACACCTCAAAAACATGGCAGAAGTTCTTCAACGGATATCATCAGCTGGATTGAAACTCAGCCTGAAGAAATGTGCATTGTTCCAGAAAGAAGTGAAGTATTTGGGGCATCGTGTTACAGCAGACGGAATCTCAACAGATGAAGATAAAATACAAGCAGTAAGGGACTGGCATCAACCTAAAAATCTTCATGAATTGCGCAGCTTTTTGGGCCTTTGTACATACTACAGACGCTTTGTGCCAAATTTTGCCAGTGTAGCTGCAAGCCTGCATGAGCTGACAAAGAAGTCGAGACCATACCATTGGGGCGAGCCACAGGAAAAGGCATTCCAGAAACTTAAAGGATTATTGTGTACGTCACCAGTACTAGCGTATCCCATACCTGGGGAAAAATTTGTGCTGGATACTGATGCGAGCGGCTATGGCATAGGGGGCGTGCTATCCCAAGTAGTTAATGGCACTGAGAAAGTCATAGGATACTATAGCCGTGTACTCTCAAAACCTGAGAGGAACTACTGTGTGACACGACGTGAGCTTCTGGCAGTATTGGAATGCATTAAACATTACCATAAGTATCTGTATGGTCAACACTTTACATTAAGGACTGACCATTCTGCACTGAGATGGTTATTGCAGTTTAAAAATCCTGAAGGGCAACTGGCAAGGTGGATTGAGCGCCTGCAGAGCTACGACTTCAGTATCGAGCATAGAAAGGGCACAAAACATAATAATGCGGATGCTCTTTCAAGAAGACCCTGCTGTTTAGAGTGTAAACATTGCGTTAGAACCGAACAAAAGGAAGGCGTTGTTGATGTTCGGCTAATGCACATCGACTCTGATGAAGACTGGTCAGCGGCACAGAGGGACGACAGTATACTGGGGAAAATTATAGCAGCCAAAGAGGAGGACAGAAGACCGTCCCGGAATGAAATTTCGGCTGAGAGCCCACTCGCCAAATCTTATTGGGCTCAGTGGAACAGCCTCAAGGTAATAAAAGGGCGCCTATACCGCGTATGGGAAAGTGTAGATGGCAAAACAACTTCAAATTTAATAGTTGTGCCATGCTCCAAGATAAGTAAAGTTTTGCAAGAATTTCACAATGGACCTAGTGGCGGTCATCTTGGAGTAACAAAAACACTTGAGAAGCTGAAGCAGCGTTTTTATTGGGTTGGATGTCAACAAGCCGTAGCCGACTGGATAGCAAACTGCCCACAGTGCATAGCAGCCAAAGGCCCAGTAAGAAGAAGCCGGGGACAGCTACAGCAATATACCTCAGGAGCACCATTCGAGCGGATCGCAATGGATGTAGCAGGTCCTTTTCCCGTCACTGAAGCCGGAAATCGTTATGTTCTTGTGGTAATGGACTATTTCAGTAAATGGCCAGAGGTATATGCTATACCTAACCAAGAAGCAAAGACAGTTGTAAATGCATTCGTCAACAACTGGGTATGTCGCTATGGTGTCCCAATAGAATTGCATTCCGACCAAGGAAGGAATTTCGAGTCCGCCATATTCAGGGAAATGTGCGAATTATATGGGATAAAGAAAACCAGAACAACGCCTTTGCATCCACAGTCTGATGGCATGGTAGAGAGGTTCAATCGCACCTTAGAAGAGTACCTGCGAAAAGTGGTAAGCAACCATCAGAGGGATTGGGACGAGCACATTCCCAAATTTTTGATGGCATATAGGTCAGCTGTACACGACTCCACATCGAGAACGCCAGCTAAAATTATCTTCGGGACGGAATTAAAACTGCCTGGTGACTTGGAATTTGGTGTTAAGCCAGCGGTAGAAGAAGGAGTCACTACGTCCCAAGAGCAGGAGAACTTAAACGAGCTGCATGATTTCGTGCGTAATAGAATCAAGATGGTCAGTGACAAGATGAAGGCTAGATATGACCGCGCAGCAAATTCAGAGGGATTTATAGAAGGTCAATTGGTTCTACTTTATAACCCACAACGGAAGAAAGGATTGTCCCCAAAATTACAGACTCACTGGGATGGCCCGTATAAAGTGATTAAGAGAGTGAATGACGTTGTGTACCGGATACAGAAGCACAATAGCCCAAGGTCGAAAATGAAGATAGTACATCTCGAACGATTGGCGCACTATGGAAGAGGTGATTGTATGCCTATTCGGGTCGAACAGGCTTAAGTGGGCGGCAGTGTTACAAAGTTTAAAAATAGATTCAAATATAACGACAATGTGGCTATATGTACTTGGCAGCACTGTCAAACCATCTCTAGTTGTCAAAATGTTACAACCCTGGTCAACACCATGCAGATAATATTTGAATTAACGGAAATGGAATATTCCGGATACATCGTTGAGAATATACAAGATCATTCGAGGCTGTGCAATAATAAGTGTAAACAACAATAACGAAAAACCTAGCAACATCAATGCTAAGAGATGATGATGTTATTCTTAATGATCTTGTACGCAAGTATTCGCTGCTAATAAAAACTAAACATGTACATCAATATACACAGCAACATACACACAAATATACACAGCAACATGCCCACATAGCACAAGAAGAAACAAAACTACACAACACACAGAACACTCATACATACAACCACACATAGTTACAATAAACAAAACACAAGACAGCATTGTCATATATACAAACACACGTATATAGCTACATGTTAAGTAAAGCACAACAAACAACAACCATGACCAGATGCTTCGCGAAGTTACCAGACGATGTCATTTTGCTATATAAAGTCGCTGCCAGTAATCAGCGGGATCAGTGTGATTTTATATCTAGACGTGTTAACATCGCTAAGTGTTTAGTAGTACAAATACTCGTGTTAATAAAGTAGTAAATAAAGTGTTGCCGCATTATATTTCTAAAATTAGTTGTCTGTGTTTTTAATTTGATGCAATTAAACGAATCCTGGTAGGATAAGTAAAAAGCGTTTTTACGAAAAGGTCTAAAAACGTAACAATATGTACATATGTTTCTGTTAAAACATAGATTAAACGTTTTTTTAAAACTCCAAAGTATCAGTATTTCTTTTAGTTTTTCTATTGCAGTATTTTGATTTATTTGGATTTTTACTTGAAAGGTCTGGTAGATTTTAATTTGAAGCCTTTTAGTTAGTACTTTTTTCAACAATAATTTTGGTAATTTTGACGAAAAGGAGATTTTCCATAGAAAACATTAACATTTTAAACATATTAAAATTCTACAAAGAAAATCTAAATCTAAAATGCTAAATAATTACACCCTTATTCATAAAAATTATGAGAGTCTTATAAGAGTGTAATAGAGCAAATTTCATATGAAATTTGGTTTCATTACGCTGTTATTAGACTCTCAAAATTTTTATGAAGGGGTTAAGAGGGTTAAATGTATTTTTGTTAATACATTCATCGTCCATCTGAACAATTTCAAAAAAGTCAAATCTCCGATATTTTGGGAAATACGTTTTTTTCCTACGCCTTTATGTTAACTGAAATAATTTCTTTGTTATTGTTGTATCGTTTATTAACACAAAGAAAAATAAAAAATAACTTTTAGCTTTGAGAGTTCAAAATGTATGAGGGCAGTACCACGGTATTTTCATGTATGTACCAGAGGTCTCAGATATGTATAACAAAATTTAATGGACACCTTTAACACATGAATGGGAGATGCTATATTTCCATACACATAATACTCTAAGTAGTATGTTTGTGTATGTTTGGGGCAGTGATGTCAAATGTGATTGTGTTGGTAAGATCACTCTTATCTCTTACATTCCCAGCGGGAGAAATGTGCGGTTGCGAGGCCTATCTTGTGGCCTTTTCTAAGAGTATCCTTTTAGTTACCAATAATATCTTCTAATTTTATAAGTTGTAAAAAAGGGTTTCGAAAATTGCCAAGTGCTTAGATATTTAATTTTAAAATATTTCTCCATTTTTAAGCTGAACACTTGGTTAGTTTATATACAAGAGAAACAATTTTTACAAAAAGTCTTACTTATGAATTAATTTAAAAGCTACTTTAAGAAATTTTCGAAAAGATGTACTTACATACAGTGGCTCCAACTTATTTCAAACCTCTTATATGTATTGTATATATATTTATATAAATATATTATTTCTGTTTAGAGGCCTCAAAACAGGACTTGCGATACATCCCGCTGAATGAGAGTGTTTTTCAGTAAACAATTATATTTTACGCTCTCAAAATAAAAGAGCGTAAGCGTACATGTGAATTTTGCTTCCACAATTGTGTATGAGGCTGACATCACTGGTTTGGGGCCACTTTTTCCATACAAAATGTGGCTCCATGCGTACTCTACAGTCGGCATAGTTGTTTTGAGTGATGGGTTTGTAACATGTAGGGTGTAAATGTGTGTTGTGTGTGTGTGTGTGTTTGTAGATGGTCGACTATTGCGTATGGTAGGGTGTTTTTTGAAATGGTGACCGCAAAATGGTGACCGCAAAAAATAACAAATCGCAGAAGAGGAAAAAAAGGTGTGTGTGTGTGTGTGTAAAATTTATAAATGTACAAAATCATGGTGAACGCAAATATAAAAAATCGCAGAAGGGGAAAAAGGTGTGTGTGTGTGTGTGAAATTTATAAATGTCCAAAATCATGTTAAAAAAACAAAAAACAAATTAAATTATGTGAACTTGATAAATGTCCAAAAATCATGTTAAAAAACAAAAACAAATTAAAATTATGTGAACTTGATAACCGCAATAAGTTTTAAACTAATTGTAGTATGTATCATCATGTATGCATAATCTAGAACAAAATGTTGAACGTATGAACCACTATTAATTTTGTTTGTGAACTTAATCACCGCAATAAAATATATTAAATATATGTTAACACTATTTATTTAGAGATCAAACGTTAAGATGACAATAACTTTAACGTTAAACGGAGACTCATCACTACTTATTGCCAACTACTTTCCACCTATCGAGCTCGATCAAAACTATGTTTGTGGATTAATTAGTCTTGATACATATCATTCAATACCCAATATTGATGTGCAAAGCAATTTATTTCATATTGGTAATGATGAAATAGAAATTCCCGTGGGATCATATGAATTTTCTGATATAGCTGATTACATTACTGAAAAATATAACAAGTTGAATAATAAAGGAACTCTAAATATTCAAGCAAATTACAATACATTACAAACTTATATACAAAGCTCTGTTGATCGTATATATATTAATAAAGAACGAACAATTGGATCACTTCTTGGTTTTAGTAAGAGAGTATTGGAGCCAAATGAAGAATATAGTTCAGATAAAACTATAGATATTACAAAAATAAATACTATATTAGTTGAGTGCAATATTGTGACTGGTTCATATATAAATAACATTTCTGCGCACACTCTACATCAGTTCTCTCTGAACGTCAGTCCTGGTTATAAAATAACTGAAGCACCCGCAAACGTAATATACTTACCTGTGAATACAAGATTAATAAATACACTTGTTGTGAAAGTGGTTGATCAAGACGGAAATCTTGTCAACTTTAGAGGAGAAAAAATATCTATAAGACTTCATTTAAAACCGATGAAGGAATGATTATATATAATAAGAATATTTTAAATAATCAATCAACATTCAGATTCCCAACACCACCACCAACAACAACAACAACAATTATAGAAAATTGTAAATATCAAACAGTAAGACATCGAAAAACTCTAAGCAAATTTAATAAAGAGTTTCTACAAAATTTAGGATACAAAATCAGAAATATATAATAAAAAAAAAATGAGTGGTCTAATTAACATATTAAATAAACCACAATTTGATAACTCAATTATCAGAAAAGAATATCATAGCTATACATCGTATTTACAATCATTTAAAAATAACGATGAAACTCGGATATCAATTCAAAACCAAGATTTATATATACAACCCAGTGAAAGCTACATATATATTGAAGGATACGTAACAAAGAAAGATTCAACAGTTTCAGTGTCTTTTAAGCTCCTAAACAATTGTATGGCTCATCTTTTTGATGAAATTCGATATGAGTTAAATGGTGTAGAGATTGATCGTACTCATCAACTTGGAATCAGAACAGATATAAAAAACTATGTATCATTAAATCAATCGGAGAGTGATGCATTATTAAATGCAGGATGGTCACCCAATAATACTGACGATCTATCAGTTGTTAGTGGTTATTTCAATTTTTGTGTACCATTAAAAATGTTAGTTGGATTTGCTGAAGATTTTAATAAAATAATAGTAAATTCTAAACATGAATTAATACTTCTACGCTCTAAAGACGATTCTCAGGTTATCAAGTCTATTTTATTGACTGAAAATTTAAACTATCTATATTAAATATTACATGGAAAGTACCTCATGTACAGCTTGCTGATGCCTACAAGCTGCAGATGTTTAAAACAATCAACACTCGTCATCCATTAAATACATCATTTAGAAGTTGGGATATGTATTACTATCCTTCCCTTCCGGAAAGCACTACAGTGT
The DNA here is from genome assembly GCA_951800035.1 of Linnaemya tessellans. Taxonomy (NCBI): domain Eukaryota; kingdom Metazoa; phylum Arthropoda; class Insecta; order Diptera; family Tachinidae; genus Linnaemya; species Linnaemya tessellans. The sequence continues at coordinate 77,722,685 of OX637536.1, forward strand.
TATGGAATGTTAAACTGGCCAGTGAAAATGAAAGACCACGCTTCTTGCTTATAGCTTTTCGCGATAGTGAGAACAAATTTATACACTGCGATTTAACTGACGTAAAAGTTCATCTCAACTCAGATACGTATCCTTATGATGATTTAAATCTTAAGTTTGATCGAAATAGGTTCGCACTACTATATGATATTTATTCAAAATTTCAATATAACTATTATTTACGCGATCCCCAACCATTACTAAAACGAGACAAGTTTAAATCAACTGCACCAATCATAGTCCTGGATGTATCTCATCAAAATGAAGCAGTTAAAAGTGGCCCTATCGATGTGCGAATTGAATTAAAAACACTAAAGAACATACCATCTAATACATCTGCATATTGTTTAATTATACATGATAGAATGTTTGAATATATACCTCTTACAAACGAAATACGAAAAATATTGTAAATATATATGTATATGTATATGTTAAATTTAAATATTAAAAAATAAATAAAATAATATAACAAAACAAAAGAACTGTGTGTTTTTTTTAATTTTGTAAATATTTTTTCAAGGTATGTATAAAAAGGTAAACTCTCACAAACCATTATGTTGATGGTGGTGGGAAAGCTTTTAAAAATAATCCTAGTCATTCTAATCTTACAATTTGATGCTGCTGCACGGTGCAATAGTCAGTATTATTCACAATATCAACAACAGCAACAACTACAACAACAACAGCAACATCAAATTCATAATAGTACTATTTCATTAGATGGTGAAACAAACAGATATCTTAATTTCAAATTTAAGCTCCCAAATCAAACATTGCATATAGAAATACATTTATCAGTTCAACTAGATCCTTCTACATCAGAAAACAATTCCGCAACAACAACAACAACAACAACAACATCAATACCAACAAGAACAGTTGACCCTTACACACGACAGTCACGAAGCAGTGATAATGAAAAACATTTCACTATAGATGATCTAATTGAAGCATTTAGAAAAGAATTAATTCAAAAAGAAACTAACATTGGCGGTATCATTGAAAGCTCTAAAGTTTTCTATCGACATTTCAATCTAAAATATGACTACTATGAGATCAGAGTTCGCTGTGGTTATTACAGTAACTATAAATATCATACATTAAACATTTATTGTTTTCAATATAATCCTGACGACGATAGCGATATCTTCCCCGACGAAAGAAATCATAAACATAATTTTGAAACGCAATATCTCACAGAACGTTACTCCAATCTTATAAATATAAGAACCATCAATATAAAAGATTACACACAAACACTTCACATGAGTATTAAGTAATTCACACACACACACACACACACAACCAACATGCTCAAAGAAATATTAGATTTTTTAAAATCATGCTCTCATATAATTTCTAATGAAGATAAAACTAAACTTATCAATATACATTCACAACTGGCGTATGCACACAACTTAAAAACCATAAAAAATAAACATGGTGAACATATTGAGGATTGTATTTGGTCAAACGAAAACACTACATGTGGACCCGACACGTGTCAATGTCACTATCATAAACTATACAACAACCAGGTCGAAGATGAAGCAAGAAATATTATCAACTTTTATAATATAATTAAATGTAAAAATTGTCCTTTCAATATATAAAATATAATTTACTTTTCCATTTCTTAGAATAAGTAATTTATTTTTATACAACTAAATAAATAATTAAAATATCATATCAGCAAACTCTATTTGGTTTTTTTATTCACTCAAGGACAAGTTTTAATTTAGATTATATTTTTTAAAAACATGATTATGCATACATGATTACGATTTGCGGTCACCATGATTTTGTACATTTATAAATTTTACACACACACACACACACCTTTTTTTCCCCTTCTGCGATTTGTTATTTTTCGCGGTCGCCATTTTGCGGTCACCATTTTTAAAAACACCCTACCATACGCAATAGTCAACCATCTACAAACACACATTTACACCCTACATGTTACAAACCCATCACTCAAAACAACTATGCCGACTGTAGAGTACGCATGGAGCCACATTTTGTATGGAAAAAGTGGCCCCAAACATACACAAACATACCACTACTCTACCCCTCGTTTTCCTGGCATTTTTATATTCATATATGACGTCACTTGTTGCATAAATAAAGATGGTTTTATTACTGAAAGTATACTTAACTCTTTCACATTTCATTTCATTTGCAAAAAATCCAAAATGCAGCAAATTCTTGTAAAATAGCAGCATTTCTGTTTTATTTTTATTGCCTGCCTGCATAATGAAAATTTTTTATTTCACAATTTTTATGACTAAATCTGTTTCTTGTGGTACTGTTGTTGTGTATGATGTATAGTCCTGTACACTCAAGATTTATTTGTGTATAAAATGAGGCATGCATACATTTTGCAATGTCGGTTTTTCCAATGTCGTTGATGTAAATTTGTGTGTACAGAGGATAAAATACTATTTCGAACTCTGGTGTGTACTTCTTCTTATACTTTTGTTACCTAAGTCAGTAAATAATTTATTTTTAAATTCAATTTTTAAATACAAGCAAACCTGAAGTAATATACTATTATTTATGTACCTATCTACTTTTTTAGTAAACCTTGTTTTTAAACCTATTTTGACAATATAAAAAAGACTTAAATGTTGAATAAAAAGTTCCTTAATATTTATTTTTTATAACAAATAGAAAGTTACTTAATAATTACACAGGAGAGATTGAATTAATTTTTTGTTTTTAACATATGCTCGTAAATTAAAAAAATAAATGTTAAATAATAAGTTCATTAATGTTTTTTATTACAGATTTAAAGTTAATACACGAAAAATATACAGGGGTTTCATACAATAGTGGTTATGAAAATAATATTTTGATAAAAAACCATAAACTTTCTTATTCCACAATACATACCATCTTCTAAGCTGTATTAAAAAATTGTTGAAATTATTTTAGCCCTTTTTTTATGTTTCGAAATAACTATCGGCACGTGAGTGTTGACAACACTCATCCTACGTGCAATACTAAAATTCTCTTTTATGTGTTTTAATCTAGTTCTTTGTACCCTTCATTCACAGGTATTCACAAAGATTCATGAATACAGGCGCGGTATTCATGAATCTTTGTGAATTACTGTTGACATTTAGGTAATACATGCAGCACATACATCATATTTCATCATACGATCTCTGTGTGAATGTGTTTTCATTCGCTTCATTAGCGTAGTGTGCAGTGACGACTTCAACATTATTTTTGTGTGAATGTATTCAAAGCAATAAAACCAATGCAATTTCTTTTCTCTGATATGTATAAGATAAGAGGTTTTTAACTTTTCAAAACTGTGGTTAAAGTCTACTGATGATTTGGTAAAGCACCAATGAAATGCATATAGACATTGCTTGACCACCAACAAATAAATTTCATTTAAAATAGTATTGTGACAACAATATGTCAAATAAAAAAATTTCATAACTATTAAAAGAATATTCAAAAATAAAACAACAAATTACACTACCCAACACAATTTGACGAAAGAACTGGGGCCAAATTATCGCATTCGATATTGATCGAAATTTCTATACAATTTAAATAAAAATTTCGATCGATATCGAATGCCGTAATTTTCCCCCTAGTTTCGAGTCTAATTGTGAAATATTACAACAATAAACAATTCAATTGAACCCATAGCGGTAAATTTTTTTGTTTGGTAAAATATTAAAAAAATTTTCTGATGAGACATTTAATATTTGTTATTACATTAAATAAGCTCGACTTGTGTAAGGTTATATTTCACTCACAACAAAAACAAGATTGAACATAAAAAAAATACGTTTGCCTTTAACTGTACATGAAACTAATAGAGCTAAAAGCGAATGGCGCGAATTTTTATACAATTTTAATAAACTTTCAATAATAATGGCTGAACCTAAATTAGCTAAACATAAAACAAACGTGCAACTCTAATCTCCCAGCAGCAAAGAATTCAAGATTTTGTGAACAATAAGTTGAGCACTGCCTCCATTCACGAAGTAGAATTAATAGTACAAGCACTAAAAAAATATTTGCATGATTTTGAAAATGTTCAATCGGTGATCGAGGAATTTCAGGCTGGAGACGAAGCAACCAACATACGTGGAGCCTTTGAAGAACTATATTTTACACTTCATCCTGCTTTATCAGGATCAATTGATCAGCTCAGACACGAAAGAGCCAATGAGAGCATCAACCAACCAACAGGGAGTTCCTCACTTAAGCTTCCAAAGATATCATTGCCTTCCTTTTCAGGTGACTACACACAATGGATTACATATTATGATATATTTACAGCATTTGTACATAAAAAATTCCGCTCTTGATAATGTGTGACGACCAAAAGTCGCCGACCTCGTTTTTGGCGCACAATAGATATAAGGTACGCGTATATTTTGAATTCGAAGAGAATTTTATTTTATTTTAATTATCTAATTAACGAAACATTCCCACTGTGCTGATAAACTTGCAAACTAGCTTATATGTATATTAAAATACTTACTTACGTACCTACATACATACCTATGCACATACGACATGTGTAACGGTCGCCATCCAAAATATCAATTTGTTTAACATACTGCTTGTGCATAAACATACATACATGCATTGGTTAGTTGTTACTGTGATCTGCTTTGCTCTTCATCGCACAGACGTGATCACATATGTAGTTGGCATGTACGCGTTTACCTACTCATGTATGTCGGTATGTACACATACTGGATGTTGTTTATTTGTAATATTTAAGCTGGTTGTCAACGAAGTAGAGTGGCGATGAATTGCGTATATATTAATTTAACATACGCGCTATGATTTCAAGAATTATTCTTATATATTGTAAGAACTGTACATTATGATAGAATTGTATAGTAAATGTTAAGTTAAGAAAACAGACAAGAAAATATTGTACACATACATGCATAACCCGGGCAATGTGTGTATGGTACGCACAGCTATAAAAGACGAAGCATTCCGCACAAACGAGGCGTTCCTGTGCAGCCGGCGTGGAGGTAAGTCATTTATAATATTAAATTTATTTTGTTCGTTTAGCTTCATATTGGGAAGCATTTGTGCTGGTTAGAAGAGAATTTATCAGCTAAATGGGATTGAAATCCCTACCTGAGGATATATTCTTTGCTCACCAACACCGCGTTGTAAAGACACTTGTCCGAGCCACTCCCTGCGTTTAGCTTCATATTGGGAAGCATTTGTGAAGGTTAGAAGTGAATTACCGCCTAAACGGGATTGAAATCCCTACCTGGAAGTATATTCATTACTCACCAACACCGCGTGAGACCTTATCCGAATCGCTTCATATTGGGAAGCATTAGTGAACGTTAGGGGTGAACTGCTATCTAAACGGGATTGAAATCCCTACCTGATAGTACGCTCACTGCTCACCGACACCGCGTGTTAGTCAGGCCGGCAAAACCTCGTAAAGTAAATACGTTATTGGCCACTGTGCCACCCGCCACGCCGCTGCAATCATCACCACTTCGTCGAAGCCCAGTTGTCTACAATAAAGAGCCCAATTAATACAATCTCTGGAGTTTAATTTTCGTATCCCTGCAAAATTAAAAATTTATGTAACGACCCTAGACGCCGCTGAGCCATACCCCAGCATACCAGCGGGAACGTGTCGTCACAAACGTTACACGTTGTCATTAACTCAGATCATCACTTAAGGATGGTACATTGCGCAGGATCCAGTCCACAGATGTAACTGCAGAAAATTATTAGGTAGCCTTAAAACTTTTAACTGATCGATATCAAAAGAAACCACTCACCATTCGTGAATATGTTAGACATTTGCTTAATTTGGCACCTGTTACAAGGTTTCAGCATCAGCATTAAGACACTTGGTTGATACTTTCCACTTGCGGACTTTAAAATCTCTTGGCAGGCCAGTCGCTCAGTGGGATGATATTCTTGTGGAAATCATTTTATACAAGCTTGATAACAGCACTCTGGACAAATGGAATGATGAAGCAACTACAGATCGAGTTCCAACTTTAGATGAATTAACAACATTTTTAGAAAAAATATGCCATCATTTAGAAGATAGGTTGTCAAATCGCCAACAATCGAATACGTCATCAAATGCTGTCAAACAAGTTCGAACATCGCTAGTCGTATCAGAAAATGCAAATCAACAAAAGCAACGTTGTGATGCCATCCACGAGAGGAACTTATGCAGTAACTGCCTCAAAGCAGGTCACACACATCAGTCATGTGAAGCGGAACAATGTAAAGAGTGTAAAGGTTTTCATCATACGTTATTGCACTATAACACTTTTTATCTTAACAAACCAAAGCATTCAACAACACAGCCACCAACACCTAGCACTTCTCAATCGGCCTAACTATCTACTGATGAGCAAGACAACCTTGCAAATATTACACCAGTAGTTGCTCAAGATACCATTAGTGACATCAACCAAGCTTCATCAGAACTAACTGCTTTTAAAGCAACAAACTCTACAAATTTGTCGTCTACAATTCTTTTGGCTACTTCGCTAATACAGGTAACAAATAAATGGAATTTACAGCTTTGCTTTACTCGGGATCGCAACTCAACTTTATCACCGAGCGTTTAGCAATTCAATTGGGAATCAAGCGTCAACTAAACCAAATGGAAATTGCTGAAATTGGTAACATAAATGCTGAAGTTCGACACTCCATATCAACAATGATTAAGTCCAATTGTTCCTAGTTCTCAACTGAACTTCAATTTTATATACTTCCACGTATTAGTGATCGTCTAAAACAAATAAGTTTTCATTGCATAAATTCTAATATTTCTCCCACGTCTGCTTTAGAAACAATCATTCGTCAGTTCTGGGAAGCAGAATTGCAAACTAGCTGCTCTAAAACTTTTACTGCCGAAGAAAAACTATGCGAACTTCATTTTGAGTCCACCTACGTTATTAGGTGATTCTTTGAAAACAGCAAGACGTCGTTTTCACACCTTAGCAAAAAGACTTTTAAAAAATGAAGACCTCAAATGTCAATAATGTGAATTTATGCGTGCATATGAAAACCTATAGCATATGACTCGAATTGGACATTTAAGTGACGAAATTCCAGAAACTTGTTATTTTTTGCCGCATCATTGCGATCTCAAGACATGCAGTTCAATCACAAAACTTCGTGTTATGTTTGATGGTTCCGCAAAAACGTCAACAAATTTGTCACTTAATGATACACTAATGGTAGGGCCTACAGTTCAATCCGACTTATTTACAGTCATCACTCGGTTTCGCTCGCACAGCTACGTATTTACGGCGGACATTAAACACAGTAACCTATGGCACATCAGTTGCACCATATCTAGCTACTCGCTGTCTAAATAAACTTCCCGCAGATTCTTCCTCTAAATATCCTCATGCTTCTGCAGGTATTTTAAAGGAAACTTATGTAGACGATATCATGGCTGGTGCCATTTCGTTAGAAGAAGCATCAAGGCTTTTAGATGATATTCAAACAATGCTCAGTGCAGTAAACTTCAATTTAAGAATATATTGCTGAAATAAATCCATACTACTCGACGAAATTCCTGACGAAAATAAAAAGCCATATATGCAAGTTGGAAAAAATGAAGTGGTTAAAACACTAGGACTTATTTGGCAACCCAACGACGACACTTTCGTCTATCATCTTGCTTTTGAATCTTCTCAAAGAAATCCAAAACGCACTGTTCTGTTAAATCGTGGTAGAATATCTGATCCTCTTGGATTAGTCGATCCAGTTGTGGTCCTTGGCAAAATATTTCTGCAACAAGTATGAAAACTAAAAATTTCTTGGGACCAGCCCCTAGAAGGCGACTGTGAGACGCGCGGAAGAAACTACGTTTTACAACGACAAGCACTAAATTACTATCGGCCTCCTCGACATTTAATGACGAACAAGGTAATGAAATCTATTCAAATCGATTCCTTTTCAGACAGCAGCGAAGATGCATACGGAGCTTGTATGCATCATTATATATTCCTTTTTCATTTGAAACTCCACAATTTAAAGACGACGAGATACCTGAAAGAAAATCAAATAGACTAGTATTTTTGGCATCAAGACCTACTTATACAGATTCGCCAACAAATGTCCTTATAGCGGGTCTCTACTGAAACTAGAACCCATTTTTGTATATTGTATTCGATTTTACAACAACAATAGATCTCAAGTAGAAAAGCGCAAAATTGGGTCCTCTGCAAGTAAATAAACCAGATGCGGCACGAATCAAATTAATAATAAACAGTCAGCGTTCTCATCTCGTAGCAGATTACAAATCTCTGATAGAAAATGGTCATGTTGAAAAGTCCAGTTCAATTAAAAGCTTATCACCTTTTGTAGATAGAGATGGTGTTATTCGTGTAGGAGGGCGTTTACACCATATTAACATTGACTACGAATCAAAACATCCTATTATATTACAAAATAAATGTGAATTAACAAAACATTTAGTCCTTTTTTATCATTTTAAGCACATGCACGCCAGCGCACGATCATCAGGCAAAATTACTGGCACCTTAACTGTTTACATATCTGCCAAAATGCCGTACACCGATGTATTAGGTGCTTTCGTCAACTAAGAATTATCCTGTAATGGTTAGTCATCCTAAAGATAGAGTAACACCAGGCCGTGCATTTCTAACCACTGGAATTGATTTCTGTGGTCCAGTGTATATTCATTCCAAAATTCGTGGACGTGCACCAATCAAAGCATACATATGAATTTGTGTATGGTTTACAACAAAAGGTGCATATCGAGACAGTGAGCGACTTATCTACAACTGCCTTCATTGCTGCGTTACGTCGGTTCATCCCGGAGCTCGTCGGGGATTGTGTAAAACAATTTGGTCTGACAATGCCACTAATTTTCTGGGAGCAAAAAACGAATTAGCCAAACTCAAAAATTATTTAAAGCGAAAGTCGCAAAGCTGAGATATTTAAACTTTGTCAAGAAGACCGTATAAAGTGGCATACAATCCCACCAAGATCTCCTCACTTTGGCGGCTTATGGGAGGCCGCCGTAAAACAGACCAAACGTCACTTAGTACAAGTAGTGGACAATGCAACTTTAATGTTTGAAGAGATGACTACAGTTACCTCACAAATTTAGGCAATACTCAATTCTAAACCTCTAACACCGCTGTCGTCTGATCCAAAGGACTTTGAAGCGCTCACATCAGGTCATTTTCTGATTGGTCAGCCCTTGTCTTCCTTCGCTGAACCTGACATTACTAATATTAAATATAGTCGTTTACAAAACTTCCGTAGGCTGCAACAGCTACAACAAATATTCTGGAATAGGTGGTCAAAAGAATATCTGCACTTGCTCCAGCAGCGGTATAAATGGACCACAAACACGCCATTAAAACCAAATATCCTCGTCGTAGTACAAGATGACAATATGCCACCTTACAAGTGGGCTTTAGCCAGAATAATTTCAACTATACCTGGACGATGGGGTGCATCGTGTAGCAGAAATAAAAAGTCAGAGTGGAGTCTACAAACGTGCCATTACCAAACTAAACCCACCACCCATTGAAGATTGAATATACATTACATTATATTAAGGAGACCGGCATGTTAAGAACTCACATCGTAATAACTTCTATTGCTACATTCTTTAAATTCTTTTTAAAGATAAACATTATTTATTAATCATTACACACTTCTTTGATCTTCTTTTTTATGTTATGCTAACTGAATATTTTATGCAAAGTATATCTATATATTTTATACAAAGTATATCTATATATGTAGATATAGATATATGTACTTTGATTTTATGTATCATATTTTTAGTTTAATTTTGGCACTTGCCTTGTACGGTACCATTACAAATAAATATTTTAACGTTATTTTTAAAAATAATAAAGTTTTCTTTTAATTTAAAATATATCAATTTGGAAACTTTTCAGCCCCAGTTACAGTTAGACTGAATAAGGTCTAACTAAGCACTGCCGAACTAAAACCCTAACATCAAGCAATTATTATACACAAACTACTAAGTAAGCATTTTCCCTTCGGCCACCGTAGGATTCCTAACACAAAGCGAAGAAACAAAAAGAAGAACTCAATCAAACTAGCCTATTAGCAATTTATTGCTTTTTGGCAGGCAGGATAGCCTGCCGCTTGCTTCAAATAGTTTGGTTGTCCTGAATGGTTTCCAATCGGATTGTAATGTTTTTTGACCCGCTAAAACTTTGTGCAGAAGAGCCAGAATGTCTAAAAAAAGTGGTCAATGCAACGCGATTGAAACCCTCTCTTTGGGGTAGCCCCATAAAAAAATCCATGGGAGTTCGATCGGGCGACCTCGGTGGCCATGGGATGTCCCCAAAGCGAATGGTATCTTTTTGGCGGAAATTTTCCCGAAGCAAATTCATCGAAACTCTGGCTGTGTGTGCAGTCGCCCCATCATGTTGAAACCACGTGTGTTAAAAGTACGATGAATGAGCTCGCAGAGTTCTTGTTGACGTGGCCGTTTAAGTGAAAATGACTGTCGTCGCTCCAAAAAAATTTATTTACAGTGCGAAAACGCTCCAACATCGTTTCACAAAAATTTTTGCGTAAGGCTGAACCCACACCGGCATAAGACTAAACGTTTTGCTCTTTTAAGTCGAAGACACTTGTTTGATGCTAACCCACACCAAAAAAACGTCTTATCAGACCTAGAGAGTTTTTTCTGACTTTGATTGGTGTGGGTTAATTTAAGACAAAACTATTGTAAAATATAAATTTTAGTATTATTCAACATGTGGTCTGATTCAGATGACGAAGTTGTGCCTGTATTATTTAACATAATTGCAATTTGTGAGCGTGAAGCAAAAAATAGAGAGCATTGGGTGCATCCATATAATCAAAAGAGGGATGCAGAAAATACCATAAAAAATACAATGTCAGAACTGAGGAATTATCCTGAAAAGTTCAAAAACTTTACACGGATGCAGGTATCAACTTTCGATAATTTGCTTATTAAATTTAAAAAAAACACAAATTATCGTAAATGTATAAGTCCTGCTGAACGATTATTTATAACCCTTCGGTAAGTAAAACAAATAAAATATATAAACAAATTAATATATTTGAAAATTAAAAACTACCTTCACTGGCAAAAAAAGTAAATAAAAAAAAAATACAGTACTGAACGAAATAATAGATTACAACTAAAATAAATTATATATTCTTTAAATTGATTATTAAGAGCATTGTTTAAATTATTAAGCGAAGAATTGCATTTTCTTGCAAAAAAAATAACAATAATATTAATGACTTTTTATGAAATGTTTTTTTTTTCGTAATCTATTCACGAACATATTCAAACATAAGACGCCTTCCTGGCAGAATAACTAAAAAGGAGCTTCTGTTTAAAACAACAAAAGAAAAATAAATTTAAAAAATGTAAATAAAAAATGTTAGTGTTGCCAGTTCTGATATGATGTACTTGTATAAGAGGTATGTTGGTTTGGGACATTATACCCAAAATTTGTTGTTTCGTTTGGTGTTGCTATTAATGCAGTTTCTTCTGCTTCTAGCAGTTCATTCATTTTATTTAGCATATGTGATCTGAATGATCTTTGTCGTCTACTTGACAGTTTTTCATAATCAGCAAGCATACTTTTAAAAAATAATGAATTTCCATTTTCCGGCGTTTTTTCTTTGGTTCTTGACTGCAAGAACTCAATCATTGGACCTGCCACCAATTCTGTTACGGAAGTTTAAGCCCTTTTAGGTTGAATGAGACTGTCTCTGGCAGAACTTGTATTTAATTGCGAACTTTCATTCAGAATGAGTCAGCATTCGGAGTTTCGTCGCCAACTCCAATGCTGTTCTGGCTATCTAAAGTTTAGATTCTAAACTGCTTATAGTATTGTGATGCTGATTTACGTAGTCCTTTAAAAAAGACATAGCGTCAACCAAATATAATTTTTTCTTTTGCTTGCCACACGATCCAGATGGTTTATTTTTGTCTTCTCTTAAAAATCGTGTGTATGAGTTTCGCAAATTTGTCCATTTGGTTTTACAATCCGATACTAAAAAATAAGAAATTGTATACATTAGGCTCAAGGCTCATGAAATAAATTCAGGCAATCTGGTTATTTCCGTTTGTGAAAATATATTTAGTACTAAAAAATCTTCGTAACAAATTACAAATATTTCTCCAGTACATATGTATCTAATTAAAAAAATATTAAAAAATCGTGAAAATAACAGAAAAATTTTTTAAAGGAAAATCCAGTGAAATATTTTGTGTCAGTGAAGTGTTAGAGACGACCCACAAAAAATTTACATACGTCAGTGAAATGTACATAAAATAATTTTTAAAACCTATTTCAGTTTTTCACGACAATTTGGGAAATTCTATCACCCATCTATTTACCAAAACCTGATGTATTGAAATGGAAATCTATTGCGAATGATTTTGCTAAGATGTGGAACTTCCCAAATTGCTTAGGTGCAATAGATGGGAAGCACATTAGAATGCAATGCCCTCCTAATGCAGGATCAGAATTTTTCAATTATAAAAAATTTCATTCGATTCACCTTCAAGCTGTAGTTGATGCACATGGCCAGTTTGTTTGTATTGATGTTGGTGACTTTGGAGGAAATTGCGATAGTGGTGTATTCAAACATTCAAATTTTGGGAAAAAAATCTATAACAAGAAACTCGACTTGCCAAATAAACAAAAGTTAAGCCATGATACCGACGAATATTTTCCTTTTGTTTTTGTTGCAGATGAAGGCTATCCACTTCTAAGCAATGTAATGAGACCTTTTCCACGCAACCATTTGCCAACCGAAACAAGGATCTACAACTATCGTCTGTCAAGAGCTAGACGAGTGGTTGAATGCGCTTTTGGTATGCTTACGAAAAAATTTCGCATTTTTGAAAGCGTTATTTTACTTGCACCCAATAAAATAAAAATGATCACATTAGCTGCCTGTGCTTTGCACAATATGATTCGAGAGAGGGAAAATCTAATGCAAGAAATATATGTCGAGCGAGAAGTTATGGAAGACCTACCCGTGGTGCAAAGTGAAACTAATCAAAGTCCTTCACTCGACAGACCATCAAATGTTGCACGAAATATACGTAATCAGTTTCTTACGTATTTTAATTCACCTAGTGGGTCGGTTCCTTGGCAACTTAAGTATGCATAGGTTTTTAATAGAAATTAAAAAATAAGTAAATAAATAAATACAGCTGTTACGAGGATAACACTGAAAACCTAAATTCTGTAACTTTTTTTTTATGCATTTCCGCAAAACAAACTACAATATCAAAAATTTATCGAACATTTATCGACAATTTTTAAAATTATTTGCTAAGGTACGTACTAACCCCCATATTCATAAAAAATTAAAACGTATTTGATATCTGTTTTAAGAAAATTTTTTATGAAAAAATTTGATTAAAATAGATTTTAAAATCATTTTAAATTTTATGAATACCGGGGTAATAATTTCGTATAGGTAATTGTAAAAATAAAATTTTCTAATGACGATATTTCCATGCTTTTATTTTACTTCACACTGTTTATAAAAACAAAATTACATTAAAAAAATAAAGCTCCGTTTTAATTCTCTTGTGATCTTGCTTAATATAGAAACATAAATTTTATAGTTTATTTACTTCTCATTCGCGTTTGCTACATACACACATGAAGTATACAAATTGCATACATAAAATGATGCTGATGCTGAAAGGAGAAAAATATCAGAAGAAATGTAACAACAAATCTCTGGTACAGAGAGTCATGTACTACACATCTGCACCTTTGCCCCCTTTTCAACCAACAGAATGCATAGGTTTTTGATACAGAAAAATATACATACATCCATATGTATGCATTTATGAATTTGTTTAATATAATAAATATATTATTATTATTATTATGTTTATTTGTTTACGAATCTTATAAGCTAATAAGGTACAATGGTATGAGATTTTACTTACGTACTACAACAATTAAATCTAATAATTGAATAAGGAAACTATCAATATAACCGTTTGAGGAAAATTTTTACAAAAAACCTCTTACAAAACTTTAATTATTATAATGAAATTTGGTAAAACAATCACTAGTAAGATCCTTTTTAACAAAAGATTCTCAGTGACTGTTCTGTAAATTTCTTATAGTTTCAAAATTAGACAGACTGCATTTTGCATTAAATGACAGCGTCAGATCATTGCCAAACGCGTTTAGCTTTTTATATTTAAATCCGTTATATAGTAAGTCCGTGGGGAATCTAGGAGGGAGATTGTGTATTGTTTTTAAAATTTTGTTTTGAATAACCTGAAGCCTTTTTGTATGTGTCTTAGCTGTTTTGTGGAACCAGGCTGGACAGCCGTAAGTCAATATTAGTCTAATACACATATTATACAATAAAATCTTATTTTTAAGGTTGAGCTTAGACCTCCTATTAAGTATAGGGTATATAGCACGACCACATTTTATGGCTTTGTCACAGATGTAGTTTACATGTTGTTTGAATTTGAGTTTTTTGGGTATCATGTTTCCCCGGTAGTACAGAATTTTAGTGGGAATACGTCTTGGTGATCTATTATATGGAAATATAATGGCCTGGGTCTTGTTGTCATTTACTTTTATTTTCCATTTATTAAAATATTTTTGGGTTGAGGTAAGGCTCTCTTGTATTCTCTTGATTATCGCATTTGACAGTTTTCCTCTGCATATAAAAGCACTATCATCAGCATAAAATGCTGCTTCCTGATATCTAAGCACCTTGACATCAGATGTGTATAAGGAGTAGAACATAGGTGATAAAACTGAACCTTGTGGCAATCCCGCTGGGATTGCTCTTTCAGAAGAGAATTCACCGCCAACGAGCACAACAATTGTTCGGTTCTTCAGAAAACTTTGTATAATTTTTTGCAGATACAATGGAAAACCTTATGAGTTGAGTTTAAATATGAGTCCATCGTGCCAGATGCTGTCAAAAGCCTTTTATATGTCAAGAAAAACAACGCCAGTACTCTTGCGATTTCGTTTGTTGTGTTCGATATAATTCATAACTCGCTTTGCTTGGTGTACGGTAGAGTGCTCCCTACGGAATCCAAACTGTCGGTGGTTAACAGAATTGTTGTGCTCTGCAAAACCTACTAATCTTTTATGGATAATTTTTTCGAAGGCCTTGTCCAGTAAACTAAAGATGCTTATTGGCCTGTAGCTGGTGGGTAATTTGGGATCTTTTCCCCTTTTGTGAATCGGTATGACTTTTGATTTTTTGAAAGTACTGGGAAAAAAGCCATTAATTAAGCAACAGTTACATATTTTACTTAAAATTTCATAAAAATGGTCCGGCATATTTTTTAGGATAATACTATTTAAGCCGTCTAAACCCGGGGCTTTATTATTTTTTAAAAGCTTAATAAATTACATGACCTCTGTGGCATCAGTACGTTCAAAATTGTTACTTCCAATAAGAGAGGCATCGAGACGACTAACAAAATCAGATACACGTGTATCCATAGGCGATTGGTTATTGACAGTTATATTGTGTGAGCTACCAAATGCATCTGCAATTATATTAGCTTTTTCTGCTCCGGTTTTAAAAATTTCATCATTGCATTTAAGATCTGCACAGAACGAGTTCTTTCCTTTTAGAGCTTTAGTTAATTTCCAGAATTTTTTGGATCCCGGAGATAGCTTTGAAATAAATCTCGTCCAGGACTCGTTTCTATCCTTGTTGAGGTGAAATTCAATTAGCCTACTTAACTGCTTTAAGATACCGTTTAAGTGGCCTCTGTGGATCGGATCCCTACATCTCTGAGGGAATCTGGCTAAAAGCAGTATTTGCTATTGAAATTAATTTATTTAACAATGAATCTACGTTGCTAGGTATACATTCAGTTTGGTCAATGTTTTGGTGTGTAATTTCCCTTTCCACCCATGTACTAATTGCTGCCCAATCTGCACGATTATACAAATAAAATGTGTGTAATTGATTTTGAAATTGTCCATAAATGGCACAGGAAATCGGGACGTGATCCGACTGTAAAATATTGGGGTGTGTCTCTAAGTTTGAAAAAGCGATGTTCGAATTGGATAGTAGGATGTCTACTGTAGAGGGCTGCACATGAGTTAAGTTTTGCCCGAGTCGGGTAAATGGCAACGGAAAGTAAATGTAATAGTTTGCAAGTAAACAATGTCTGTAAAGCATATTACCGGCTGTGTTGTTAGATGCACAGTTCCAGTGTGTGTGATGTGCATTAAAATCCCTAAAAATGAAAAAGTCACAATAGAGGTTTGTGAGCAAGTCTAAGTCCGTTTTGAAGTCCGAGGTGTAAGTTGGATTATAAGCAGCCGTAAAAACTACAGGACGTCTATTAATAGTAACCTGTATAGAAATATTTTCAATGATTTTTGTGTTCGTTTTAGGTAATAACTTATGAACTATGTTAGCTTTTACCGCAATAAGTACTCCTCCGCCATGTGTTAGCCGGTCCTCACGGTAGATTCTCTAGCTTCCAAGTTGGAATTTGTGATGCGGTTTTAGAAAAGTCTCATTGAGCGAAAGTATATCAATTTTTCTGTTGTGAAGAACTTGCTCGAGCTGAGCAGCAGCTGGCTCGGTAGTTATGCCTTGAGCGTTCCAGTGCATAACATGAACATTGTGTACAGTAAAAGTTTTATATGGCATGTTTAAGCATCATACCTAAAACTCTCAATTTATCAAACGTAGTTTGACATTTTTCCAATGCATCTACTGCATTAAAAAATATTTCCAGTAGTTTATCGTAGTTGTGCCGTGTCTTGCTTTTAGCCACTTCAGAAAACATATTTTTCCCTTGGAACCGGGAGTCTTGTGCAATACCATGATGTGGTTGGCTCGAAAGTTGCGGGAAGTCACTCTCATCTGCTACATAACTACTGTTATGTCTCTGCTAGACAATCAATTTTTTGCGGTTAACCTCTGTCGCAGTTCTAAATATTCTTTACGGCAAGGGCATTTTTTTTTTTTTTTTTTTTAGGAGTAGGACCAGCGCTCAGGGGATGACCCCTATATATGCAATGCATTGCGCCAGAACTGAAAACGAGGGGATAGTATTGAGGGTACAGATTAGGAAAGATGAGAAGATAGACAGCTTTTTTTTGTAGCTATTTCAACCTTTTACTTCGCCGGCTAATTTTTGCTACAGGGCCGTCGAAGGTGGGTGCTGTTACTCTGCTTTTTTTTTTTGGTACATGATGGTGTCAGTCGCTGCCAATTATGTTCAGTGACCAGTGACTATGCCTTTATCATTGAAACAGGCTGGCAACAACTAACACAACCATGAACTAATGCTGATCAGAAGAATTCAACACAATATTTCATGACTCAGCGCGGGCTCCAACTCACGACCATCCGCTTCATAGTCTCGTGTTCTACTACTTCAGCCAACAGCACCCACTTTTAGGATCATCTGCCCTATGGTTTACATTTCTGTAATTTTTATTTGTACAGTTATGACATTTGAACACTATGTTTCCGTCAGGTGAGCTTTTGTTTAGTGAACAATCCGCGTAATCGTGACTACCAGCACAGGCTGTACATACCTTGGCTCTGTTGCAGTTTCTAGCCCCATGACCATACATTGAGCACTTGGCACATTGAGTAGGGCCTTTATTACTCTTAAAAGGTTTTCTCCAGTGGACAGCAATATTACAGAAAAATCATATTTTCAGAATTTCACGCTTAGAAACGTGCTGCCTGTCAAATTCGATCAAATACAGTGTGCCATCTTCATTAGATCTTTTGGTGATAATTTCTTTTACGCTTACAGGCGTAATGTTGTGAGTAATTTCAAACTCTTCGGTTATAACATCCGTCGTCTACCGGGGGAAACCAAACAGTATCATCTCAAAAATTTTTCTGTCTGTTAAATCGTGTGTGTAGAAGTGCATGTTGTTGCTGTTTAGCAATTTAATAGCCTCCACATACAGCGCCTTAGTACTGGACATTATTTTTGTGCCAATAGACATCCTCTTATACATATATTTGTCCCCGATTAGTCCTAACACTTTGGAAAAACTCACGTTGGAATCCACGATTATTGGTGGGAATTTCTCCCTTTTTATTGAATCTTCTTCTTCATCTTCGGACAGCAGATGAAACCTGTTACTGGTGTTTGGCCCGTCATTCGTCTTGGGCATCTTGTATTTGGGACAATTGCCCCAATATTTCCTCCTTTTTCTGACCATTCATAGCCAAATTGTTAGCTTGTTTAAATAGAAAAAGTTAATTTATCCGCGAACAAAAAAAAAACACGTTGTTAACAAGTCAGGCAGAGTGTCCAGAATGATATAATAAATATATGTAAATACATAGGTATGTATGTAATAAAATACAAAAAACTTACCTTTACAATTCATTTCTGTAGCTATTTCCACCCATAGCTTTTCAATTATTATTTTATTGGAATGACCTTTGTCATTATAATTATAAATTTGAGGTCTTGCCTCAATTAAAAATAATAGTTTTTCTACGTCAATTTCCATTTGAAGCAACAATCAACAACCAAAGGCAACATAAAACTGAAAAAATTAACATCACATTTTTCGTCTTGAAAAGACAACAGTTGATCAGACAGCCATGCTCGAAAGTTTTTTTTTTTTCGCTTTTTTTGACTTTTCTTATTTGGTGTGGGTTACATCATAAGAAAGCAGGCAATTATGTGCAACCACGTTCGTTTCAGTCCGTTTTGTCTTATTCTGTGTGGGTATGTTGTATCAAACCACATGTATTTTCTGCAACCAATGTTTTGTCGCAGTAAAGGCCGAGACACATAGAATCCGTCATACGTTATACGTCGCCTTTTTCAACTGACAGCTGAGTTGAAATACAAGCTTTCTTATGTGAATTGTCACATTCAGTACTTCTGCGTCAAAGCAAAGTACGAAAGTTGGCCAACTTTTAACTTTTGACGTACGTTGAATACTTTGACAGAAATCGATGAGCTTTTCAAATTGTTTTAATCAATTTTTTGTATTGTGTGTTCAGGAAAAATTAAATAATATACAAAAAAATTTTATAAAATATATAAATTTAACATAAATAAATAAAATGGGGAACATACAATTGATTTAATATCCGTCAACAAAGTACTCATTGTGCCAGCCTTCTCCGTCAGTACGTTCATGTCAGTTGAAAAAGGCGACGTATAACGTATGACGGATTCTATGTGTCTCGGCCTTTAGTCAAAAAGACAAGTTTGCGTTTGTTTTGTTTGGTGTGGGTTGTCCCATAAGAACTAATGGTCCGTTGACGTATAAGTCTAAAAAACAGTTTTGTCTTATGCCGGTGTGGGTTCAGCCTAAATCAAAGCCCCTTTCCTTCACTTCACATCCTTTTTTTAAATTTCATGAATAATCATTCTTGAAAAGTTCCAGTGACGTGGCTCTTTTCCGTATTGAAAGTCGAGGATTTTCACGTAAAACCTTAAAAAAATTTCTCTACAGCGAACGCGCGATGCTCGATCACTGCGGCATTGTGACTGACAAATCCGCACAATCGATAAATCCAACGGCGCCACCCACCCTCCACATTGTTTTTTACTTTTTGAAATAATCATATTTTTTATCTTGGACCAGCACTCAGGGGATGACCCCTATATATGCAATGCATTGCGCCGGAACTGAAAACGAGGGGATAGTATTGAGGGGACAGATTAGGAAAGATGAGAAGATAGACAGTTGTTTTTGTAGCTATTTCAACTTTTTACTTCGCCGGCTAATTTTCGCTACAGGGCCGACGAAGGTGGGTGTTGTTACTCTGCTTTTAATACATGATAGCGTCAGTCGCTGCCAATTATGTTCAGTGATCAGTGACTATGCCTTCATCATTGAAACAGGCTGGCAACAACTAACACAACCACGCACTAATGCTGTTCAGAAGAATTCAACACAATATTTCATCACTCAGCACGGGCTCGAACTTACGACCCATTACTTTTTTATTTTATTATTAACAAGAAAAATCAAGGAAAAGGTGGTGCAGAAATTTATTATTTAGAAGAATACAAAAATAGTTATGGTTTATATCTCTCCTCTTGGCTAAAATAATTTCACAACCTAATTTATTTGCTACGACTATGCCTGGTTCAGAAAAATACTTAAAGGGTTTCTTAGTTTTCCGGTTAACTTAGCATATGTACCTTTCCGATTCATTTCCTTTGCCGATTATTTCTATAGCACCCCAGTTTTTGCTGAAGCCAAAACTCTTTTTTAAAATCTAATGAAAAACTTCCCAACCTCTTGGAGTCTATAAGAAATCTGTTACAAAATTTGTTTGGTCTATTGTTGTTACTGGAGAGAGGAGAGTGATCGGACGCTTATTTGATGATAAATATTAAATTAATTATAAAAAATATCAAGAGTGTTTTTTAATAGAAAAAAACTATTGCAAATTAAAAAGGATTATTTCCTTAACAGGCAGCCAATAAAAAATAGTCCAATAACACTGTTTGAAATAAAATATAAATAAACAAAAGTTTGGTACCTTCATATATATACATATATAAAAGTGAAGCCGCCATAATGGCTGAATGCAGCAGTTGCAAATCTGCAATACGTGGTGGAACTGGAATTTGCTGCGAAGGAGTGTGTAAAAAGGTGTATCACAGCACCAGCAAGTGTGCCGAAATAGACAATTATTCAGCTGGAGTTTTGGCTAAACATAATTTTGTGCGTTTTGTTTGTGATGATTGTATGCAGCTAATATATAATGTTGACATGACGTTAAAAGAAATTCAAGATGATGTGAAGATAAATAAGCAATACATAATAGAATGCAAAAATGATCTTAATATATCTCTTAAACAAAACGAAAGAGAAATTAAACAATTATTAAAAGCAGTTGAAAGCCGTTATGAAGAAAGAATAAAAAAATAGATAAAATACAAAATGCATGTGAAAATAATGTGCAAGAGATGCAAAAGATGTGTGGCCAACTAAAAGAAGTAGAAAATAAGAACAAGGAAATGTGTAACCAAATAGAAGAAAACAATAGCAAAATGTGCAATGACATAAAGAAAGTAATTAATGAAACAGGTGTTAAGCAAACAAAAATTTCTTATTCGGATGCTGTAAAGAAAACAACAATGTTGCAAGATCTGAGTAAACAAAGGCCTGTGATAGTAAAGCCAAAAGAAAAACAAGGTGGTGAAAAAACAAGAGAGGATGTGAATAAAAAAGTGGATCCAGCCAACTTAAAGATAACAAACATTGAAAGTAGAAAAAATGGTACTCTGGTAATACAAACCGATAATGATGTGGAACGAGAAAAAATCAAGAATGCTATTCAAAATGAAATGAGTGAAGAATATATAGTGAAGGTAGCAAAACCCAAGGATATGAAGATAAACATAACTGACATATCATTTAAATATTCTGAAGAAGTGTTAATTGAGAAATTGAGAAAACAGAATAATTTTTTGAGTGGCACCGAGATTAAGATAATAAAAACATTTGAATATAGAAGGAATAATAGAGTAATGCATACAATAAAACTTGCAACAGACGGAGAAACATATACAAAATTGATCGAGGCTCAGAAAGTAAATATAGGGTGGGAGAGATGTAGAGTTTTTGATGGAACGGAGGTGATCAGATGTTATAGGTGCAAAGGTTATAATCATCTGGCGAAAGATTGTAAAAACGAGGTAGTATGTATAAATTGCCTTGGAAACCACCAAAGTAAGGAATGTAAGAATGAATTAGTATCAAAGTGTATAAACTGTAGGCGTATGAATGAAAAGTTGAATATGGGTCTAGATGAGAATCATTAACTAATGATAAGCAGTGTCCAGTATATCAAAACAAATTAAATAATAGAAGAAGGAAAATAGGGTTAACAGAATAACAACCAAAGAAAATTAAAGTGCTTTATACAAATATACAGGGACTTATTAATAACTTTAGTCAGCTGGAGATACTGGCGGAAACGGAAAAACCAGAGGTTATTATTTTGTCAGAGACACATTTAACTGAGGATGTTGGTGAGCAGGAAGTAGCATTGAAAAATTATAATAAAGTTGCGTGTTTATCTAACTCTAGTCGAACAGGAGGTGTAGTCATTTACTATAAAAATGAGTGGACAATAAACAAACAATTTGAGAAATGTGAGGACTCTAAATATTGGATTTTAGGCTGTACAGCTAAATGACAATTGTAGCGGTATATAAATCTAGTAGTAGTATGTCTGACTTCTGTGATATATTTGGAGAAGTAGTTGAGGAAGTTTGTGAGCTGAACTGTGATACTCTAATTACAGGAGATTTTAATATAGATTGGTCAAAAGACAGTTTTTATAAACAACAACTCGAGAGACTTTTAAATGATAATGCATTGAAACAAATTGTAGAGTCTTATACTAGAGTAACGGAAAACACAAGAACTTTGATTGATTATGTAATTACGAATAGTAAAAAAATTACAACGCAAAATAGTAAAAAAGCAAAGATATCAGATCATGAAATAATTGAAATTGCGATAGAAGTTAGCAGTATGGACAAAAAAGATTGTCAAAGGAAAATTGAAATTTTAAGATACAATGCGGCAGTATTTAACAGAGAACTCAATGCCATATTAAGATTTGACGAAACCAAAGATCTTAATGAGAATGTTTTTAATTTTGATAAATGTTTTGAGGAAACGATACAAAAATTTAGTAAAAAAGTTATAGTAAAAGAGCAAGATAGTAATACAGGATGGTTTAATAGGGATTTAAACATTATGAAAAACGAAAAAATTAGAAGATACCAAATAGCGAAATATCTAAATACTACAGAAGCATGGTCAAATTATAAATACATTAGAAACATATATAAAGTAAATATTGAAAATCAGAAAAACAAATATGTATATAAACGATCAGATAAATAAGGCAAACGATCAAAAACAGATGTGGAAAGAGATAAAGAAACTAGTACTTAGAAAAAGTCATACTGTGATAGATTCTGTGATATTTAATGGCGAGAAGGTTCAGAATGATAAACAAATAGCTAATAATTTCAATGAATATTTTGTAAATAGCGTTAGATCAATAAGAGAATCGATAGAAAATGTGCAATATATAGACCAAATCAATATGATGAACATAAGTTTTAAATTTAGATTAATAACAATTTCAGAACTTAAGAAAGTTGTAAGAGAATTGAAAGGCAAGCCAGATTATTGCAAAATAACAACTAAAATGATTCTTGAAAACTGGAACACTTCAGGCGTAATTTTGCAAAATATAATAAATAAATCATTAGAGACAGGTATATTCCCCGAAAGTTGGAAACACACGATGGTATCACCGATAGAAAAAGTAGCCAAGACAGATAAATGTGAAGAATTTAGGCCAATTAACACATTAAAAACATTTGAAAAGATATTGGAGAAGGTTGTTAAGGACCAATTAGAAAAATATATTGAAGACAACTGTCTTTTAACAAAATATCAATCTTTATTTCGAAAAAAATATTCATGTGAAACTGCGTTAAATTATGTAATAAATCAATGGAAATACATAGATAAAAACAAAAAGATCATGGCACTGTTTTTAGACTTTAAGAGAGCTTTTGAAACAATTGATCGGGAAATAATAATACAAAAACTTTACATGTACGGTATAAGAGGTGTCGAATTAGGATGGTTTAAATCATATGTGAGAAATAGAATGCAGAAGACAAAAGTAAATGGTGCCAAATCTTATAGCATAAGAAATGATTATGGTGTCCCACAGGGTTCTATCTTAGGTGCACTCCTTTTCATAATATACATAAATGATATGCCAAATGTTGTAAGAAAATGTAAAATAGTTCTATGTATATGCGGATGATACTCTAATATATGCGGAAGGCGAAACTGAAGATGAATGTAGAGACGATCTAAATCATGATATAAACAATATAAACAATTGGTTAAAGATGAACAAACTAAAACTTAATGAAAATAAGACAAAACTTATGGAAATTAATATGAGCAGTGATATACATTTTAAAATTAATAATGAAACAATAGAAAAGGTGAAGAAAATAAAATACCTTGGTTTTATAATAGATAATGAACTAAAATTTAAAGATCATATTGTTTTTGTTTTTGTGTGCTTTCCGTCAAGTCTGCACGATCAGTTCGATTCGAAGCTTTTTACGACTGCGAAATCGAACTAAATTTTTGATGATTGTTTTTGTGTGCTTTCAATATAGAACACGTTTGCAAAAAAATTGGTAAAAAGATTGGATTTTTCAAGAGAATAAGAAAGAAACTTTCGATAACAACTGCATTAAATATATATAACACCATAATTAAGCCACATTTTGAATATGGGTCAACGATTTTATATACATGCTGTTTAGAGTCACAAATAGAAAGGATGCAGAAATTGCAAAACAAAGCGATGCGATGTATTTTAAAATGTAGTCGGTATACACCTATTAATTTTATGCTGGACTCACTTAGATGGTTATATATCAAACAACGATTGCAGACAAATACTTTATACTTTGTACAAAAAATGAAAACAGGAAACGCGCCGGAATACCTATGCGAAAATATTAAATATGTGGGGGAAGTACAACCATATGGTCTACGAAATTCCGAAAACTTCAGGCTGCAGAGAACAACATCAACAGCGATGCAAAGATCACTATTTTACAAAGGACTAAAATTATATAATAGAATGCCAGAATATATAAAAATAGAACGAAATTATTATACATTTAAGAGAGAATGTGTACAATTTGTAAAAACAACCTCATATAATGGTAATTGTAAAATTAAAAATGGATATTGAAAAGTATTTTGAATACATACTAATAAAACTTTATTAAATAAATTAAAAAAAAAATTTTAAATTTTTTTTTATATATTGCATATAATTTTCGAACTTACATGCCAAATTGTTTAGACACAATCTGACAAGTGCATTAAAATTGATTAACTCATGACATATAAAATAATGAAAAAGTTTACGAAATCTTCTAATAGCGTTGGGGAAATATCTGTCTCTATTCTATGCGACCTTACACTGGACAAAATGGGTGGTTGCTGTTGGCTGAAATAGTAGAACAGGAGACTATGAAGCGGAGGGTCCTGAGTTCGAGCCCGCACTAAGTCATGAAATATTGTGTTGAATTCTTCTCATCAGCATTAGTGCGTGGTTGTGTTAGTTGTTGCCAGCCTGTTTCAATGATGAAGTTATAGTCACTGGTCCCTGAACATAATTGGCAGCGACTGACACTATCATGTACTAAAAGCAGAGTAACAGCACCCACCTTCGTCGGCTCTGTAGCAAAAATTAGCCGGCGAAGTAAAAGGTTGAAATAGCTACAAAAAAAACTGTCTATCTTCTTAGCTTTCCCAATCTGTGCTCCCAATACTATCCCCTTGTTTTCAGTTCCGGCGCAATGCATTGCATATATAGGGGTCATCCCCTGAGTGCTGGTCCAAGATAAAAAAAGCCTTATAGCGCAGCGTAATAATAAGTGGTAATATTTCTACTTACACAAGCTCTAAAAATTGAAATGCCAGTATGTAAAAATCTACTGAGTTTTTAAAAAAAATACCAAAACTCAGTAGATTTCCAATTAGTAAATTCATCTGAGCTCGTAGGCTGACTACAAAATTCAGATTTTTTTTTTTCATTAATTCGTCCTACATTTGTTTTAAACTATGAAGAGTTTGAGCAACTTTTTAGTAACACCTCAATCAACTAAATACATGCTCTCTATAGGAAATTGAAAGACCTGGGTCTTAAAACACTTTCTATTTTTAAATTCTTTCCTATGGAATACCATACCCCTCTCTCCTTATATATCTCTTCCTGACAACACTTAGAGCCACAATTTTTTTCCATCATGAGACACCACTCCTGCAACATAAGCCAGCCCTAGCTGGAGCATCGCAAACAAACAATCGAACTTCTGCATAAAAATCTGTAAAAGAATCTACATTTTTACAACCAGTCATGAATGGATTGAATGGTTTGGAAAACATACGAATAGATTAATGGTTTGGAAAACATACGAATAGGCCACAATACCCAGCTTGAGCTTTGAATAGTTTTAACTCATCAATCCCTACATCAAATGAAACTGCTTCTTTTTCCCTCTAAATATTTGAACGACCCTTAAAGGAAGTGTTTGTGAATACCTAGGTATAAAAAATCGCCAACAGGAATGGTGGCAATCTGAACCTTTTCCCTTCTCGTAGCTAAGAGTTTTTGCAGACGATAGCAAATCTTCTACACCTATCCTTTTCTAAGTATGTAACAAATTCTTTAGCACACTTTCAGTTATACTATTTCTAAGGGCCTACAAAATGATTTCCTTCAAAAAATTTCACGTTTCTTTATCAAATGCTCTGAACGCTACAGAGATTTTATATGAAAATCATTTGGAGATTCCCATTTAATATCAAATTCGTATGTAATATAATATGCGTATTATACAATCCAAAAGATAGCTTTTTATACGATCGATAATTCTTCAAATTTTATTTCATTTTCTTCATTTACATCAAAATTAAAGGTAAAATCTTTACAGGTACTTAATTGTAAATTATTGCTATTTAAAATAGGGGTTATCTCCACTTCTTTTGTTGCATTACCTCCTGCCACGGCTGTGTCACAAAAACACTTGAAATCTTTTGTTGATGTTAGAGTTGCAGACTTTTTAATGAAACTGGATTTCTTTACTGTTTCTGCAACAGATGTAAACTTTATTTGATTAGAAGCTAGAAAATAAAAAAAATATATATATAACTTCACTCAAGTCGTAATTCAAAAAAAAAAATTCTAATTTAAATATAACTGGCAAAAAATTGTTCATATAAAAATTTGTTTTATAAGTGTCCCATATATGAAAATGTTTATGCATTGGGCCTTTACTATATACATATGTACATACATATATATGTATGTTTATATTAACATATACAGTAATCAGCCGGATTTTCAACATATATGTATGTATTTATATTAGAGCAAGAAATAAAAGCAAGGCAGAATTGTGCATGTACAAACAAATCAAGTCTTAAGTTTTATATATGTATATATACAGACCCATGCAAATATATATATATATATATATATATATATATATATATACATATATACATATATATATATATATATATATATATATATATATATACATATATATATATATATATATATATATATATATATATATATATACATACATATATATATATATATATATATATATATATATATACATATATATATATATATATATATATATATATACATACATATATATATATATATACATATATATATATATATATATATATATATATATATATATATATATATACATATATATATATATATATATATATATATAAATGAAATTTATTTGCTGGTGGTTAAGCAATGTCTATATGCATTTCATTGGTGCTTTACCAAATCGTCAGTAGACTTTAACCAGTTTTGAAAAGTTAAAAACCTCTTATCTTATGCATCCTCCACGCTGGGTGGTCATCTTGTCGCGATGTGGAGGCTTAGGTCTAGTTGACCGGTCTGTACTGGCGGGGGCAGCTGTTATCAGTAGCCCTTGGTAGGGTCACCCATGCCAGAGTGGCCAACAACTAAGTACCGTCCAAGAACCACCCTTCCCGGGCTCGATAGCGTCTGTTTTTCCCCATGGGGCGGCTATCGAGTCAGTCCGTTTTTCGGTCCAAGGGACCATGTCCAAATCCATCAGCGTCTGTATCCCATTTGGGGCGGCTGATGGTCTGCGTGTGCATCCATTTGGGTCGGCAGCTTTTTTAACCTGGCAGTAGGTATAAAATGCAACCTCAAACCCACCAAAAAAAAAATGAAAACCAAAAAGCCAAGCCCCACGTACCCGGTTAGGGGCTTAACAATCTCCGGGAACCCTATTCCCGCGGCGCAAGTAGCAGGCCGCGGTGAATCGAAAGCTACTGCTGCTCAGGCTGGCCGGGTGTCCACATCAGGCCCGACCAGTCTGCGGACTACTGACGTGGTGGGTGATTGCTGTTGAGAAAGGGGCAAAACACCCGGCAACGGGTGGCTGCCCTATCACTAGCAGCGAGGTACCTCTGTCTTTCGCTCCAAGTACCTCAAAAGCTGCTCAGGTCCTTACCGGTAAAACGGTAAAAACACCTTCTTCTGGTGCGAAGGGAAAGGCCTAAGCCGTCCCTCCCCCGCACCTGCCACGGTTGCGGCGCCTAAACGGCAACGTTCGGAAGAGGAGAACGATGCAGCTAGGGCTTCTAGGGCAAAACGTCCTAAGAACATCCCTTCGAAAGGCACCTTTAGTGAGATCGCCAAAGGCAAGCTCATAAGGGCCATAATCGATAGGGATGCATCAGACGGTGCCATTTCCCATGCCAGATGGGACTTGGTCAACCAAAAACTGGCGGGAGTGTTCTGGAAGATCCGCAAGGAGAATCCGGGACCGCCGCCTCAATGCGTCGATGCTGGCTGGCACCAGCACGGCGTCAAATTGATGGCCTGCATGGATGAACGCTCAGCGTCTCTGTTGAAGAAGGCCATCGAAGCTATTGGCGAGGTGTGGGAAGGCTCTAGGCTGGATGTGGTTTCCGTGGAAGACATACCCAGAAGACCAAGAGCCTTGACCATAGTTCCTGCTGAACCTTCTTCCCCGAAGGAGATCCTTAAGGACTGTAACCCGGATCTACCCACCCATGACTGGAGGGTAGCTAAGGTGAATGCACCCGAGAGGTCTAGAAGGGAGGTGGTTCTGATTCTTAACAAAGAATCTTTGGCACCGATCCGTAAGAGGGGCAACAAAATCTTCTACTGTTTCAGTACGATTCTGTTGCGCCTCTACCGGACCGATGTCAGGAAGAACCGCAACCGAGGGGATGATGCTGCCAACGGCGCTGTTGACTGCGCTGCTGCTGGTGTGTCGGACGCAGCTTCATGCGGGCAAGAGGACACCCACTCAGTCTCAGACATGGTGGGTGGTTTCTTTGAACGGATGGCAGTCGCGGATGAGTACACTGACGCCCTCTTGGAATCCAGCCAAGAGGACGCCAACACCACCATAATTGCGCTCCATGATGGTGAAGGTGACGCAGATAAACCTTCACCACTCTAAAGCAGCATCCGCTGCGATGCTCCTCCGGGTGGTAGAGAGGAAGGAGGAGCTGGTTATGGTCCAGGAACCCTGGGTCCACCAAGGACGGGTTCATGGACTGGCACTGAAGGGCTACAAGCTATTGTTTGCCAAAGGCACAGGTAATATTAGATCTTGTATCTTGGCTAAAAACTCTTTGCGTATCTTTATCCTATCTGATTTCAGTGATGGGGATACTGTAGCAGCTGCTCTGGAGACCCCGTCCGGTACGGTTTGGTTGGTCTCGAGCTATATGGCGCATGACCATGAGGGCAGTCCACCAAATGGCAATGTGCGTGGCATTGTGTCAAGGGCGATAAGCACGAGGACGCCTATAATAATAAGTGCTGACGCCAATTCACACCACATCTCCTGGGGTAGTAGCGATACTAACGAGCGGGGTGAGTGTCTCTTCGATTTCATTTTAAATAATAATCTTGAAATTGTCAACAGGGGTTCAGAACCCACTTTTATTGTGTCTAACCGTAGAGAGGTTTTAGATGTAACATTGGTTAGTGCAGAGCACACCAATCTGGTTAGCGGTTGGAGGGTTGCGGATGACTGCTCCCTATCCGATCATCGCTATATTGATTTTAACATAGGGTTAGGTGTAAGTAGATTCAATCCTATAGTTAACAGAAAGAAGACTGACTGGGAGCTACAGAACAATGTACTCTGCAACTCCTTATCGACGTCTCCAACTATTAGAAATATTGGGGACATTGACTCTGCTGTGGAGATTCTAAGTGAATCGTTTCGCTGTGCCACTAATGTGGCTTGCAAACCAACGGTTTGCAGGGGAAGGGCCAGACCACCATGGTGGAGCCCGGAAATTGCACATTCACGAAAGGAATGTCGTAGGCTATTCAACGAGGCTAAACGATCAGGCGACTGGTCGGCATACAAAACCTCGGTGAATCGCTTCAAGAATCTTGTCAGGAACGCAAAAAGGAGGTCTTGGAGGGCTTTCTGCAGTAATGTGGAGGGTTCATCTGAAACCAACAGGCTGCGTAAGATGCTATCAACCGCACCGGTTGTACCCAGCTACATACAGAAACCCTGTGGTAGCTGGACCATGAGTAGTCAAGAGACGCTGAGCGTACTACTCGACACTCATTTTCCTGGCAGCCAGGCGGCACCTTTAACAGGCACTGCCGATGGCAGCTTGCCGACAGGCGCAGTCACAACTCCATTGGATATGGATAGGCTTCGCTGGGCTGTACACAGCTTCGATCCGTTCAAGTCTCCGGGACCAGATGGAATAATTCCAGCGGATCTACAGAGAAATGCGGACATTGTCCTACCTTGGCTCACGGTAATTTACAGTGAATGCCTTAGGAGGGCTTATATACCTATATTTTGGCGTACGTGCAAGGTTGTCTTTATCCCGAAGAGGGGTAAGACGTCACACACTAAGCCTAAAGACTTCAGACCGATAAGTCTTACTTCTTTTTTACTCAAAACTTTAGAAAGAGTAATTGATATTCATCTGAGAATGACCATTCCGAATGAGCTTCTCTCCAAATCACAGCACGCCTACACTAAAGGCAAATCTGTGGAAACGGCACTACATTCTCTAGTGGGCCACATAGAAAAATCTCTTGAGTATAGGGAATTTACTATGGGGGCTTTTCTGGACATAAAAGGTGCTTTCAACTATGTCAACCCCGATTCCATCATCAAAGGGATGGTAGCAGTAGGGATTGATAACAATTTATGCCGGTTTGTTAGAAACTTACTAACTTTCAGGGTAGTCAGGGCTTCGAATGGGGATGTCACTGAGTATAGGGCTGTCTATCAGGGCACTCCACAGGGAGGTGTTCTGTCAACTCTGTTGTGGAACCTGACCATTAATTCGCTTTTGCTAAGTCTAAAACGCAGACAGATTAAGACTGTCGCGTACGCGGATGACGTAGCGGTGGCGATATCGGGTAAGCACTTGGATACCATATCTCAGTGTATGGAGTCTGCGCTGGCTCTGCTGAGTAGGTGGAGTGTCAGCTGTGGGCTCGGCATCAACCCAGCCAAGACTGAGATGGTGCTCTTGACTAGGAGGTACAAGAACGATAGCTTTATACACCCAAAGCTTAACGGCACCTCCTTGAAACTATCTAAAACCGCCAAGTACCTGGGTGTGATTCTGGATAGTAAGCTATCATGGAATCAGAACATACAGGCGAGAGCGGAAAGGGCCTTAGTAGCTATTTATACATGCAAAAGGGCAGTAGGCCTCAAATGGGGTATCAACCCTAAGGGGATCAATTGGATCCTTGAGGCTGTTATTAAACCAGTACTCTTTTACGGGGTATTGGTTTGGTGGAATGCGATGGACAAGCAGGCTCATCGCAGGACCTTTGAAAGTCTTTCGGGTCGTAGCGAGACTGATGACAGGCGCAATACGATCTACACCAACGGGAGCAATTTTTGCAATGCTAAACTGGCTCCCGGTTGACATTCTGGCCAGACAACTGGCTCTATTCTCAGCGGTCAGGTTGAATACAGTATGTCCATGGACTAGGACTGACTATGGGCATGCTAGGATTTTGAGAGAGCACTCGGAAATCCATGCCAACATTGACTACTGTGTACCAAGACCCTTCTTTGGTGAACTTTTCCGTTCCATTGTCGTTGACAGGGAACAGGTTGACAGGCTTTCCTTTCCCGAGGATTCAGTTAGAGTTTTCACTGACGGATCCAAAAGGGGAATAAGAACGGGCGGAGGCTTCTATGTGGAGAACTTCAATGTAAGATCTCCATTCCGGCTCCAGGACGGTTGTACTGTCTTACAAGCCGAAATCTCTGCTATTACTCGGGCAGCGAGATGGCTAAGGTACTATAGGATATCGAATGATATCTTCATTGTTACTGATAGCAAGGCAGCCATCTCTGCTATTAGTGGTGTGTACAGTACATCAAAAACTGTGGTCGAATGCCGACTGTCTATCAACGAGATAGCGAGACATTCGAGGGTGACACTGGTTTGGGTGCCAGGGCATTCTGGATGTCCAGGCAACCATACTGCGGATGAGATTGCCAGACAAGGGACTGAATTGAACAGTTCAATGATCAGTCACTTCACTGGCATTCCATTAGCGCGATGCAAGTTTCTGATTCAAAGCGAATCATACAAACTAGCTCAACTTAGGTGGGAAAGCGTGGCTAACTGTCTCGTGGCAAGAGCCACGTGGCCCCATTACGATTTCCGCAAAACACGCGACCTTCTCAAGTTTGACAAGGCGCGCATGCGTCAACTGGTGACTGTTCTGACAGGACACTGTAGCTTTGGGACTCATGCTAGGAGGATGGGTCTAATATACAACGACTATTGCAGAAGCTGCAATGATGAGGAGGAGGAAGAAAGTGTCCTCCATCTTCTGTGTCAGTGTCCTGCCCTTGCTAATGTAAGGGCAGCGGCGCTGGGCTCCCGATTCCTGTCAGACTTAGACAGCCTCGCAAACATGGAGCTTTCAGGGATATCATCCTTCCTCAGGGGTACAGGATGGTTTGAAACGGCGGAGGACATCCCTTAGGAGGTCCTCTGCTTAAGGGCATCACAAAGGGACCGAATTGACGGACCCAAGTGGATTGTCCCGCCAGGGACAACTGCCCTCTAACCTAACCTAACCTATCTTATGCATATACTTAAGAAAACCATCTGAGAATTCACAACTTGTAAATTACAAATTATTTTCAAAAATAACAACAGAATAAGAATAGTAGGCCTTGAAACTCATACAAAACTAAACCAACAAATAAAGTATATTCGATATGAATCTATTTTATTTTTCTACCCCTTTATACAATCAGAAATTCATTGGATAACAAGAAAAGTATTTATAAGGCAAAATGAAAAATAAAATCTAAATCAAACTGTTATGAAAATTTTTTATTTGACACATTGTTGTCACAATACTATTATATATAAATGAAATTTATTTGTTGGTGGTTAAGCAATGTCTATATGCATTTCATTGGTTTTCGGAAGTATATGCATAAGATAAGAGGTTTTTAACTTTTCAAAACTGTGGTTAAAGTCTACTGACGATTTGGTAAAGCACCAATGAAATGCATATAGACATTGCTTAACCACCAACAAATAAATTTCATTTATATATAATAGTATTGTGACAACAATGTGTCAAAAAAAATAAAAAATTTTCCAACAGGCTATAGGTTCAAATCTGCGAAACTGCAAATTATTTTTTATATATTTTTATTTTTAATAAATGAACGTGATTGCATTCTATTTATTAATTTTTTTGAGAGTGGAATATTAAGAATATTTTTCATAGTCATTAAACCAGCAGAACGGATCAGTACTGATTTCGAGGCCGCTACGCCATCTCATCAGCTGATCCGTTCTGCTGTTTTAATGACTATGAAAAATATTCTTAATATTCCACTCTCAAAAAAATTAATAAATAGAATGCAATCACGTTCATTTATTAAAAATAAAAATAAATAAAAAATAATTTGCAGTTTCGCAGATTTGAACCTATAGCCTGTTGGGAAATTAACATCCTGTAATACAATTTACATAAACAAAAGGTTCACTATTAAATAGAAATTCATACATTAATTTAAAAACGTTGCGAGGGCACGCGCACTTGTTTACATGTTCATTGTAAATTGAAAACTAAATTCAATTACTTGAACATAAATAACAAAGAAGCTTTAGTTATCAGCAGCCGATGGCTCTGGAAAAAGCGAAAGAAATACATGGAATATTGGGAATATTAATTGTCAGGGTTGGGGAATTTCGTACTAACCAAAAATGTAATAACTTAATAATATGAATGTGATAACTTCTCATATTCAATTTTCGTTAAAATATTGGTTAAATAGTTGATATTCCTACTAACTAGCACCACTTGCAAAAGTGGAAAAATTGAACAAAGAACGCTGATGAGATGACGTAGCGGCCTCGAAATCAGTACTGATCCGTTCTGCTGGTTTAATGACTATGAAAAATATTCTTAATATTCCACTCTCAAAAAAATTAATAAATAGAATGCAATCACGTTCATTTATTAAAAATAAAAATAAATAAAAAATAATTTGCAGTTTCGCAGATTTGAACCTATAGCCTGTTGGGAAATTAACATCCTGTAATACAATTTACATAAACAAAAGGTTCACTATTAAATAGAAATTCATACATTAATTTAAAAAATTTTCATTATATATATATATATATATATATATATATATATATATATATATATATATATATATATATATATATATATATATATATATATATTAAAGTGAAGATGTATTGGTGAGAGACTTTGCCTAGAAAACATAATGTCAAACGCTTAAAATAAGAAAAAAAGACAGAGTTTTTGCCAACTTATTAAGTGAATGTAATTTTAATTTTAAGAAAAAAAATATCGAAAACCGTAAATAGCAGTTATCAATATAAAAAAATAGAACAGTTATATTGAGAAAAAAGAAAAATAAATCTTTTTAAACCAGTTATGTAAGATTAAAACTTGTATCATTCCTCATTATAATTTTTAAAATCGCTATGAAAGTTTTAAATTAAACATTCCATGTTAATAATTGCGTGACAATTGCGAATTAGTAAAATATTTTTTAAGTTCAAAGAAGTTATTTTATTTCGCTGCTTAGAACAAACATTTTTCATGTTTGAAAAAATTTGTTCACATAAGTAAGTAGTGGAAAAAAATTATATATATTTTAAATAAATTTTTTTGAGATGGGGACATATTGCAACATCAAAATTTTTCCAAAACTCCGGACTACTAATTTTACCGAAATGTTTTACTTCAGATTTAATTCAATTTCGACTTTAACTTTCGTGTTCAATTGTAATTGAATCGCTTTTGTTTGCTATGCTTCGTCCAACAAGAAGCAACAACAATGCTTAATAAATTTCTGAAATAAAATGACAATGACCATCCGCATGTGTTCTCATCGCTTGCTCAACGACGATTGAATGAAAATTTTTATAAGAGCATAACAAATGTGTGTAAATTTTTTAAACAATTGTTCTATGGGCTGAACACCACTGATATATATATATATATAAGTATATGTATGTATATATATATATATATATATATATATATATATATATATATATATATATATATATATATATATATATATGTATATATACATATGTATATAGGGTCCGAAATCTAACGTTTTTTTTTCAACTTATTTCGTGAATGGTAACACTTAGCTCGTCTGATTTGACAGATAATTAGTTTTATCCTTCCGCTGAACGAATATGGTTGACCATCCAATGCGTTTTCGCTTCGCTAATTGGGCCTGCGATTGACTTACAGAAGATGCCGATTTAGCCAAAACAAATCATCTTTTCAGATGAAGCTCATTTTGATCTTGGCGGGTATGTAAACAAGTAAAATTGTCGCATTTGGGGCACAGAAAACCCGCACGCATACATTGAAAAGCCGACGCACCCAAAACTAGTCACTGTTTGGTGCGGTCCAGAGGCACAATTAGGCCATTTTTCTTCGAAAATGAGCAAGTAGTGGCCGTTACAGCCAATGGCGGCCGTTATCGGGCCATGTTGAACGAATTGTTGTTCACAAAAATTGAAGAGGAGGATATTCGCAACAGTTGGTTTAAACAGGACGGCGCTACGTGCCACACAATCGAAGCTACACTCGATGTTTTGAGTCCTGTTTTTGAAGATCGCATTATCAGCCGCAGAGCTGATGTCGTTTGGCCACCTCGGAGCTGCGATTTGACACCGTTGGACTATTATTTGTGGGGTGCCGTCAAAGATAAGTGTTACGCCGACAAGCTAGGGACAATTGTCGCTTTAAAGGACAATATTCGTGAAGCCATTGATGAAATACAGCTGCACACAGTCGATAACGTGCTTAAAAATTGGACCGATCGTGTAGCCTGCGGCATGGCCAGCCGAGGCATCCATTTGAATGAAATTTTTCCATTATTAACCGGAAGGATTGCACTTTCAAATAAAAAAAATTAATTTGAGAAAATATTCAGTAGTTTTTTTATAGCATTTTCAAAAAAACAGTTATTTGGCGGACCCGTATATACTATACATATACATATGTGAAGATATGTATGTGCAAGGCAGCTTTAATCTGCCTTGTGTATGTGAATATGTTGTTTTTAAATCATATGTTATAGGAAATTATTTGTTTATTATTATTTGTTTCTTCAATGTTTTGTTTTCTTTTCAACTTTTGCTTTTCAATATGTATGAAAATACATTGAAAAATTCTCTGACAATTGTGCCATTGTCAGATGAAGTACTTTAAACACTTCTGCCAATAAAAAATAGTCTTACAATGTCTGACAATGCTAAAATAGATTGTGCAGACGATTGGCAGATGTCTTACAATATTATTATCTTACAATGTACTGACAATGGTTTTTCTGACAACGTTGAAAGACAAAAATTGTAAGTTCGCACGATTGCTAGACATTTTCTGACAAATTTTTTGCCAATATTGTTATATCTGACAATCGTCTATACATAGCTTAAGCGTTTAATTGTACTACCAATTTGGGATCACGTGCAGTGATGTCGTGCATCTTCACAACATCCGGCTGCGACACAAGTTGTTTTAATTCAGCCACACTAAGCCGCGTTAGCTTCTTGAGTTTTCTTTTTGACAATCTTTATTCCCTTCATCCAACTCATCGTCTTCACCATCTTCCTTCAACTTATTTGCTAAACTTTTCTGGTTTAATTTTCCGTCAATTGCATTTTTGTCTTTTTCCGGAGCTTTGGGCTTATTTTCTAATTTAAAAATTTCAAAAACTTTATAGAACTGTCAATACATGCGAACCAAATCGGCAATGGTTATCTTGTCCGACACATATCTGTAAAGAAGCAAACAACTATGTTTTTTGAACTAAAACGATATGAAGTCCTTCTTTACTCAATGGTTACGTCGCTTACAGCTCCTGGCGATTTTTCTCGCGTTTTTTCATCACATAAGATTCATTCTTCTTTTCTTTTGTTTTTACTCCTTCATCTTTGTGGGTATTGTCATTTACATCGGATTTATTTTTAGATTTATCCTGAATATCTTCATTTTCACGTTCATTCTCTTGGTTCTGTTTAAGTTTTTCATTTAACTTCTTTATAGCTGACATTACCTTTTTTTCTTTCTAATTTTTATATGAATTCACTGACAATGTAATATGTACACGTTATATATTTTTTTGCTTGCTGTTTGTGCTTGTTTTTTTTAAATCACTTTTTGATCATCTAAGGTACTCGAAAAAGACTCAGTTTGGTGAAACAATCTTCCACATGCTGAAACTAATACACACAAAACATTTTCACTAACACACTCGAACATATGACTGACATTTGTTGAATTTCTGACAATACTTTTTGTTTCTAATTTTAGTTTTCATTTAACATGTTTTTATAGAAAAGAAATCATAAATAAGATCAAGAAAGAAATACATAGTGCATTTTAAGTGAAATATGACATGTAAGTATTCTATATTATTTAATATTACACATAACAATTACAATAATAAATTACTTTTAAAGCCTTCAGTAATATTTTAAATATTTTCGACAGAGTTGAGAACTCACCATGCAGGTGAACAGAGGACAATCCGAAGATTCTATAAGATGCTCACCAAAAAACTCAAAAACTAAGGTAAAGTTAGGTAATATAAAATAGTAAGTAAAACTTATCGGATGTAGTTTTATTGGTGTTCTTTGTTTTTTTTTTTTCATTTTAGCCATTCTGATCCCTTTTCCAGCACCACACCAACGGGTAGATCTTAAGAGCTATTTATTACTTTGTAAATATGTTTATTATAATTATTTAAATAAACAAGTAAAAGTGCTATATTCGGCTGTGCCGAGTCTTAAATACCCTTCACAGATGTATTTGTTCTTTCTTTCTAAAACAGAAAGTAGGTTTAATTTAAAAAAAAAAAAAAATGTTGTTATCAGTTACTTTTATATTTAAGAAAACAGTTAAATTTTCGGCTAAGAAGCTAAATGTTTGGCTCTTCTTATTTCTAATACCTCTGAACGTCTTTCAAAAATATTAAATAAATGATGAAAGTGTTGCGGCTTTCGAAAACAGCTGTTCTGATCTGCTGTGTAAGTTGAATAAAACTGATGTTGACTTTCCTTTGTGCCTTGGAATATTTATCATGTCTTTCTGAGATTTAAAAACAAATTTCGAACTAATGTATGAATTTCTATTTGTAATAGTGAACCTTTATTTATGTAAATTGTATTACAGGATGTTAAATTTCGAACAGTTAGCCTATAAATCATAATTCAATTTAATATAGCAATATAAATTTTCGTGAAAATACTTACTTCATACAAATTTAAGCTATGGCTTGAGCTACCAATAATAAATTGGAAAAACGTTCACATGTACTTAAGTAGAAAATTCAAACCAAAAAAGTTTGACTTAGGCATGATGGAACAAAAATAAATATTCAGAAAAATGGGACATGAAGAAAATAATCAAACGATAGCACGGGTATTAAAAGAATAACATGTCAACATCAGGTTGATACAGTTCTCGGATTCTTTTTCACAATAAAATTTGTGTAAATAGGAACTGTTATCACATTCAACTAAGCCACCTAATAAGTGGTGACAAACACAATACACATGAGCACTGATGATGAGGTTAGAGGGCCGTTGTCCCTGGCGGGACAATCACTGATGATGAAAGTGTTGCGGCTTTCGAAAACAGCTGTTCTGCTCTGCTGTGTAAGTTGAATAAAACTGATGTTGACTTTCCTTTGTGCCTTGGAATATTTATCATGTCTTTCTGAGATCTAAAAACAAATTTAAAACAATTAGCCTATGAATCTTAATTCAACTTAATATAGCAATATAAATGTTCGTAAAAATACTTACTTCATTAAATAAATTTCATTTACAAACAAAAAGAAAAACCCGTTTCATGTACCAGAAAAAGTTCCAATTGTCAAACCGTAGAATCGTCTTTTAGATTTTTTGGTATTTAATACCAATTTCTTTCTGATATATAAAGTAGGTATAATTCATCATATTGGTTTTTAATACCAATTTAACTCTTCCCGAAGTATAAAAAACCAAAATTAGGAACTTATATGGCTTCTTTTAGCTACTAAAAAATTTCGATTTTCCAACCCTGGAACAGAATTTTTAATTGATATTAAAATTCTTAGCGAAGTATAAAATAGGTTTAATTCACCAAA
This sequence comes from Linnaemya tessellans, assembly GCA_951800035.1. NCBI lineage: Eukaryota > Metazoa > Arthropoda > Insecta > Diptera > Tachinidae > Linnaemya > Linnaemya tessellans. The sequence continues at coordinate 77,762,070 of OX637536.1, forward strand.
AAAAAACCAAATTTTGCAATTTATGTGTGTACTTTTATGTACCAAAATATTTAAATTTTCAAATCCTGGAGCCGAATTTTTAATTTTTTAATACCAATTTAATTTTTCCAGAAGTATAAAATAAGTTTATTTCACTAAAAACACAAAATTTTAAATTTTTGAGGATACTTTTATGTACCAAAAATATTTTGGTTTTCCAAATCTGGAAGCAATTTTTTTTTCTAATGCAATTCCTAGTGAGGTATAACATAGTTTTACTTGACAAGAAATTAAAATGTTTAACCTTTTTGGTCACTTTCATGTACCATACAAGTTCTCATTTGAGATATTAATACCAATAAAATACTTTTAATTAGCAAAAACAACAACCACAATTGCCTTTTTGGTTACTTTTGTTTTAAAAAATTTCAATTTCCCAACCCTGGAACCGAAATTTTAATTTTTTTCTGTTTTTTACCATTGTAACTCTTAATGAGCCATTAAATAGTTTAATTTAAGAAAAACTTAAAGTTTCTAACCATTTATGTCAATTTCATGTACTACAAAATATTGCAGTTGTCCAACCCTGGAATCGAAATTTTGGTTTTTCTTTTTAAATTTTGATACCAATTTTGTTTTTCCAGAATTATAATATAGTTTTAATTTGTAAAAACAACGGTAGTTGCCCCTTTGGTTACTTTTATGTATAAAAAAAATTTCAATTTCCCAAGCCTGGAAACGAACTTTTAATTTTTGTTTTGTTTTTTTTTGGCAATGCAACTTTTCATGAGGTATAAATTAGTTTTCTTTAGGAAAAAGTTAAACCCCCATATTCATAAAAAAATAAAACGTATTTGAAATCTGTTTTAAGAAAATTTTATATGAAAAAATTTGATTAAAATACATTTCAAACTCATTTTAAATATTATGAATACCGGGGAAAATGTTTAACCATTTTGGTCACATTCATGTACTAGAAAATATAGCATGTACCAAAAAAAACTTTAAATTTCCCAACCCTGGAAGCGAAATTTTAATTTTTTGTTTTGTTTTTTTTACCAATGCAACTCTTCATGATGTATAAAGTAGTTTTATTTAAAGCGGCCCACCCACTTGCAATATAACTGTGCAATTTTTCGTATTGTACAATCATATCGCCAATGTGTATGTCATATTCAAAGGTGGCACAATATATTGGCAGAAATTCTAATTTGTGGCAGAAATCAAAAGATTTTTGATTTTTATTGTACAAACCAAAAGAAGTACAATATACTGTAAAATGTGTTGGCAACATTGTACAATATTGTTTTCGTTTTGCTTATAGGTTATGTTTACATTTTATTGTAAGAAAGTTGTACCATATTTTATTTGAAAATATTGCGCCACTTATTGAATAATAGACGCCAATAATGAGAGGAAATAAAATGGCAAATCACATATACAATAATATTGTATAATGGATGGGCCGCTTAAGAAAAATTTGCAATTTTTAACCATTTTGGTCACTTGCATGTACTACAAAATATTGCATATACCAACCGTATTTCGGATTTTTCAGAAATTCAATACCACTATTTAAGTTAATTTCGAATCCATCAGTCCAAGACCGAATCCTCTTCCTTTTCTTCGGGAAACCGATTTCACGTACACACAGCCAGACAGACGGACATCGCTCAATCGTCATGGCTATTTATAAGGATCCAGAATATATGTATATACTTTATGGGATCCCATATTAATATCGAAAAAATTACACTCGGAATGACCAACCTATATATACCATTTCACTTTTTTGTAAACGGTATAAAAATTCTGAAATATATTTCATAATTTCTTTATTTGTGCTGAAGAATATAAACAAAACATAATAGAGTCGTCAGGTGTGAGTAGAGATTTGATTCATCAATACTGAGCAATCCAGTAATAAGTCATGTCTCAACTGATACAAAATAGCACAAGAGTTAGCAGTTGAGCTATATTTTAAAATGTCAACATTATTATGGACAAACGGTTGCGGTGTTCCTGAATAACTAGACATTACCCTACGCTTACATTTTTACTTTTAAACTAATTTTCAGAGAAGTTAAAGGTTATATTATTCTATGAAATGTATGACTCCATATACTAATATTTCATAAAGTTGTCACCCCATGCTTGATACAGGTTTGCTTTTTTAGACCGAGTGAGGTCTTCTACATTAGAATTATATAGCAATAAAATGTGTACATGTAGCATTGAATCCATAATTGAAAAAGAAGATGAGATATCTTATATATATTAGCCCTATTCACAAACTCGTGCAAATGGTCTTGCATTATTGCATTTGCAAATTCAGAGAGTATTTTAGAGCATTTTCAATGTATTTTGTTGGTGTAGATTACAATTATTTTGCAATGATGCAAAAGTATTTGCACAAGATTGTGAATAGGCCTAATGTATAATTTTTAATTTGTTCTTACCAATATCCATCTTTTCTTCTTCCTTCATTTTTGCACGATAATCACCCATAGCTGCCTTCATAACCTGACGTTTTTTTATTAATGGTGCACTGGTTCCTTTTAGGACTTTTAAATTCTTCATTGTATCATCAGCTAATTAGAACATTCATATATAAAAATTGATGGAACCAAATTGAAGTGCTCTTACTAACCAATTTTTCGTGACAATTTTCGGGAATGTAGAGCAGTTTCTAACTGTTGTACACACCAACAGAGTTCCAGTTCAAATTGTGAATCATCATTTTTACTTTTTAATGATGTTACATTTGGCACAACAGGCTTAGAAGACTTCTTCATTTTACCACTTACTTTGTTTAACGCAACTACATCAAGTTATCCCACTGGACAACAATCAAAAAAACAATAAACAACACATGCCGAAAATAAATAAGGTGGTAGTACTATGGTACCAACTACAACAACTAATTGGATTTTAGTTTGGGTAAAGTCATGGTCCACATCAAAATTTATGGCAATAGAGGCAGTTTACACTGGATGAATTTTTAGTCCGCTTAACATAGCGTCTATACCTGATATTAATTCTGATATAATATGATAAAGAACGTCGGCAGAATTAAGAGATAAATATATTTGTATAAATATTAATATATATGTAGTGGAAAACGTACTATTGTAAATATCATAGTATTTCATTATTATCATGCAACCATAGAATAAACATCTTCTTTTACTTTAATAATATAGCGTGTTTTATATTATTTACATAAAGTTTTTTATTATTTATATATATATATATTTATGAGATTGTTTAAAAATTACCTTTGGCGTCTATTTTAATACATAAAATTATTTTCTTGTTTCCAAATGTGTGTATGTGTACGTTTTCTGACAGTTCACATGGTGATATTGTTTTCTAAATAGATTAGTCTGCTCTGCACATCAGTTTTTCTTGAAGCAAGTCTGAGTTTATGGGAGAGAGAGGAAAGAAGCAAGAAGAGGGGTACACACTTGATTGTACCGGAAAGTTACTTCAATTCTCTTTTGTTATTTTATTCTCATTAATGGCGTCATATTAAGAAATTGAACACAGACTGTCTGTGTGTAAACAAACGGGCAGTTTTAAAAGAGAACTGTAGAGAACTGCTTCAAGAAAAACTGATGTGTGTAAAAGCAGACTTATGAAAACAATATTATGATATTTGAATAATATTAATATAATACTAAAGCGGCAAGGCCACACATCAAAGTGACGCTTCAAACTCTGCTTTTATTTGATAGTGTTAGTGAAAAGAGCTCACACGTATGGTTTGATGTGAGTCTGAAGAGTATCAAAACAATTTAGATTTTCACTCTCAAACTGAATTTTACCAACACATACACAAGATTGAAGCATCAGTTTGATGTGTGGCCATGCCGCTTTATATTTCAGTTAGCTACATATACCCATAAATTCTTAATTTTTGAATTCTATGCTGAAAACTAAAAAACTACGTATTCGGAGTTTGTCGAATCTTGTTGGGTTTTTTTAGATGAGCAGAAAAAAAAAATTGTGATATAGATGTTCGCGTCATGCTTCCAACTTCTTTTGGAACACGGAATAAAGTTCCGTCTCTCTTGCTGAACTTCATCTTGCACCCAAAGCACATCCGCACTGTTTTTTGCTCACTTTTTTTTTAAATTAGTGAAATTTTAGAAAAACATTGTTTTTGGCGCACAAAAAATTTTAGTTTTAATTGATATAAAAAACGAAGTAAGCAGAAGAATCTTTTGACAGACCGGAGTAAAATCACCTGATGGACATTTTCTGAAATAAGGTCACCTGATTGAATACGCCTTGGTACACGCTTTAGCTGACCAGCTTAGACTATGTCCACACGATGAAACATTTGCTGCAGAAACATTTATTAATTCCCTTTTGAGGCTGCATTCGTTTCCACACGATTGAAACATTTGTTTTGCAGCATACATTTATTTTCTTCTTCTTTTAATTTTTGACGGAGAATGGCGTGCTCAACAAATGTTTCATGTACATGAAACACCGTACCCTTTTCCACTCGTCTTTCCCCTCTCATCAACAAACACAATGTTTCTGCAGCAAATGTTTCACCGTGTGGACATAGTCTTATGAGTTGATTCTTAGTGTGCGTAGGTATGTGTGAAAACATTTCCAGGAAATTTCACAAATATATAAGTATAAAAAGCAATATTAACAATTTTTACTAGTGAGCAGCCGCAGAAAATGTAGTTTTCGGATTGAGGAGAAGTATTATTTATTTCAAATAAATTTTAAAGCACAAAAGTTCACTTTGCACTAAATTAAATGTGAGATTTTGAGACATAACTTTTGGGCCACAATCAATGCTGCTCCCTTTAATGAAAATAATTTTACTAAATGATCTGCCATCTATATGATGTTCTTTACAACCTGGCTATGGCCCAATTTACACCATGAATTTTTATCATGAATATTATTCATGCTGTTTTTGTTTGTTGGTGTTTGTTTTTTGAATTTCCTATTGCACTACTTTTCGTTCTTCTTGTTTTGTTTTATTCTTTTTCGGCTTTCGAAGTGAATACATCACATCTACATGTGGTTTTATTAAAAAGTGAAAAAAATTACTAAAGAAAATATTTTCCAATAATTTTTCCGTCATTGTACAATAGTTTTTATTTAATACTATACTTAGTTGTATATGAATCTCTAATGCTAAAACACGAATGATCAAACAAAGAAAATTAAGCGATAGCAAGCTAAAAAATCAGCCCTGAAATATAAACATACATGAATTATAAATCAACGTATATATGCTAGAGGATTTTAGAAGATGCTTTGAAAGAAAGATAAAAAATATTCATGATATAAAATTCATGGTGTAAATTGGGCCTATTTTTAAACAATGAGGTGAAATCCTTTAGGTGGGATACGCAAAATTTCTGATGAACCTTTTGTTTTTACCACACGCACTCACACATTTCATAAATCATACATAATTTGCTTTGGAAATCGCCACTAAATTTTGACAATTCCCATTAATATTTCTGACAGCTAAGATGAGTAAAAACGTAGAGTTGCAAGGGTGCGTGTACTTTGTATAAATGTACCTTGGGCAAATATAAGAAAATGAACATCTTATAAATCTTGTAAATCAAGTGTGCCCAAAAGTTCCTTATTTAAGAGTAAACACCAATACATTAAATGAAAACCTAATTTTTATTCAATATTTCTTGTTGTAAAAACAAATACATAAAAAACGATATCATACGCTAAGCAAAAACAAATTCTTCACTTATGATCGCTGTCGTAAATTTTTACCAGCAAACCTTACGAAAGTGTTGTTTCTTTCCACTTGCTTTTATACAATGAAAAACAAAAAAAATATCAGACAAAGTTGTTTGTGTATTTCGTATTGCTAGTGCTGGGTGCTGTATGTGAGTATTAAAACACACAGCCTACAGCCAAGGCAGATTTACCAGGTACTCTCAGTACCGCAGCTGTATATTGAAATTTGTTGAGCTACTGCCAAAAGTTTATATACAAGCCACATAAAATGTTTTTTTTTCTTGAAGCTTCCTTGTTAATTATGCTTCTTCTTCCTTGATTTTGACATTAGCTCTTCATTTTCTACCAACAAAATACGTGTGGTTTTTGGTGTTGTTTCATTGTTGTACTAGTAAGAGTACCTGGTAAATCTGCCTTGCCTACAGCTAAGCGCTTTTACAAAAACAAATGAGCATCAAGCGCATAGGGCCTGGGCACTCTTGTTGTAAATAAACTTTTGACAGTAGTTCGATACGAACTTGATACTTGCATAGTATTTAAATCTGACTTGGATTATAGAACGTATCAAATAAATGTATTACCATGTAAATTCACCTTTAGTATATGTTTGAATATGTTTTCGGTATTGCTAACCTCTGACCGGGCTTTAGCATGTCGAACAGTAACTTCGCTTTTTGCATTAAGGGATCCCTGCCTCATATATATCGAATGGTGGGCTCTGAGTAAAGTTTTTTTTTGTAATAAATATATTATTTCCGTTTTAGGGGGTAGTGTGGAACACTCAAAGAATGACTCTGTTTAAGTTTATTTTATATTACTTTTAATTTTATTCATTATGATTAAGATATAACAACAATTTTAATAATCTTTTGTAAGCTACTCAAATTGTTACATTAAATAAAAAAATCACGAAGAAAATTCCTACTTGAAAAACTTAATGGGTCCGCAACTCAAAAAAAATTAGTTTCTGCATAAATTTATTTAAATATATATATATATATATATATATATATATATATATATATATATATATATATATATATATATATTAGAATTAATATTTAATAATATAGGATAATTTTTTTAAAGTGAAGGTGCGTCGGCAAAGAGAAATGAAGCTTTCTATTATTTAAAAATTTAAATTCACAAACTCATGTAAATAAATAAAGCCAAACCCTGCAAATTTGAAATTTGTATATTTATACAGAGGAGCAAAAATTATTATCAGACGTGGTGATACCACCTTGTTAAATGTGCCGTGGTGTAAAGCATAAAATCAGAAAGGCGAAATAACGGAGGAAAGTGAAAGCAGCAAAGGATTTTAATGAAAAGATTGCAAATTGTCGGCGTCTCTTTTATACCAATTTGTAAATGGTTTTTCAAATTATAAAATGTACATTAAAAATGTTCTAATTTGTTGTGTGTTTTGCATACCAATGAATTGAGATTTGCAACAATTGCAGGAATTTAAAAAAAGGTAATAAATGCACGAAGGAATGTATGTCTGCTATAAACAAAACAATGTATTAATATCTATTAATAAGATAATTTGTAATTTATTTGGTGCTAAAGCTGACTCTTCAGACCGAAGGCGTTAATAAGAAAAATAATACAACTGATCAAGCGTAAGTTATACAGTGTAATTCAATCGTTCCAATCATATTTCTTTTTCTACTAAAATAATGCACATTATTTTTATATACATACATACATGTTTTCAAATAAAATTATTTACATTTAGTATACAAAATGGCAGATTTATTCGATCAACTTAAATCAGGGGTCCCCTTTCCAAAGTCAAACTCATCACCCGCCAAATCTGTTTCACCTACAAAAACTAATTACACCAACACATTGAGTCTATTTGATGACAAAAACAAGTGCAAGTCTAACTCCATTCGTCGAGAATCTATGCCACCAAACAACACAGTTTTGAAGAAGTTAAAATCTCACAAAGGCCGTAGCGTATCTCCTAAACATAGTACGAAAAATGTTATGAAATCGTTAAAAGTGAAATTAGAACGGAAAAATATTAAAGAATTCCTAGCTCTACCTTTTGAGGAACATGCAAACGTCATACGGAAGAGTGAAGAGAAGATTATCAATATAAGTTCAAAAATAACACCCACCAAAGCACAGCAAAAACTTTTTGAGCCTTTGGTGAACGAAGAGAACTTAAAAACTCAAATGCTTAAACAATTTAATATAAAGCCTTGCAAAGTGAAAATACGTAGAGATAATTTACAAAAACTTGCAAAAGACTTAAAATATAAAAATTTTGTGAAATCTAAAAACAAGAGGCCAGCACCAGCCGGGTTCATTGAATCGCCGCCATCCAAAAAGGTTAAATCTTTTGTGGCCGATAATAAAATCATCAGGAACAAGAACAATTTTTTCATAAAACTTAACACGTCGCCGCCGAGTAAACTAGATAAGAAATTGAAAAATATTTCAAGGAGTTCCCCTTCATCAGAAGCTTTTTACAATAAAATAAAAAATTCCAAATATAATACCGCCACTGCGCCGACGAAATTTTCTCGCTCAGAGTTGTTTCGCTCGTTTGGTAAACGTTTCTTTAATGTTCAAGTAAAAATCGAACGTTGCACGCATCCACTTTTGTTGACTTTTGAGTCAAACGATCGTGCAAGACGTCTACAGGGCAAACGCAATAAATCAAAAAATCTATCTGTATCATTTAGCGAACAAGTGGAAATATTTGGAGGTAGTTCCGATTCAGATGATAGTTGTGGTGAAGACTTCTGTGCTGTTGCTACTAATCGTATTAGCCGCAAAGCTGTTGTTAACAATTCATTATTAGCTCCCGTAACTCCTGTTGTTATGCCGGCACGTTTGAAAAAAGTGGAAAATGGCAAAGTGGTCGACGACATTGAATTAGATCCCACTTTATTTTTGGACCCTAAATTGCTTATCTCCAGCACTCCTTTTCAGCAAGGCCGCAAGAAACGTGACCACAAATCATATAGTCCTTTAAAGGATGACAGTTCGCCCAGTCCACGTAAGGAAAAGTTAAAGTTAGCAAACGAAGGAATACCTCCTGGTGGACTGAAGCGATTAAATATGGATGAAGATGACGATGAAGACGACGATTGTGAATATATTGGTAAGCTACAATCAACGCTTTCGTAGAAAATTATGTGTATTGATAAAATTGTACGAATTTTTGTATTAATTAAGTCCGTACTGTTGTGTGGAAATATTATGTTGAATCATATATAATTTACCGATACTCGGCTACGGGCCCACAAACGTTTACAGATCATAATAAGCATTTTCTTAAAATTTTTATTTGTCTTAAAACATTCATTATTTTCCGAAGCGAATCAATACCAAGTTGAATTAATATTGATTTATATTGAAATAAAGTGATTTCGAATCAAAAGTTCTTATTTGCGAATCACTAGGTCGTCTTATTAACCTACGTAATTTTTAGCTGTACCAAGACTAGTTAAACCTGAACTGCCAAAAAATGTTGTACGTGTTAGCTTCCTGTAACTATTGAATTTTTTTTATAGTTTAACAATTTTATCAAATTCTGAATTTTTTGCTACTTTTTACATAATTTTTATTTGCATCAGGGTTATTATTTTATTTTTTCCTTTCAAAAAATTATTACTGACAGTTTTATTAAATAAAATGAAAGTGTTCGTTGGTCCTTCATATTGAAAACAAAAATAATAATAATAAAATAATAATAATATTTTTATTGTTGTTTCAATATAAATAAATACCCAGACAATAAATAATGAACACAATCTGAACACTTAAAAAAATAAATTAAAATTATTTATAAATTAACTGGTAGTTTTTGTAAATCAAATAAAAATTTTTGTATTTGACTTTATATTAAAAATAAAAACAAAATTTTGTTTCAATATGAATTTCGAATCGAACATTTAATTCACAAAAACCGTTTGCACCTGCGAATTGAGATAAAGTTATCATGCATTAATTCGCCGTTGTTGAAATATGAACTTGTAAAGTTAGCTACTAACGTGGGCTTTACACATGAAAGTAGTTTCATGAAATTCTCAGTTCGCTCGGTCTTCTGCACCAACACTTGCATACCTATACTACTTTTAGACAACTTGCGGTTCAACTTTCAACGAAAATTTCATGAATGCCATTTTTTACTCGTTCTGAAAGTAAAATAACAATATGTTCAACAATGTAGCCTATTTAAACAGTTCCTACCCTCAATATAATTCAAAAATAACTACGTACACCATGTAACATAGATGTTACGAATTATAATCACCTGAGCTCTCGAGGCCACCTGTCATTAATTCGCCTTGGATTGTGTTGGAAAAACAATTGCAAATTCAATATTTTTTTTGCATGTACATATACGAAGTACTTCTTTTAAGTGTTTGGAATGTATCCCTCATAAATATATCTAATAATACTGATATTTATCTAAAAGAAAAGAATTTTTTTGCGAAGACTTTATGCTTTGACGACATTTTAAAAATTAACTTTCTACTTTCAGAAAATCTTACAAATTACACTGTTCTGAGTTTAAAATAAAACTCATGAAATGAGTTTAAAATAACACTTCTTAAGTGAGTCATTTTATGATGGCAAAATTAAACTCTCTTTTTAATTTTTTGTAAACAATAAATAAATAAATAAAGAGCACAATTCATGCCTTTTTAAAACAATAACATCATTAATATATTGACAATAATACTTATTCTCTCGCAATTTATAGCCCTATAAATTTGAGTAGGTGATAATATTGATAACGCTAATTTGATAGTAAAAAACATAATAGAAATGGACGGCGTTTTTAGAATGAACTTTGACATTTCTATGAAAATGAAGACCATAACGGTTATAAACCAAAGCAAAATCTATGAGTTATTTTGTGAATTAAAAACAGATTCCATCCAAGCAGTTATTTTTCAACGTAAAAATAAAAGGTCGAATGAAACAATTAAAAAGATTATTCCATGGTATAAACCAAGGTATATATTTTATTATACCATGGTATAAACTATTGACTCAAATTTTGAAAATTACTTTGCGTTAGTAAAATTTATATATTCACGAAAAAATTCAATTACAAATGAAATTTATTTGTTGGTGGTCAAGCAATGTCTATATGCATTTCGTTGTGGTTAAAGTCTACTGATGATTTGGTAAAGCACCAAATGCATATAGACATTGCTTGGCCACCATCAAATAAATTTCATTTAAAATAGTATTGTGACAACAATATGTCAAATAAAAATTTCATAAAAATGCAATTACTTGTTCTATCTGCTTTTTTTAAATTTTGAATATTTTAAAAGGTAAAATTCGAAGTACATCTATATCAACTAGACGCAAGAGCTCTCCCGCTCTCTTTGTTCGTATTGCTTAATGTCAAAATTTTTTTACATTTACACATGGTGTAACAGTATAAGGTGGCAGTGCTAGGACAACAAATACACACCCGAAGCTGAACGGTACCACCTTGAAAATCTCTAGCAATGTGAAATGCCTCCATGCGAGAGCGTAATACTTTTCTGTGTAGTATTGGCTTGGAGGAATGCGATGAAGAAAGAAACTCATCGCAGGACTTTTGAAAAAAAATGTCGGGTCATAGCGAGACTTATGACAGGTGCGCTAAGATCTACTCTAACAGAGACAATTTTTGCAATGCTGAATTGGCTCCAAATGGACTTGATTTTGTTCTCTGCGGTCAGGTTGAATATCGCGTGTCCATGGACAAGGACTGACTATGGACATGCCAGGATTCTGATGGAGTACTCGAAAATCCAATAACGTTGAGTACTGCATACCAAAACTTTCTTAGAAGGACAATTCTATTGTCGCTGACAGAGACCAGATTTCAAGACTATAATTTTCAGAAAATTCTGTTAAAGCTTTCAAGTGTATGCGGAGATTTTTACGTGGAGAACTTCAAAGTAAGATCTGCATTCTGACTTCCAAATGAATACAGTATCTTGCAAACCGAAATCTCGCTATTACTCGTGTAGGAAGATGACTGAGGTACTATGAGATGTTGAACTATGTATGTCTATATCACTACCGACAGCAAATCCGCCACCTCTGCTATAAGTCTATTAATGGAGGGTTGAACTTGTATGGTTCCTAACAAATCACAATTATTATATAGTTATGTAAAAAATTGTGTTGAAATTACGATGTGACATTTATTTATTTAGTAGTATTTAAAATACTTTCGAGTCTTTTAAGATTAGTTAGATAATATTTAAATTTTAAATCTAAACAAAGCTTTATGTTGGATTATTTATTACAAATGTTATAATTATTCTATTAAATGTATTAAAATTCCCCTCATTCTTTGCTTCGTTTGGTAGCATATTATACAGGTTCAATCCTTTGTCACTCGATATCGTTTTGCCGTACAATTAATTACCTTTAAAGCAAAAAAAAAGTAAAACTTTTAAATGTACACCTTTAATAAATTGCGTCTTATTGAATGTAAACCACAATTATTAACAACGTTCACATTTTAAATACAACGAGGACTTTTCGTACACGAAAATTTTAGAAAAGTGTAGTCAAACAATGATTGAGCAGGAAATAGTCATATGCAGTAGGACTTCCTCCTCATATTGTTACACATTGTGTGTGTTGAAAATTGAAAACAAAGATACCGGCAGAGCCTCTTGCGTGTACTTGATATAGATGTACTTTACATTCATTTCTGTACGTTTGTTTGGTGAACAAATTGTGTACGAAACAAAAGCAAATTTTATAATTATTTAGAAATTTGTTTTTTTACTATATATTTCATTAACGCAAAGTGATTCACAAAATTGGGGCCATTAGAATTCCTTAAATATTTATACAAAATTGGCATAATATATAATAATCATTTGCTACTATCCCTTATACTTGTATAATATCCGATTTACACGATTATTTAAAAGCATGATGAAACAGGGGCGTAAAGAAGTAGAAAATACATCAGGGTAGAAAATACATCACGATTTATATTTTCTTTGATATTTTCCTTACATTCATTTTCTTTCTCGATATGTTTTATTATTTTTCTGCTTTCAAAAAACATTAAGCATCATATGCTTGAAAATCTTATTAAAATTCCTTTAATATTTATACAAAATTGGCTTAATTTATAATAATTATTTGCCACTATCTATTCAGCAAAAAAAGATAAATAAAAAATCACTTAAAAATCATGGTATAAATACAAGAGGATTTTAGAAGATGTTTTTAAAGATATCTAAATAGAAAACATTACGGTTTTAACGTAATGGTTTGAATTGGTTGTGGGTTCTTAAAATAGATAGTAGTGTTTGCCTTTTTGTCATTTCAGTTTCTGAAAACGTCGAAAAATTACTTTCTTAAAAAAACCGTTAAAATCTGAGTTGAAATTGAAATGTGAATTTGGCGGTGAAAAAATGTGGGCATTGCGACTTTTATGCAACTAGTTTCATGGGCAAATCAAATAACATCCTACATTAGCGTAATGGATGGTATTTGATTTTATCTATTTAAGCACTACAAATATTTTGTGTACATAAATCAACTATACATTCTGCTATTATCATACAAGAACATATTAAAACTTCAACAATGTGTAGCACCTCTACATTTATAGTTATTCTTTGTATACACAAATCTAGGCATTGAATGACTTATATTAAAAATATAAAAAACAAATTATGAATACTGTTGATAGTCAAACCTTTTTCTCTGTAGGAAATATTTCTAAATACATAGTAAGAAATTCTCTTTCGCTTCCAAAAACGATTGATTTTTTTTCAAACCATTTATTGAATATTATTGTTTTCAGTACCTATAGAAATGCCACAAAGGCGCACATCGCGTACCAGTTCTAATACAACACTTGATGACTTGACTAATATATCATTAGCTGTAGATGAGTCGTCCGTGAAATTCCCACAAACTTTAGATAATGATAATATAAACTTTTCAACAAACACAAATGCTACGAAAGTTAAGATACACACTAAAAATATAACTGAAAAGCAAAAGGACGGATCATCGCTTTCAGTAATAAATATCGATATTGATTCGGACGATAGTTTTCTGTCCGCAAATGATAACCTACAAATGAACAACGGAATAAATTTAGACGGAAATCAGTTACCATCCTTACGATTTTCACAAGTTTCTGAGTTTCAGTTAGACCTAGGAAGGAACAAATCCCATGGAGTTGAACAATTACGACAAGCAAATGGAAATGTGTGCAATGAAATTAGTAACAAAGATTTAAGTACTTTAAACTCGGTGGATGATATCTCAATGAATTTGTTTTTGGAAGGTAATTAAATAATTTTCTATATGCTCGAACAAAAGAAGTGAAAATTATTATTTTTAGATTCTCAAACTAATGAGGATGATACTAATGCGAAGTCGTTTGTCGATAATTTAATTAACGATACGATTGATAAATTAACAAAAGATATTGATGAGAGTGCAACGGATAAGCATTACACTGATACAACTTAGTTTTATTGTTAACTCTGAGATGTAATTTCTATTTTTATTGGTTCGTTTTAAACAATATTATGCATCCTTACACATTTTTTAGTTGTAGATAATATTTACGTTTATGTAGTCTTATCAATTTTTTAGAAACATACATACACAAAACACTACACATCTTTGAAAAATTTTAAATACATATTTAGTTATGTACGTAAATACAAGTTTAAAAAGTATTTTCACAAAAATAATGTCACACAACTTAAAATAAAAGTAATTAAAACTTTTGAATAATTGTAACGGATTTTCAATGAATATTTTTTACGTTAGTAATTATATCAACTAAATACATTTAACGTTAAAAAGAAATCGGTAAGTTGATCTTACTAAACTTATTATTGATGGTTATTTAATTATTGAAAAAGTATAATTGGACCGAACAACATCATATTTTCCAATTCACCGCGCAGAAGAAGATGCATATAAAGAACTTAAACACCAATCTGCTTATTCCTAAAAGATAACCACCTAAATTACTAATAAAGTTTATTTAAAAAAGTATTCTGATTGTTTTCGTTAAAATATTCTTAAAGCACATACATACATATGTGCATATATGAGGTGTAGTGTGCAGGGCTAATTCTTATATACATATGTGACCTGCTCCACGAAAAGGGACCTCTGCGCCGAAAAGAAGTTATTGAGAAAAACGCGTTTAAAGAAAGCGCTTCGGTTTTCCGTGTTTTGCGCATGGTTAAGCAACTCTTCCTTCAACCTGATCATCTGGCGATGTATTTCGACTCTCTGGTACTTTGTACGATGTTCACTATGCAGTGTTGCCTCTATGAAAATTATTTCTAACAGTTAAAAACCTGTTTTTGCTAATTTTGTTTTCAAAATTACTAAAGCTGTTTTATTCCTTATCAAATTATCACTGTTTTGGTGATTTGTAAAAACACTAAAAGACATAGAAACTTGCGGTTTGCGGCATTTGAAAGACCGTTTTTTTTTCCTATAAGAATCACTCAAAAAGTAAAAAAAAATTCGGCACAGAGGTCACTTTTCGGGGAGCAGGTCACATATTTTATGTTATTAATAATAAAATTTATTTAATAATAAAATAAAACTGAATGTTGTAATTGTCGAAAGGACGACCTAAAGGCCAGAAGGTTAATAGCAAATATTTATATATATATATATATATATATATATATATATATATATATATATATATATCTAACGGTCCGCCATCTAAGTGCTTATTTCGTGAATGGTAACTGTTTGTGTGTGTGGTATAAAGTTTATGAAATAAAATAAAAACACAATATTTTAATTAGAATTTGTGATATTAGTTCCTTTATTAATTCAACTCTTTATTACCTTGAATAGCGATGAGTGGTTCCGAAAAAGTTCATAAAGCAAGTGCTATAACCAGTAAAAATTGAAGATGGCGAAGACAATGTTTAACCTACCCGTTAGCGGTTTACTCGTTGGAATCCAAGAAAATATTCCAGTCAAACAATGTTGAAAACAAAGGAATAATATTTGGATCCCAACAGAGAATTCCAATAAAATATATAGACGGTAAACTAATAACTTAATCATATAAACAAAGATATCTAACGTAAAATTCAGCTTAAACATTGCCGGCCACCTTGCAGAAACATAGTTACATGCAAGACAGTGAATTTTAAGTATAAATAATAAAGCAAATACTTAGATATAATAAAAGGTATATTTATCATAAAAGCATATTTTTTCATAATACAAGATGTGAATGGTTTTTACGACAGATCCATCAACTGAGTTTTGCGGCATGGTTTTCAGCAGATCCATAAACTGAATATGGTTTTTACCACAGACCCATAAACTGAACCCGTGCGGGATGGTTTTGGTCAGATCCATGAACTGTGGTAAAGCACGATATTAAAACGGAGATTGGCCAGAAATGACCCACCCAAATATCGTGTGTTGGGCCATCAGGCAACCCGGACTCGTCGTTGATTGGCCTGTAAATCTGTCCCTGTGTTGGCCCTACTTCTGTCCCCAAAACCAGAGCCACCTGACCGGAGTGGTAAAATGTGGGATCCGCCAACTTGAAATCAGGAAACTGATTTCCAATTGTTGGCGATACGTCTTCGACGGGCGTTTTCACACCCAGCATCGCAGAAACTTTAGCTGTTAATGAAATCCGCTTTAATGACTCCCCGCAATTGAAACTTTTTATTCCCCATGCAATTTCACATGAAATGTTGGTGAGACGCTATCACGGGGCGAAGATGCAGCATAGGCCCATCCGACGTGCTTGGGAGCGGCCGTGAAGACACAGGCACTGGCTTCGATTGTATGATGGAGGATTTTTTGTCTTTCGCACCCGGAGAATGCAGCAGAGTGTTATGTTCACCCTGACACTTACTACACTTCCGAGTGCTAGGACAATCTTTCCTCGTGTGGTGCTCTGACAAACAGCGCGAGCATTAACCAAAGGTAAGGATATGCCGCAATTTGTTGTCATGGGCGAAGCGTTTGAACCGAAGGCATGGTAATGACCGCAGAAGCCCCTTCAGACAGCCGTGCCTCCAATGATGGGCCCGATACCTCCATCGCCTCTTCGTATTCCTCCAGCAATACAGCTTCCGAAAAAATGGGTAAAGCGTACTAGGAAAGAATGAAGTTTAGTAAATGCGATAAAATTAGGTGGTCAAAATGACCCGACCTAACTTCCAGGCAGTGGGCGAAAGTTACTCATGACGAATAGCAACTAAATCATTTACAGCTATATCACGCTCAGGAAATTTCAATTTATAACGTTTATGCAAGTTCTGTAAATATTTTTCTTTCCATCGGCGACAGAAATCATGCGTAAGTGCCTTAACTTTGCGGTATCTATTTATTAAACCTATTGCTGACTCATATATTGAAGGTTCAGGGGGCGGCAATATTGGCCCGCCTATCAAAAGATTACCCGGAGTAAGAGCCACTGGCTCATTGGGATTATCTGACATAGGACATAGTGGGCGCGAATTTAGGCACGCCTCTATTCTCGCAAGTACAGTCGAAAGCTCCTCAAACGTATACTTAACAGATTGAGCCTCCTTGCGAAAATGATGTTTAAAACTTTTGACAGCCGCCTCCCAGAGTCCCCCCATATGGGGCGCACCAGCTGGGATAAACCGCCATGAAAGACCCTGAACTCCAAATGTTGAACACATACAGCCTGACTTTCCTTAAAAAAAGTGCGAAAATCCTTTTCAATTTCCCGAGAAGCACCTACGATTGAGAAAATACTGTTTGTGGACAACCTCGCCTAGCAATAAAATGATGAAAAGCAGCCAAGAAGGCATCCGATGACAAATCCGTCGTAGCTTCCAAATGGGCTGCCTTGGTGGAGAAACAAACAAAGATACAGACATAGGCCTTTGTTATTCGACAAGATCGACCTGTAAAACTTCTCAGGTCAAAGGGACCTGCGAAATCCACGCCAGTAGCGGTAAAAGGACGATCTAAAGTAGTTCGTTCTGGAGGAAGTACCGCCATGATCTGATTGCAAGTGCGTTTCCTATCCAAAATGCAACGTTTGCAGCGGTTCACTACAAGTCGAACCAACACCTTGAGCCGTGGGACCCAATATTGAATGCGTATAATCCGCAGCCTCATCTGATTCCCGCCATGAATCGAAATCATATGTACAAATTCGGACAACAAAATCGTAAACCGACTTGAATATGGTAGAATAATTGGATGTTTTTCATTACTCTATTGCTGTCTAAAAAGGGGTTAAGGGACTGTAACAAACTTTTTGCGGAAATCGATTTTTTCAACAAAAGACACTGATATTCCTCTGGATAATGAACTTTTTGAGCCAAAATCGCCAATCTCAATTTTACATTCGATATTTCATTACTTGAAATCGTCGACACAAAAGTATACTTGCCCCTATGTGCAGAATGTGTCCGATAGTAAAAACGAAACAAATATGATATCACTCTGAGAGCACGATCAAGCTTAGAAAAACTATTCAACACATCTTCGAAATCTGAAAAGAATACTGCATGCGTCTTAACAGCTCTAACCTCGACATCTGTGTCCATAAGCGAAAGATACTTTATGGTCCAATTAGACTTAGAATTACGCAGCCATGTCGGTCCATGCCACCAGAGATCATTTTCCGCCAGATCCGAAGGTGAAACCCGACCTAACATGATGCCAGTTGTGTTTTCCGACATTCTCCTGAATTCTGCACACTCTATTAGCAACAAACGTTGTCCAACTACTTGGCGTTTTGCTCAACCAACAAAGCACAATAGTAGAATCGGTCTAACAATACACCTGTTTGATTGGAATACCAATTTCGCTACTCATGTAGCTGTTTTTAAAAGCTCAGAAGCCAAAACTACTCCACAAAGTTCCAGCCGAGGGAAAGAAATAGATTTAATTGGAGCAACTTTCGTTTTACAAGACAGTAAATGTGCATAAATTTGGCCAAGTGCTTCAATGCGAATATAAACTGGCCCCGCATATGCTTCTTCCGAGGCATCGGAATAATAATTATCGTCGTCCTATAATTATCTTCACAAAATTTATCCATCGGTGAAACAACTTTTCTCCTAGGAGTTTCCTAAGTTCACAGGAGCGAAGAAGATTTCTAGTTAAAACGTTTTCCACAGACGCCTCTATTGTGGTCGAATAAACCTGAACGCGTGATTCCTGAACAGATCCTGTAACAATCCATCCTTGCGCCACCAGAGATCCGAAAATATCACGATTAATTTCGCTCTAAATCTGTGGATACAAATCAGCGCCAAAAAGTACATCAACAGGCCGAGTTTGGTAAAAATGAGGGTCTGCCAGCTGTAAATTCGAAAAACTATTGATGGCCTGATATATTAGGTAGTACCAGGGCCATGGTTTCCAATAGGATAGATGAATCTAAGGGAGAACCAATTTTCAAACTACAAACTTTTCTCGTAGTGTCAGAAAGACTTTGATTAATTCCTGAAACTCTGACAAATAGTTTCAAGCGGTTCTGTAAATGCGATTCTGTAAATGCTCTGAGATGAAAGATGACTCTGAAGCTGGGTCAATCAAGGCTAGATCTGGGTAAGTCATACCATTGTGAACAATATTCACCATAGCTGTTCCCAGAAGCACTTTTCGGTTCTGAGAGACATGAAATACCTGTCGAGTAGGATTACTGCTCGAAGATATGCCACTCGATGTAGAAGGCAGGGAGTAATCTACTTGAGCATTCTGGGCCAAATTGCCAGACGTGGTAGCAAAATTATCCCTAGGCGCAACTTCCGAGGTAGCATTATCTCGATGTAGTAAAGTATGATGCCTCTTATTGCAAATACTGCAATTAAAAGCACTCTTGCAACTCTTTACTTCATGTTCACGTGATAAGCAATTCACACAACAATGACATTTTTTCACCGTTGAAAATCTTTCCGAAATTGAAGCATTTTTGAACCGCTTACATCCTCTCAAGAGTTGTCCTGAATTCCGACATAAAGCACAAGACTTAGAAGCAGAAGTAGAATTTACAACATGAGCCCTGACCCTATGACCCGCATTTTTTAGAGATTGCTGCGAATCTTTAAGATCATGAACGCACTCTAAATTCTGAATCCTTTCTGTCAGAAATTCATCGAAACTTTTCCACGAGGACAAAACTGATTTATTACGAACACTTTGTTCCCATAAACTAACGGTAGAAGTGGGTAAACGTTGAATCGAAAGGAAAATTAAAATAGGATCCCAATTGTCTGTTGAAACTTTGTGGGTGCTGTTGGCTGAAGTAGTAGAACAAGAGACTATGAAGCGGAGGGTCGTGAGTTCGAGCCCGCGCTGAGTCATGAAATATGGTGTTGAATTCTTCTGATCAGCATTAGTGCGTGGTAGTGTTAGCTGTTGCCTGTCTGTTTCAATGATGAAGGCATAGTCACTGGTCACTGGACATATGTAATTGGCGGCGACTGACACTATCATGTACTAAAAAGCAGAGTAACAGCACCCACCTTCGTCGGCCCTGTAGCAAAAATTAGCCGACGAAGTAAAAGGTTGAAATAGCTACAAAAAAAACTGTCTATCTTCTCATCTTTCCTCATCTGTCCCCTTAATACTATCCCCTCGTTTTCAGTTCCGGCGCAATGTATTGCATATGTAGGGGTCATCCCCTGAGTGCTGGTCCTACTCCTAAAAAAAAAAAAATAGAAAGCGATGTGAGACAATTATTAATACCGCGCTGCAAAGTTTTTAAACCGGCACTAGATTCCTTATCAACGGAGGGAAGGTTAAATAATAATTTCAATTGGTTATTTACCAACATACGAGAATTTTCATACGCCTCCTTAAGGTTTCGCCAAGCAACATCAAAACCCTCGTTACTTAACGGGCACTTAGACACAATTTCATTCGCTTCACCGGCGGTTTTACGTATTAAATAGCAAAGACGTTCTATATTACATAGACGTGAACTATTTATATACATAGCTGTAAATAAATCTATAAATGATATATAATCTCCTTCAAATGTTTTTACATCACAAGGAGGTAATGTTAAATTATATTCTGAGTTGCCCAAGTGTGAGTTTTTAACAGAAGATTCATTTACTTTTGGCGTGTTAACCTTTAAATATTGAGACTTTTCATTAATCAAGGCTAAACAATTAAGGTAAGCCATATAAGTACTCTGATATTTAGAAGCAGCCACATTTACATCTTCAGAGTTCACTTTTGCATTATCGTCAACATAGTTGACCCACCCTGCATATGCATCCTTAACTTTTTCCCATAAATTCTTTAATTCGTCGCGTTGAATTTGTAGAGTAAAAACCGTATGGAAATCATCATGACAATCATTAAAATTTGCTGCGAATTTAATGAGGGAATCCGATACGCGCGTAAATTTATTTAAATATTTATTCGCCATGATTTATTTTTGAATATATAAATTAAACTTTGTAATTATAAACTAAACTCACACTTGTTGTTGCACTCAGTTATAATAATATATAAGCTATAATAATAGTTAATTTTTTCAACGGGCTTAAGTGCGAATTTGCATGACTGCAAATGATTTTTTATTATTTTATTAACAAATGAATTTGTTCGAATTCTATTTATTATTTTTTAAATTTGCAGTCATGCAGATTCGAACTTAAGCCCGTTGAAAAAAATTAACAAGTTACATAAGAAAGTTCGACTAATAAAAATTCATACATAATTTAAAGCTTTAATAATTATTTAATTTTTGAAGCTTTTGTTTGTCTGGATCATATGTTTAATTAATTCCTTCTTTATAGCCTCTTTTTGACCCCTGTAAATAAAACTATTTTTATTTGTTTTTATTGATCTACATATATATTTCAAACCTCTCGGTTCATCTTCAGGATCTATTAAAAATGTTTTATTTTAAATTATTTTATAATATTATTTATATGAAATATAATATGATTTATATGAAAATTATTTTAATAAATGTATAAAATTTTTTATAATATAAATTTTTTTTTTCTTTAACAATTAATTATAAAAATTATTTAATTATAAATAATTTTTATAATTATCCTTATATGGCACGTTAGTATGGTGGACGTCCTTGGAGAGGAAGGTGAATATCAAACATTTTCAAAGGATACAAAGACAGTGCTGTATCGGCATCTGTGGCGCGATGAGAACCACATCAACTTAGGCGATGGAAAATATTCTATCAATACTGCCTATTGATATACAGGTTAAATACGAAGCAGCTCTGGCTGCTACGAGATTGATGGAAATGGGTGAGTGGCTGACTAGGGAACACACAACCAAACACCAGAGTATAGTACACGTCTTACCCGGGAACAACGCTCGATAGAATCCCTATTAGATATGTACAATCACACTGCACCACCATAATATCGGAAGGTATGGAGCGGGAGGATGCAGATACAATGAACCCCATAACTAACCTATACACGGACGGGTCGAGGATTGGTGACCGATCGGGTGGAGGTTTCTGTGACATGGGTCGTAACTTTAGCAATTACTTCCGCCTGCCGGATCATAGCACGGTATTTCAGAGTGAGATCGTGGCTATTACGGAAGGGATAAAATGGTTGAAGGAAATCGATAACAGACTACCGATTCGTATATTCACGGATAGTAGGAAGGCCATCGAGGTCCTAAGGAATCATGTGGTTCAATCTCGGTGTGTACTACAGTGCAAGGATGATATTAACTCATACATGCAATGTGGGGGCATAGAGATAATATGGATTCCAGGACATCAGGGGATACCTGGAAATGTTGAGGCAGATAGGCTAGCAAAGATGGGAGCATTAATGGCGAACATCACACTAGATAGTCCGAAGCCATTTCAGGTTTTTAAGAACGAACTAAAGCGATGGGCTATAGAATTGCATACAAGAGATTGGCAGCACTCTACCGTAGGTAGGGTGACTAGAATTCTATGGGGTGACCCAGATGGTAGTAGGACAAAGGAGGTCCTAACATTGAGTAGGCCAACACTACGGAGGTTGGTTTATTTAATAACAGGACATACAGAGTTAAGGACTCACCTGGCACGAATGGGTATCGTTGGCGATATAAAATGCAGGGCCTGCCAGGAAGAGGACGAGACACTGGAGCACTACTTGTACTACTGTCCAGCTTTTACCCAAGTCAGAAGACAAAAATTTAATCAGAAGATTATACAGGAGATGGAATTCCTTAGGGGCTCTAATTGGAAAGACTTAAGGAAGTACATTGAAGAAACTAGGTTCTTGCCGTAATCAAACTCAGAGGTTTCCATGGTATCGATGGAGGCTCCCTACAGTGGAATGGGAACTCCTTATTATAGAGCGCACAACAGGCCTATGAGGCCTAAGTGTAATCCATGACGGATTGGGATGCTTATGCCCCTCTTTTTCAACCTAACCTAACATATGGCACGTCGTTTATATCTATTGACTGAAGATTAAGCTCCTTTTGATAATATTTAATTAAATAATTGCAGTAGAAAATTTCTGCATTTAACATCTTGAAATTCATTTCGTTAACAGCATTTCCAATTATTTTAACAGCTTTTTGGCATAATGATTTAAAATTACCTGATAATTTAATAAAAAATCATGTGAAGTAAGGCCATGATGCCTTTATTGCTCAATTGAATGGGAGATAAAGCCATAATGGCCTTATTTCCCAGTCATTGAGAGTTCAGGGCATATCCAAAATTGGGCGAAACGAGAGATATAGTCATATTTTTTTTTTGCGAATGTGAGATAAAGCCATATTTTTTAGAATATTGTTATGCGCCCGGCCAAAGGCCGGCAATGCAGAAAATCTTTACTCAGCGAAGCCACTATTCGACTTACATAGAGGAGAAAATCCTTAAGCCCGGCCGAAGGCCGGCAACGCAGAAAATCTTTACTCAGCGAAGCCACTGTTCGACATATATAAAGGAGCAAATTCTTCAAAACTGAAATGAGAGATAAAGCCATTTTCTAATATTGCTAATGTGAGGTAAGGCTATGATGGCTTTATCTACCATTGAAATGTTACAAAAAAAATTACTTTATCTCCCAATTGATTTAGAGATAAAGTCATCATGGCCTTATTTCACATGATTTTAAAACACACACACACACACATATTCAGTATTTTGTTTTTATAGCATTTTTATGCATATATAGCATTTTTATGCATATATAAATATATGCATATAATAAACCAACAGTATAATTTTTTTATTGTTTCGAGATAATCGAGTTTAAAGTTTTTGTGTTATTAGACATCTGGAAAAACAGTAATATTTCAGAAAATAATCGACGTTTTTAAGTTGTAGTCATTTAAATAATTAGTTGAATTATCAGGCTACTAGCAGATGATATTTCATTAATTTACAAGTGCTTTAATTGCAAATATATGGGACTCAAAGTACCGTGATGTCACTTAGGCTATTTTATTTGTTTTGATATATGTATGAAAATCATTATACACTGTTTTATTTTGTATGTTATACACTATTTTATTTGAATATTTTTGTCTGATGAACGTTCATGCAGTAAAACATAGTATTCGTGCTTAACAATCTATTTTATTCATAATTCACTGTAATTTTTTTTTTTTTGGTATTTCAGTGACACGTTGTTAATTGTTATGCAATTCAATTTTTACAATTTTAATTAATGCAAGAATTTAATTGTTCGAGGATTGTATTTTAAAACTAGTTTAATCTCTATTAAAAATGAATTAGATTCAATTATTCCAGACACGATTGAATCTGTTTCAAAATTCACAACTGCATTCTCAAAGAAGAATGAAGTGGATACAGGTTTATTTCTTGTTAAATTAAGAGTTGGAAGAAATATTAATGAATTGACCAACATTAAATATATCTTAAATCAAAGAATTTTTTGGGAATCTCCGAAAAAGAATTCTAAAGAGGTTCAGTGCTGGCGTTGTCAAAAATGGGGTCACATGTCAAATAATTGCAATAGGTCATACACATGTGTCAAATGTGAAGTAAATCATGGACCAGGAGAATGTAAATTTGTTTCGTCAGAAGATAATTTACCATTTTGCAATAATTGTTTACAACGTGGTCATCCCTCGAGTTATAGAGGGTGCCCTGCTTACTTGAATTATGTTCAAATGAAATCAAAAGTTAGAGAAGGAGCTATTAGAAAAAAGAATCAAATTTCAAAAAATGTTTTTGACACTTTACAAGATAAAAGTTTCATAAAAGAAGGTAAATCATTTGCTAGTCATTTTAATAATAATTATTCCAAATCAGATCAACAAAAGCACTCGAATTCTCCAATTATTGATGAATTTTTAAAAATTGCTAAAATTCTTTGTCCTACAGAAACATTATCTATAGAGGATAAAATTTCTAATTTTCTTAAAGATTACAGAAAATTTACAAGGGAGGAGGCAAAGCAACATTGTCTTTGTCTATTAACTGAATTAAATAATCAGTATGTCCCATAATGGCTTCGAATTTTTAACTTTTAATGTAGGATCGATCGTTTCAATAAGCCGAAGAATAGAGCTAATGAATATAATAAACGCGAATAGAATTGACATTGCGTTTATTCAGGAAACACATCTTAACAACAAACATAGAGTTCTATATAAAGATTACAATTTTATTCGAGATTTTAGTCCACAAGGTGTAGCTATTGTTTTAAGAAATTCTTATAAATATTCCATTCTGCAAACTTCTGGAATAGATTTTCCACATATTTTAGCTTCAATTGAAGTAAGAATTAATAATATTTTTAAAAAGCTTTTGATTGGATCTGTTTATTTACCTTGCAACTGTAATGCCCAAACATTAAATAACGGATTAAATAGATTGTGCTTTTATTCCCAGAATTATGATGGGACATTTATTGGAGGTGATTTCAATGCAAAACATAATAATTGGGGTGACTTAACGTTTAATTACAATGGTAATATTTTCTTTAAATTTTTAGAAAACAATCCAGTAGATTTTGTTCGTATATGTGACAGTCTTCCATCATACCCGAATGGAACATCCTTTCTTGACCACTTTCTTATAAGCCCAAATTTTATAAGTAATACAAATTCCAATTTTAGAATATCTAGCTTACCATCTTTTTCAGATCATTATCCTCTAAAACTTCATATTTATCTAGAAAATTTTGAAATTTTATTGGTCTCACCATCAAACTTTATTTCTTTTAAAAATACCAATTGGAATAATTTTCAAAATGACATTAGAAACAATCTATTAAGTCATTTTCCGTCTTCGATTAGAAATCTTTCTATACCGGAGATTGATGATCATGTAAATTATTTTTCACTAACATTAAGAACCTTTACTAACATTCATTCTGAGGAAATAAATATGAATCGTAGGAAATACCTGGTGTCAGAGTACATACAAAAACTTTTTAAGATTAAATACAATTGGCAAAAACATTTAAAGAGAATTTATCATCGAACTCTAAACCGTCGAGACCCAGATTATCTAATTTTATCTAAACAAATACAACTTTTAAGCACTATGATTAAAAGACAAGTCGAATTAGAACAGTTTGCAATTTTTAATAGGAAAATGGAAAATATTAAGCCGGGACCAAGAGCGCATAGACAAATTTACAATATTTTAGGTTACAAGAAGAACAAAAGATTAAATTATGTTTCTATTGATAATGAAATTGTAGAGAATGTTGATCTTGGACTAGGGAAATTAAAAGAACACTTCTCGGAAATTTATACAGGTTCTATACCCAGTGGTTATACCCTACAAGTTGATGAAATGGTTAACAATGTCATTTATAGTACCGACGACTTTAAATATTCATTCAATGTAGATACAACAGCTCTTAATAACACAAATTTTTCAGAACTTGTGACCTTGAACGAATTAGTAGTTATTTCAAAAAATATTAACAATAAAAAATCCTCTGGCTTAGATAATATTTCAAATTTTATAATAAAAAAACTACCAATGAAAGCTTTTGAGTATTTAACGATAATTTTTAATAACTGTCTAAATAATTCATACTTTCCATCTGAATGGAAGATTTCAAAAATAATTCCTATTCAGAAAAAACCCAACGATATAAACATTAACAATTTACGGCCGATATCGTTGCTTTCGAACATTGGAAAACTTTTCGAAAAAATTATTCAAAATAAATTGGATATGGCAATAAACGGAGAATACATACATAATCTTCAATTTGGATTTAAGAGAAATCATTCAACCATTGATGCACTGTTCAAGTTTCAGAGCGACATTGTTTGCAATCTTAGAAGACGTTTTTGTACAGTTGTGGTATCCTTAGATGTGGAAAAAGCTTTTGATCACGCAAATCATAAAAGTATTTTATATAAAATGACACAAATTGGCTTTGATTCTTACATGATTAAGCTGCTTCAAAGTTTTTTTTCAGATAGAAAGTTTTGCATTAGCTTTAAAGAGGGATTATCAGATTTTGGAAACGTAAATTGTGGCGTTCCTCAAGGTTCAATCTTAGCTCCTCATTTATATAATATATTTATGTTTGATTTTCCTCACGTGAGAGATAATTCTTTATGTTTACTTTATGCCGATGACTCACTTCTTTACTCACACAGTGAATCACCCTTAACAGCTCTGTCGCATGTTTCTGGACATTTATTAGAGGTCAAAGAATTTTATGATAAATGGGGAATTAAAATCAATGCTTCTAAATGTGAAGCAATCTGCATTAGAAATGCTTCTGGAAAATGCAGAAATTTTGTTGTTCCGGAGAGCAAAAATCTTAGATTATATATTAATAATATTGAAATTGCGTTTGGTGATAAAATGAAGTATTTAGGTATCACTTTCAATAAACTTTTAAAATTTAATGAACATGGAAGAATTGTATTAAATAAGGCTTATAGAATTATGGGTTGTTTTTCAAAAATTTTATATAACAAAAATTTGCCTTGTAAAACTAAACTATTACTGTACAAGACTAGCTTAAGGCCAGTATTTCTCTATGCGTTTCCTATTTGGTTTAATGTTTCACCTTCTTATATGAAAGAATTGGAAATTTTTGAAAGAAAGATATTAAGATGTTGTATTGGAAGAAATTTCCAATCATCTTGTAAACGATATTCTAACGTCTATATTTACAATAAATCAAGGGTTACTCCCATTGGTCTTTACGTTTGTGATATTTTAAAGAAATTTATTGCAAGACTTTCTAGTCACGAGAATGATATATTGAGAAATGCGTTTAACGAACAAATAAATTTTAGTTGGTCAAATACAAATTACTTATCGCCAGTTGGTCTCATTAATGAGAATCCTCCAAATTTTAATTTAAATATTGGTTTGCGTCCACCTTTTTATCTAAAAAGTACTTCAGGCACTCATAGGGGTTAATGCATATATGTTGAATGGCTTTGCGTTGTTATTATTTTTATTTATTTATTTTTTTTTTTTATTATTATTATTATTTTTTTTTTTTAATTTATTTTTAAAAATTTAGTTTCTAAGCATTAGTTTTAAGTATATTATAGAGAAATACTCTCTTATGTCATGTTGGCTCCGGGAGCAAGAGCTTATAAACATATTTGGTTTTACAATTTGTAATATATTTTCCTTGTTAAATTAAGTTTGTTACTGTATTAATATTTTGTAATTAGGATAATACATTATAGTCCTAAGTTGTACTATTTTAATGAATTGTAATTTAATTCATATGGTTTGCTAAAAGGCTCAAATAAACAATTGAAATTGAAATTGAAAAAAAAAATTTTAATTAATAAAAAATACATGAAAAAAAGCAATATTCATCAACATTCATCTACTGATATATCCCCCTCCACATCAGGCTCAACCAAGCAATTGTTATTTCCATCAGCTTGAAGGCTACGATAAGAATGAAATTCTTTGGGAATGACATTTTTGGCACAAAGCCCCTTGGGATCATTGTACTTTAAGGAAGATATGGTAAGCTGTAGCTTAAATTTAGGACATAAATTTCGGGTTTCACTCTTTTTCCTCTTTCGTTCCATTATATCAATTGTTTGCCTCTCGGAATCCCAATTTTCTTTGTAGAGCAGCGAAACGGGATTAGCTTTCTCCACTTTAATTTGCTTAATCTTCAACCAATTCGCTGAGTTGTTTTCGTTATTTTCTTTGAAAGTGTACCCTAATCTGCTGAACCATTCCTTGAGATCATTATTGTCGTACCAGAAAACTCTTTCCACAGTGTATAGTTGTTTTCTTTGGCCAATCTCAAAATCGCGAATAATGGTGTATATCAATATGTCATTTTTCGATTTTGTTTTGTCATGAAAACATATAAATAGTGGTTAATAAAAATAGTGTATGCATTTTATACACTATTTTTCTTGGAAATTATATTCAGAGAAATAACTAACTAAAACACGCTAACCTTGTATGTAGTAAGTATTTTCACGAACATTTATATTGCTATATTAAATTACATTAAGATTCATAGGCTAATTGCTCGAAATTTGTTTTTAAATCTCAGAAAGACATGATAAATATTCCAAGGCACAAAGGAAAGTCAACATCAGTTTTATTCAACTTACACAGCAGAGCAGAACAGCAGTTTTCGAAAGCCGCAACACCTTCATCATCAGTGCTCATGTGTATTATGTTTATCACCACTTATTAGGTGGCTTAGTTGAATGTGATAACAGTTCCTATTTACACAAATTTTATTGTGAAAAAGAACCCGAGAACTGTATCAACCTGATGGTAATATGTTATTGTTTTTAATACCGTGAATTTTTTGTTCCATCATACCTAAGTCAAACTTTTTTGGTTTGAATTTTATGTGTAAAGATTTTTGTTCGGCTAAAGGTCCAATTATATGAAAAACAGATTTGTTTTTATTTTATAACATTTGTTTATTTTTCCAATATTTCGGTTAACGCCGTTAACCGTTTTCAAGGAATGTTTAATATTACCATAAAATATTATTAATTTTAAAATAAACAATAAAACTGTTAATTTTATCAACGGGCTTAAGTTCGAATCTGCAAGACTGCAAACCATTTTTTATTATTTTATTAATAAATGAATTTGTTCAAATTCTATTTTATTAATTTATATTAAGATTGGAATATTAAGAATATTTTTCAATAATCATCAAACCAGTATAACGGATCAGTACTGATTTCGAGGCCGCTACGCCATCTTATCAGCGTTCTTTGTTCAATTTTTCCACTTTTGCAAGTGGTGCTAGTTAGTAGGAATATCAACTATTTAACCAATATTTTAACGAAAATTGAATATGAGAAGTTATCACATTCATATTTTTAAGTTATTACATTTTTGGTTAGTACGAATATTCCAATCTTAATATAAATTACTAAAATAGAATTTGAACAAATTCATTTATTAATAAAATAATAAAAAATGGTTTGCAGTCTTGCAGATTCGAACTTAAGCCCGTTGATAAAATTAACAATAAACAATAAAACACTAAAAAAATATATAATTACGTACATTTAACAAAATTATGTGGCCTAACAAGCCGCAAGCTATTTCTTCTTATATTTGTTTACAATGTGTCTATACCAGGGGTGCTCAGTATGAAGAACGTATTTTCCACTCGAAGTCACACGTATTCTTATTCTCTTTTTTTTTATTCTTCTCTGAGTACAATTTTTTCTCATTTTACCCATACACAATGGGAGATATTCCGTACGTTATATGAAAAAGTATTGCATGCTAAAGAATTAAAATTAAATATAGAAAAATATACTATTTTATAAAAAAAAAAATCTTCCATAAAAAATTATATGCTTCTAATAAGCATAAATTTTCCTAACTTAAAATACATTTCTCTATAGAAAAATAGGGTTTTCTAAAGAAAAGACAAATTTTTTTACACAAGAAATGATGTGTTCTATGGCAAAAATAAAAAAATCTTTAAAAAAATCATTTAAGTTTATTTAGATAGAAACAATTAATTTAACACACATTTTTTCTTACAAAAATCTTGTACAACAATTACGTTTACAAAAATATGTATATTCTATAATATATTTTTCTAATATAGAATACAGAAAAATAGTGAACATTTTTTCTTTGACATTTTTTAACATCATATATAAAAAAAAACATACAAACGTCCGCCTCACATGTACATTTCTCGCCGCTTCAGCGACAACTGAATCAAATATAGAAAAACAACCAAATTAATAGGTATGATCCATTGTGCATTCTGTTTGACTCAATTATGTTATTGTATAAGTGAGGGAAATTGTTCTGAGCATGCCTGGTCTATACAATTGAGCGCAGTTATCTGTGTCTTTTTTGTAATTGAGTCTTTTATCTGTTGGTATGTTGATGATATTACTGCCATCCCTAAAAACGGGCGGCAAAAGTTTTTTAGCAGTCAAAAGTTCTCATGTCCATACATTTTGTATGGAGCATACCGAAATAACGCGGCGGCTACGCTGCGGCAACGGTTTGCTATTGGAAAATCCGATTTTGACAGAGCGTTTTCTAATGAAGTTGGTTGCAAAAGAAGAGAATTGTAACCAGAGAAAAATATCAAAGATTTGCAAAAGTGAAATATATAATAAAAGAAAAAATTTGTGCACTTCGTATTCGAAAATGGTGGTAAGAAAATATTTACAATATGATTATATACATACATATGTATGCACGTTTGTAATTTGTACAAAATTTCAATAACAAAATCACAAATGTCGTCCGTACTGTTAAAATAATCAGGGTTGTTTCATTTGTTTGATAACCCTGTTTTTATTGTTTTTTTACATAACGCTGCCGCTTTTGTTTAGGTATGGCATTTCAGCGTTAAAGCTCAGCGGAAAAAAACGTTCCGCTTTCCGCCCGTATTTAGGTATGGCTGTTAAGCATTTCCAGACAAAATCTCTTTTTGTAATTATTCTCATCTGCTAGAATTCTTACTCTCTCAAAATCTGGTTTGTGGGAGTTAGTGATACAGTGGGCAGCGAGCGACGTTTTTGCTCTAAAGGTTTGTAGACACATTTTATGTCTGGTTTGAATTTTTTTCTGGTTTGAATTTTATACTTAAGTACATGTGAACGTTTTCCAATTTTATTATTGGTAGCTCACGCCACAGCTTAAATTTGTATGTAGTAAGTATTTTCACGAACATTTATATTGCTATATTAAATTGAATTAAGATTCATAGGCTAATTGTTCGAAATTTGTTTTTAAATTTCAGAGGGCGATGAGTTTCTTCGCCTTCTCCTGTACGCGGTCGAGTAACTTCAAAATAGACTTTGAAGCACCGGCCCAAACATGAGAGTTGTATTGCATCTTCGGTGGGATGTAACTGGTGTAAATATTAAGAAGATCAGAAGGGGTGAAGTATCTCTTGCGCCGTCTTAAGAAGCCAAGGCACTTGAATGCTTCTTTTGCGACCTGAAAGACGTCTTCCGTCCATCTGACATCACACTGCACTTTCATGCCCAGAACATCAAGAGCCCCTGACTCCATAATACTTACACCACCCATAGAAACATATGAAGCAGCATGGTCATACGCACGTCGATGCGTAAGCATACAACAGTGGGTCTTACGGGCATTAAAATCGACCCTGTTCGCCTGACCCCATTCGGAAATCTTCATTCATAAACTGCCTCCTCGTCTCGATTTCAGACGTTGACGGCCTGCAGTTAAATGAATAAGAATGCGAAAGGCGGCTATCATCTGCGAAAGAGTAAAAAGGACATGAAATTTTGGGAAAGTAGATCGTTAAGAAAAATTAGAAATAAAGTAAGAGAAAGAACGGAGCCCTGCGGTACCCCTGAGTTGACTCTGAACTCATCGGATGAGACCCCATCTAGGAACAAACACACTTTAGCTACGCACTTCCGATTGAGATGAAATTTCGCACATCAATAGAAAATTGAAAAATAAGACGAAAGTTTGAAATGGTGAAAATCTCGGAAATGCATAGTTTTCGAGTTATGGACTTCCGAAATTTTCGTATAAAAATGCAATGTTTTCCTACATGTTTTAATTTACTTAGACAATAGTGGTATCATTTGAAAGGTTTTGAAGTAATCTTATGATATATGCAAAGTTTATGAAAGAATTCTTCGGCTTCGCTGACTAAAGCTTCTCTGCATAGCCGGCCGTCGGACGGACTGAAAGATTTTCCCCTCTATGGTATAACAAACACCGGCTTCGCTAACTAAAGCTTCTCTGCATAGCCGGCCTTTGGCCGGACTGGAAGATTTTCTCCTCTATGATATAACAAACACCGGTTTCGCTAACTAAAGCTTCTCTGCATAGCCGGCCTTCGGACGGACTGAAAAATTTTCTCCTCTATGGTATAACAAACACCGGCTTCGCTATCTAAAGCTTCTCTGCATAGCCGGCCTTCGGCCGGACTGAAGGATTTTCTCCTCTATGGTATAACGAGCACCGGCTTCGCTAACTAAAGCTTATCTGTGTTCATACATACATATACCTGTGTTCACATATATATATATATATATATATATGTGTATATATATAATTTCCTGGAAAGGAAATTTAAATTTTTTTTCCAATGCAACTCTTAATGAGGCATGAAATAGTTTTATTTAAGAAAAACTTAATATTTGTAACCTTTTTGGTCACTTTCATGTACTGCAAAATATTGCAGTTATCCAACTCTGGAATCTAAACTTTGATTTTTTTTTTAATTTTGATACCAATTTTGTTTTTTCTGAACTAAAAAATAGTAAAAAACCGACGTTAGTTGCCTTTTTGGTTACTTTTATGTATAAAAAAAATTTCAATTTCCCATCACTGGAAGCGAAATTTTAATTTTTTTTTCCAATCCTAGAAAATTTAAAATTGGCAACCATTTTGGTCACTTTCATGTACTAGAATATATTGCATGTACCAAAAAAACTTTTAACTTCCCAACCCTGGAAGTGAAATTTAATTTTTTTTATTTATTTTTAACCAATGCAACTCTTCATGAGGTATAAAGTAGTATTATTTAAGAAAAATTTACAATTTTCAACCATTTTGGTCACCTTCATGAACTATAAAATATTGTACTTGTCCAACCATGGATTCGAAATTTTTATTTTTTTTTTGGAAATTTTTAATACCAATTCTGTTTTTCCTAAAATATAAAATAGTCTTAGTTGGCAAAAAAAAAAAAAAAAATAAAAACAACGTCAATTGCCTCTTTGGTTACTTTTATATATAAAAAAAAATTTAATTTTTTTTTTCTTGGACCAGCACTCTGGGGATGACCCCTACATATGTGATGCATTGTGCCAGAACTAGGAAAGTTGGTTATGGGAAGGAGGATAGAGGGAGTAGTGTTTGTGGACGTTCGATTTGAACCTGCCCAAGTTAAAACTGACAGGAAAGACCTCTGCTGGAAGTTTGGTCCACATACGAACCGTTCGGCCAAAGAACGAATTCTCTCTGTAATGCGTGGTGCGATTCACTGACAACTCAACCACAAAAGGATGTGCCCTATGTGAAGAGCGGGTAGCTCGCAGAAATAAACGGTTATCCGGCACAAGCTCCCTTATTTCACCAGAACACATTCCGTTGTAGTATCGGTAGAACAGTGAAACACACCCCACGTAGCGTCGATGCTCCAGTGAGTCAATAGAGTTGGCTACCCTACTGTCACCGATGAGCTTCTTCGCTCTCTCTTGTACGCGGTCGAGCAACTTCAAAACAGACTTTCAAGCACCGGCCCATACATGAGAGTTGTATTCCATCTTTGGTCGGATGTAGGTGGTATATATATTGAGGAGATCAGTTGGGGTGAAGTATGTCTTACACCGTCTTAAAAAGCCGAGACACTTGAATGCTTCTTTTGAAATATGAAAAATGTGATCTGTCCATCGAACGTCACACTGTATTTTCATACCAAGAACATCAAGAGCTTCTGATTCCCCAATACCTATACCATCCATAAACACGGATGGCGCAGAACCTTCGACCAGCCGCCTATGCGTAAGGACGCAGCACTGCGTCTTATGAGGGTTAAAGTTAACCCTGTTCGCGAGGCCCCATTCGGAGATTGACACGAGATCACTTGTGAGTGACTCGTTCATCCTTTGTCTCCTGGCGTCAATCTCCTCCAGGCTTGGCCGGCTGGTGAAAGAGAAAGAATGGATAATGCTGCTATCATCCGCGAAAGAGTAGAGGGTTTGAAGTCTGACATAGAAGGTCATTTATAAAGATGAGGAAGAGAGTAGGAGATAGAACAGAGCCTTGCGGCACCCCTGAATTTACCTTGAACTCGTTTGATGAGACCCCGTCTATAACAACTCGTATAGTGCGGTCTCTGAGGAAGCTCGCTATGAAGCGACAGAAATCATCTCCGACACCAAAAGCAGTCAGTTTTGACAGTAGTGCATCATGCCACACTCTATCAAATGCTTTTGAGATATCTAGAGCCACCACCTTACTCTCGCCGAAATGGTGAATGGAATTGCACCATTTTTCTGTTAACAGAGCGAGCAGGTCTCCTGTAGAGCGAGCTCTGCGGAAACCATACTGCCGGTCGTTAAGTAAGGTGTTGGTCTCCAGATACCTTACCAGGTGGAAGTTGGTCATACTTTCCATGACCTTGGAAATTGCAGAACAGACTGCAATTGGGCGGTAATTTTCGGGGTATTGCGCCTCTCCCTTCTTAGGGATCGGCGTTACATTGGCTAACTTCCAACACATCGGAAATTTACCGGCATGGTACGATGCACTAAATAGCTTAGCCAATGGGCGCGCTAGCGTCGAAAAACACTGCTTCAAGACCAGTGTTGGAATGCCATCTGGCCCAGGAGACTTGTTTATGTTGAGATTCGCTAAAACCTTTTTAACTGCACGTGGTCGAAAGAATATTCTTGGCATAGTAACTGATACTCTTTTCACAACGGGCAATTGCTGATTGCTACCTGGCAAGCAAGAATTACCTGCAAACATCTCAGCCAAAAGGTTAGCTTTATCAACAGGTTCAGTGAATATTTGATCATCCCTCAAAAGAGTTGGAATTGATGAACTAGCTTTATCCTTTACTCTTTTAACGAATGACCAAAAGCTTTTACTACCTCTCGTGGCGGTAAGAACTTTAGCACGAAGGCGCTGCTCGTATAAAGCTTTTTCACGCCTTAGCACTCTGGCACACGAAGACCTCGCTTGTTTGCGCAGCGCATCAGTATTTGCGTTTTTGTTATTCCGCCAAGTACTGAATGCTTCCTCTCTGGATCTG
The DNA here is from genome assembly GCA_951800035.1 of Linnaemya tessellans. Lineage (NCBI taxonomy): Eukaryota > Metazoa > Arthropoda > Insecta > Diptera > Tachinidae > Linnaemya > Linnaemya tessellans. The sequence continues at coordinate 77,797,952 of OX637536.1, forward strand.
ATTGCCTCTTTGCAAGATTTATTAAACCAAGATTTTTTTTGGATGGGATGAAGTATTTCATTCCCAGCAAAATTATATTTCCAACCATTTCCGCCATTAAATCGATATTTTTATCAATTGGAAACGTAGTTTCCAATTGAAAGTACGATAGAATTCGGTGAGCTCTGCCCAACGAGCTTTTTCGTATACGTATTTGAAACGTTTCGTGGCTGTGGGTGAAACGTTTCGAAGTGCCGAGAACGAAAAAGAAGCGGAGATGATACAATGATCCGAATTACCGAGAGGTGCACTGACGTTCACTTCATACTTTTGAGGGTGTGAAGTTAGGAACAAATCAAGCGTATTTAGTTGGTGCCCTTCAACACACGGTATATGTGTTGGTTCATTCACTAGTTGCGCTAGGTGATTATGCGCGGCGAATAACTCAACATATTGGCCCTCTGAAGTTGTGTGGCTCGAATGGCGAAGCCACGATGAGTTGTGGACATTGAAATCACCAGCAATAACAATTTCACTGTCCGGACAACTTTCGAGGATTTTTGCTATAGAATCGGAAAGGGAATCGAAGCCCGATAAAGTTTGTTCCCTTCCCGCGTTTGGAATTCTATAAAGGAATCCGAAATGCAAACTATGTGCCCTGATCTTGAATTTAGCCCAAAGGCAGCTAAATTCTGGATCATACAAGCCTAGTGATTGCTGGCTTTGGTACACAACATCATTGCGTATATATAATGCAAGACCGCGATGGAAGTTAAAAAGGGACAGAAGTTGATACCCAGGCACATAAAAATCCTGTGGGTCAGCATCCTCAGATACCTGGTTTTCACTTAAGGCTAAAACATCCGGCCGATAGAGACAAACGTGAGCATAAACTGAGAAGAAGTTCGCTCTCAAGCCTCGTATATTGCAGAAGTCAATTCTGAATCTACCTGCCATGAAATAAGTCTAGGGAAATCCAAATAGTCGTCTATCTTGTTAATATTGATTCCAACGATGGTGATTACTGCTTTTCAGTGGCTACCAGGTGGTCAGTGCTATACCTTCACCACCAGGCAGCCAAACAGCAACCTCCAAGCCGGAATCAACAATACAAAATTATTATTGTTAGATAGGGGAGGGGGAGAGGCACAATCGCAGAAGTGGACATAAAAGCCCTGAGCTGGTCACTTTGTTCTACGGTGCCATCACTGTTACAGATGACCGTCACTGATTAACACAAAAAAAACTGCCGTTTATTTTCCTTCAATTTATTGCTATTGTGTTTTTGATGTTTTATTTGTTATTAAATTGTATCGATTTTTTTGTTTTCTTGTTTTAAATTTTAATTCTATTTTTTGATTTGATATTATTGGTATGTATGTTGTTTTTCTTTGTAAAATTATTTTATTTTATTAATGTGATTGTAGTTTTATGTTATATTGTTGTTCTTTTTTTGTTTCAACTAAACACAAAAAAAATTTTGGTAAATATAAATAACAAAACAGTAGACGTGCGGACTACAAAAAGAAAACGCGTGCGGACGGGACGAAGCACAAACACTCCAATTTCCCAACCCTGGAAGCGAAATTTTAATTTTCAAAATATTTTTTATCAATGCAAATCTTCATGAGGTATATCGTAGTTTTGTTTAAGAAAAACTAAAATTTTGTAATCAGTTTCGTTATTACATGTACTACAAAATATTGCATGTAACAAAAAAAAACTTTCATTTTCTCAACCCTGGAAGCGAAATTTTAACTTTTTGTTTGTCAGTGCAACGCTTCATAAGGTATAAAGTAATTTTTTTTAAGAAAAATTCAAAATTGTTAACCATTTTGGTCACTTTCATGTACTATTAAATATTGCACTTGTCCATCCCTGGATTCGAAATTTTATTTTTGAATGTTTGATTCCAATTTTGTTCTTCCTAAGTTATAAGACAGGCTTAGTTAGCAAAAAAAAAACATCAGTTGCCTGTTTGATTACTTTCACGTATAAAAAAAATGCAATTTCCCACCCCTGGAAACTAAATTCAATTAGAAAATTTTTTTTTTGACCAATGCAAATCTTCATGACATATAAAGAGGTTTTGTTAAAGAAAAACTTAACATTTTTAACAATTTTAGTTACTATATGTGCTACAAAATACGTAATGGGCCCAAACATTTTTTTTAATTTTCCATCCCTGGAATAAACATTTTTATTTTTTTAGTTTTTAATAGACCATTGGGGCTTCCCAAAGCACGAAATAGGCTTAATTTACAAGGTTCCAGCTGTGGAACCGTATTTCGGATCTTTCTGAATTTCAATACTCTATTTAAGTTCATTTCCAATCCAACGGTCCAAGAACGAAGTCTCTAGCTGTTCTGGGGGCTTGGGAAAACCGATTTCACGTACAGACAGACGGACATCGCGCAACCGTCATCGCTATTCATAAGGATCCAGAATATATATACTTTATGGGGTCCTATATTGATATCGAAGAAATTACACATGGAATGACAAACCTATATATACCCTTTCACTTTTTTGTGAAGGTTATAAAAATGTAGGAAAACTGCGTTTTTATATGAAAATTTCACTATTTGAAATTTTCGTATTATTTTACAATTTTCTATCGATATGCGAAATTTCATCTCAATCGGAAGTGCGCAGCTAAAGCGTATTTAAGTCCCCATCTATAACAACTCGTATATAGCGATCCCTGAGGAAGCTCGATATAAACCGAGAGAAGGTGTCTCCGACACCAAATGCAATAAGTTTGAACAGGAGTGCTCCATGCCACACTCCCACCACTTTACTTTTGCCAAAACGGCGTATGGAACTACACCAGTTTTCCTAAAGAAGGGCCAATAGGTCACCCATATAGCGGCCTCTGCGGAAACCATACTGGCGGTCGTTTAGTAAATTGTTGGACTCCAGATATTTCACAAGATGGAAGTTAAGCATAGTTCCCATCACCTTCGATATAGCAGATCATATTGCAATCGGGCGGTAATTTTCAGGGTTATTAGCCACTCCCTTTTTGGGGATTGGCGTTACATTAGTAACCTTCCAGCACATTGGAAATTTACCGGAGTGCTATAGTGTACTGAAAAGTTTGGCTAATGGACGTGCTAACGTCGAAGAGCACTGCTTCAGGACCAGTGCAGGGATTCCATCCGGCCCAGGAGACTTCCTTGTGCTGAGTTCCGCAAGAACCCTTTTAACTGCACGCGCTCGAAAAAATATCTTAGGCATAGTTACGGATACTCTCTCGAGCGCGGGGAGTGGTGGAGAGCTATCAGGCAAGTGACAGTTACTTGCAAATATTTCAGCCAATATATTAGCTTTATCAACCGGGTCAGTAAATATTTGGTCATTCCTCAAAAGAGTCGGAATTGAAGAACTAGCACTTTCCTTAACACTTTTGACGAATGACCAAAAACTCTTACTACCCCTGGGGGCAGTGGGAATTCTAGTGCGAATACGCTGCTCGTATAAAGCCTTTTCGCGTCTTAACACTTTGGCACACGAAGATCTTGCCTTCTTGCGTAGCAAATCAGTATAGGCATTTGTGTTATTACGCCAAGTACTGAATGCTTCCTCTCTGGATCGCAACGCATCTTTACATGCCTGGTTAAACCAAGACTTCGCCCTAGGTTTAACCGAAATTTGCTTACAGGGAATAAAAGCTTTCATCCCCAGTAGAATTGTGTTTTCAACCATTTTCGCCATAGAATCGACATCATTGTCAAGACAACATAGTTTCCAATTAAAATTCCGAAAGAATTCTTTGAGCTCGGCCCAATGACCCTTTTCGTAAATATATTTACTACGCTTCGTGGCTGCACGCGAAACATTGCGAAGTTTGGAGAACGGAAAGGTGGCGGAAATGGTGCAATGATCCGAGTTACCGAGAGGTGCATTGACGGTAACTTCATACTTTTCAGGATGTGAAGTTAGAAAAAGGTCGAGCGTATTATGTTGGTGCCCTTCAACACACGGAAATGTTGGTTCATTAACTAATTGCACAAGGTGATTGTGCGTGGCGAACAACTCAGCAAATTGGCCCTCTGAGGTTGTGTGGCTCGAATGGCGAAGGCAAGATGTGTTATGAACATTGAAATCGCCAGCAACAACAATTTCACTTCTCGGACAACTATCAAGAATCTTCGATATGGAGTCGGAAAGAGTATCGAAGCCATGTATGGTAGCATCTCTTTCCGCGTTTGGACTTCTATACAGAAACCCGAAATGTAAAAAGTGTGTACCGACTTTAAATTTAACCCAAAGACAGCTAAATTCTGCGTCAGACATGCCTAATGGTTGCTGGCATTGGTACACAACTTCATTACGTACATATATTGCAAGGCCCCTATGAAAAATAAAGAAAAGCGACAGTAGGTGATACCCGGGCAAATGAAAATCCTGTGGATCAGCATCCTCATGTACCTGGGTTTCACTTAAGGCGAAAACATTCGGCCGATGGAGACAAACGTGATCATATACAGAAGTCGATTCTAAACTTACCCACCATCACAAAATGAGAGAAAAAAAAACCGAAATCCAAACTCTAGATTAGCGAATACGATGCAATGACAACAACTGCAGTGACCATTCACTAGCCAGTGTTATGCCTTCACTAGTGAATGATCCAGCCGCTATCAGTACACCGCACCAATAAAATAGAGTTTTTATTTATTTATGGGAAGTGGGATGGGAGGCGCATAACACTGCAGAAACACAGGTCATAAAAGCCCTGGTCTGGTCCACTTCCATTTTCCCATAGTGGCTCATATTGCCAACACTGGTATGGGGTGTCGACATTGATGGTGAGGAATGCACTGTTTATTGCTTGTTGTTTTTTCATGTTTGAGTTATTGATTTTGTATTTTATTATTGCAATAAGTTTTAAGTTGAAGTTATTTATTGTTTTAATTTAAGATTTGGTGCGCCCGTATATAAAATTTTATTTATTTGTTTTTCTTTTTTTTCTATTGATTGGAATTTCTGTTCCTTATATGTTTGTGTTTATTTTATTTTTTTGCCTATATGCTTTCACTTATTTATTTAATTTGTAATTTTCTTAAATAACTAAAACACAGCCCGGACTGACAGACATAAACACGAAAAACGTGTTAACGGCACGAGAGACAGAACACTATCTGTTTTATCTGGATTAATAACTTTAATATATGTAGGTATTTGTAGTTCTTATACTTTAATAATTAATAAAGGATTATTAAATTTTATAGCATCAATGGCTTTATGATGATTTTTATTAAGATCATCAAATATATAGTATGTAGCTGCGCCTCAATCTTTAAATATATTAGGGGGAATTTTTTTACTTAATAGAATTGTTAGATTATCTTGAGTATCTATATTAATATCAATAATATCATTTTTTAGTGCGGGTTATACTTTATATTTATACGCTTATAGACAACATGGTAAAATTTTTAGTGGATCTTATGCTTTTATTCGGGAGTTTTTAACTTTGTTTTTGCATTGATTTCCTTTAAATTTATTAATTTTGAAAAGTGATATACGTATGTTATGGTTATATTTAAATAGTTTAAAAATATATTGATTTGTGGTATCAAAGATAAGATAATTTCTTTTTAAATCAGATATTGTAGCCCTTTTCATGCCCTTGAAGATAATATAGGTCATTTGATGGCACAAATTCTGGTTTTGGAGTTGTAGGTCAAACAGTGAGGTTTCGAAAACAGTTTTTGGAAAGTTTTTTTCGAAACAATAACTGCACAGCGAAAATTTAATGATGCTAAATTGTAGCCCTTTTAGGTGATATAGGTCATTTGATGGCACAAAATGTATGTCTGGGAGATATAGGCCAAAAACTGTTTTTTGATTTTTTTTAGAAACACTATATTTGATAGAAAAACTAATGGTTAGAAAATGTGGCATTTGTTTTTTCCTTTCAGATGGTGTAAGAGGTTTTTTCTGTATCTTATCTGATTTAACAGTTATAAGCCAAAAACTAGTAAAGTGTATTGAAAATGGAAGAAGTTTGTTGGAGAGCTAATTATCCATAAAAATACGCCATAGATAACCAACCAATATTAGATTGTTGCCGTATAAAGGTGGGCACACACTTCGTTCTTTTGAACAGTTTTAACCGAATGGGTAAAACTGTACGGCTTAACACGTACAACGACCATGCACACACACTATACGTTCTTTTCTTCTTCGCAAAAATCCAAACAAAACAAAAAAATGTCTGCAAATGTATAAACACGCGAATCAGCAATTTTAACATATTCAGTATTTTACTGTGGCAAAAGCTGTCCTTCTTTACTGTTTGGCCCACATAAAATCATCTTTAAACGAACACGTGTGAAAATCGACGGTTAAAGTCAAGACGCGACAGATTTTTTGCAAGTTTGAACCGTACGGTTAAAACGACTATGTCCACACGGTGAAACATTTGCTGCAGAAACATTGTGTTTGTTGATGAGAGGCGAAAGACGAGTGGAAAAGGGTACGGTGTTTCATGTAAATGAAACATTTGTTGAGCACGCCATTCTCCGTCAAAAAATTAAAAGAAGAAGAAAGAGAAAACGAATATAATATATGTATGCTGCAAAACAAATGTTTAAACCGTGTGGACACGAATGCAGCTTCAAAAGGGAATTAATAAATGTTTCTGCAGCAAATGTTTCATCGTGGCATAGCCAACTGCGCAAAAAGAACGATGTCTGTGGGGCCCTTAACAGCAGCATCCTCCTTCGTCGGTCCTGTAGCAAAAATTAGTCGGCGAAGTAAAAAGGTAGCTACAAGGTGAATCTTTCACTTTACTGAGCGTTTTTAGCTCTTTTCTTTCATTTGTTTCACAGAGCATTTTTAGCTCTTTTCTTTCAGTTGTTGCAGTTGATTCAGTGATTCAGTTGTTTCTTTTGTTTCAGCTGATTCAATTGCTTCAATTCAAGGCGAATTCGCCTTGTTTCAATTGCTTCATTGAATCTGTCTCTTTCAGTAGCTCTTTTCAATGCTTGTATGTCAAAATCTATATGAGAAAACGGATTTAATTCACTGAGTACAGATAAACAAATGGTGTGGTGCCTTATATTATTAGAGTTGCCAGAGTTGGTGCACCATTACCACTTTTATACGCACGTCTTAGACTATATCCACACGACGAAACATTTGCTGCAGAAACATATATTAATTCCCTTTTGAAGCTGCATTCGTGTCCACACGGTTGAAACATTTGTTTTGCAGCATACATATATTATATTATATGCAGAAGCGGAGAATGGCGTGCTCAACAAATGTTTCATGAAACACCGTACCCTTTTCCACTCGTCTTTCCCCTCTCATCAACAAACACAATGTTTCTGCAGCAAATGTTTCTCCGTGTGGACATAGTCTTATTTGCAAATAGAAAAGAAAAATGTTGCCGTATAACTTTTTTATTGGAACTCATTAACGCAATTAAGACTATGTCCACACGGTGAAACATTTGCTGCAGAAACATTGTGTTTGTGGATGAGAGGGAAAAGACGAGTGGAAAAGGGTACGGTGTTTCATGTACATGAAACATTTGCTGAGCACGCCATTCTCCGCTTCTACATATAATATAATATATGTATGCTGCAAAACAAATGTTTCAACTGTGTGGACACGAATGCAGCTTCAAAAGGGGATTAATCAGGCATGTTCCAGAAAAGTAAAAGTAAATGAAGTTGAATTTTTTAAATTTTTATTTTTGATTTTCTGCAAAACTAATAGTTTGCTGTTACATTTTTCAGTTAGAAATGAAAAATTATTTAAAACGCATAAGGAAATTATAGCAAAAAAACTAACAATTTTGGATAAAATGAATAAATGTTTCTGCAGCAATTGTTTCATCGTGTGGACATAGTCTAACAAGTCGTGAATAACGATACTATTTGCAAATAAAAAGTAAGACGTTGCCACTTCATGAACGGCAAAAACTTTTGGTGCATTTTGTTGAGATATTTGTGCAATAAATATTTTCTTTTTTTATTAATTGCATTGCCAAAAATATTATTGTTTTCGATTTTGCCATTTTAATTTTTTTATTAATTTTGTTACTTCTATAAACATGTGTGTTTGATGTGTAAACACCTATACGCTGGGAGGTAAAAATATTTTTCACAATACAATCACAAATTTAGAGTAAGATCAAATCGGTGTGAGCTGTATATGAGTGTATTGGTGTAATCATACGGACAACAATAAGTATAGAGAAACTTAACAGCTGCATTGAAATACACTCAGCATCATCTAGTGTGTAATAAACTTGTGTCCAACTAGCTCATTCACTCAGTTTTGACAAGAACCTCTGATCAAACACATTTAAATTACATAGGATTGATTATAGGTTCCTGTCAAAACTAAGCGGATGAGCTAGTTGGACACAAGTCCTGTGTGCAATAGTTGTAGTCGTACATTATGTTATCGTACGCAAATAAAAACAAATAAAGAAAATGAGTACAAAAAGATTTAATTTTAATAACTTTCAAAAAGATTTTTTGTACTTTTAATAAGAACTTTACTAAAACAAAACAGAATAAGGAAAACAAAAAAACTAATCTTGCGAAACTAAAAGTCTTCTTCGCCTTTGAGATTGTCATTCAAACGGACAACAAGAAGTACAGAGAAACTTAGCCGCTGCATATTGGCACCATCTAGTGTGTAATAGTAGCTACTAATTTTAATTAACATATTATTGTGCTAGCGCTTTACAGTTCGAAAGCCATTGCTGTAAAATAACTACAAGCGGTACATTTCACTAAACAGGTGATTAATAGCGTTTTAATTACTAGATGTTTACACATCTCCCTGTGATCGAACTCACACTGTTTTTTATAGCAGCTTCAAAGCAAAATATTTAAAAGACCCAAATCGGGTTGATTTCTATTATTGTAGTAAGGCTAACGATCAGTTAAATATTTATCCAGTAATTACTTATGTTCAATTAATGAATTTACATATTAACGAAAAAATAAAAGGCATAGTTGGTTGTTGTATTAGCTACTCTGATTCTTTCACTTCCTTTCATGACATTTTTATTTCATGAATTATGGATGAGCTAAGGAATCAATTGAGCTAAAGAATCAACTGAGGTAGTGAATGAAATGAATGCATTAATTCAGTAAAGTGAGCGGAGCGGAAAAGAGCGCCCACTCAAAAAAGCTGTTTTGTACAACTATACTGCATATGTAGGGGTCATCCCCTGAATGCTGGTCCGATATAAAAAAATGATTTTTTGACACTTACAGTTAGCTAATGTCATATATATATATATATATATATATATATATATATATATATATATATATATATATATATATATATCTATATATATATATATATATATATATATATATATATATATATATATATATATATATATATATAAAGAGAGCTACCAAATTTACTTGATTGTGGAAACAATAATTTACTTATTTTAATATATATTTAAACAAATCTTGGTTTTTGGCAAACATACATAAAGGAGAATTTAGCTCATTGTAAAATATCAATCCCATTACAAAAAATAATAACAATTAATAAAGCCAACCTTCTGCATAGAAACATATTTTCATTCTTGGTAATTTTTGACTATGTAATGACCGAATAAACAGGGGCCGAATTACGGCATTCGATATCGATCGAAATTTGTATTTAAATTGTATGGAAATTTCGATCGATATCGAATGCGGTAATTTGGCCTCAAGTCTCCTGATGATTTTATGCAAGGTTGTGTTTTGACCGTTAAAAATATTGCATAGTTTTAAAATGTAGTACAATTATTGTGGTGACGCTGCTGGAAGCAAGGCTTAGGTGTATTCTTGCTTCTGTGTTCCTTACACTTCTTTTTGCTTATGTATTTAAGTTCATTAATGTTTCTTTCTCTCCTTTTTACAGGACTTGATATACTACTGAATAAAGTTTTTTTTATGTATTTGCAAACTTGTAATTTGTTATATAATTTTTTTTGTGAACTATGTTATGTTTATCTTTCTCTAGTACATTTATTTTAGATGCATATAGTGTTTATCGATGTCTTAAGATGACCTGTTCTTTATTAGTTCTTTCCAAGGACATAATAATTCGAAAGAGTTCTATTTAAACAAAGTTGTGTACATTTACGACCGCTATTATATATTTTCTTTACGTTTTAGCGATGTTTGTTTACTAAGCTGCTTTTATGTTCTGCTAGTGTCAAAAGCATTGATGCAGAATATCAAAGATGTTTTTCTTGATCCTGTACTAAGATATTTTTGAGAAATGGAAAATTTTCAAACAAACAAAATGTTTTTTGTATTGTACTAATGAGATGACATGATAGTTAGGAATTTCGTGCACTTGAACGTGGCGACTATATGTTCAGTATATGTATATGAATTTTCGCAAAAGATATTATGAAAAACTTTGACTGAAATATATTCCGAACTCGTTTTAAATATTATGAATATGGGAGATAGAATTTAACTTTTAGCGTTCTGCACTTTTTTCTCTCCCTAGAAATTGCATATATTCCTGGACGTTTTTCGTTTATCTTTCCTACTCTGCGCAATATACACATAAACTTCAAGTAAACATGTTCTTCTGTCAGTTTATTAGTTTCGTTCTTGTAAATGCAAACGGTAAAGCCAAAGAGAATTGAAAAAATGTCTGCTTTTCAATTTCTTGCCAAATTCAGTTCTATTGCTTACATCAATACACGATTTATTGCTCTTGTGGTCGCGTAATAAGGGTTAATTTATAATATTTTTGGCTAAAGTCGCTGGAATACCCACTAAATGCTTTTTAAAGTTTTTGCTTAATTAACATCACTGCTAACAATTACATACATCAAACTGACGTTCAGAGTAATTTCCATAATAAAAATTGATTAAGATGTAAATTTTCCTGGAAATTAAAACGAAAAATATATAAAGCTAATAAAATTAAGTGTATCTACATTAAGTGTATTTATTAATTCTGCCTTGAATCTACCGAGTTTCGTTTACATTAAAAAGTTTTTCATCGGTTTTGAACCAGAAAATTAAATACACTGCTGTTGCTGCCGACTACTAAAAAATACGAAGTGAGTGTTGATACGCAGCTAACTGGAAAAAAAGCAATAAATATTTTAGTTTGAACTCGTTTCAAACGCACAACCTTTCATTTTATATATGTATATATGAAGATTTGAAAATTATATGTTGTATATTAAAAATAATTTGCCAAAAATTAAGAATTATAATCCAAGTTGATTTGCTGCTAGCGTCACCTTGAAATATTGTTCTTTAGCGGCCTGTGCTGTTGGTGAATTGTGTAGATATATACGTATGTATATACACAAGTATACATTTAGAACATTTCCGTCAGGAAAACTAAATTGCATGTGCGATTCTGTTTTGAATAGTTTGCTGTTTTATGTACATAGCTTCCTCATAAGTGTATTGGATTATACGTTGTTTATGCGGATGTGAGTGAATTGTGCAAATTGATGGGTGTTGGAAAAATATTGCTAAAAGCAAAACGCACCGAATATCAATTTGACAGGTAAGAATTATATGAGCAAAAGAAAAATAGCGATAGTTAAAAGGAGGACAGAACACATTTTCACCAACATTGTGAATGCTCCATTTTTTTTATTCTATAGGTTTTACGGTTTCATAATAAGCTAAACAATGAAAATTTGCCAAATAGTCAACTCGAAATAATATATATTTTCCCTTTTTCTCTGTACTCAAAACTCATTTGTGGGGTTGCATTTCACTGACGTTTAATATATCATTGGATGGATGCGTGCGTTCTGTACAAATCATGCTCTTGGTCTTACCCAACTTCATCTTCATATTTCCAAAGGTCGTCTGTCACAAAAAAAGAAAAAAAAACAAAAGAAAATAAATCAACAAAAGCTGGCAAAAAAGATTAATTTACAAATACTAGATACAAGAAACGAAAATAGAATAACCACTGTGGAAGACTAACAGCAAGAATATACATAAATTCTTTGAGAATTATTATATACAAAGAATATAAAACGCTATTATTTTAGTTCTGCTAAAAAGTAAGCACAGTAAGAACGGCTTTAAGTGTGACAAACAAAAGATGGAAATTGAGCCGGATCAATCGATGGAAGCTATGGATATACAAGAAATCGATTCTTTGCCCGGAGCTGAAATGCAACATCAACACCATCTAAATAAACTACACTTGCCACCAAACGCGGGCGACCAACAGCTGCCCAATGAAAATGGGAACGTTCCGCCACAACAGCTTTTAGCTGAGTCTGGTTCACCTTATACCAACGAACAGGAAATGACGGCTATGGACGATGGCCCGAAGGTGGATGAATTTCGTTCTGAAGCCACTTTTTCGTATACGGTCGAGAACATTCGTACAGTTAAGTCTCAGCAACTTTCGCCACCAGTCTACGTTCGCATGTTGCCGTGGAAAATAATGGTTATACCAAATGAACGAGCAGTGGGCTTTTTCTTGCAGTGTAACGGAGAAAATGATTCACCATCCTGGTCTTGTAATGCTATAGCCGATCTAAGACTTAAAAGCCATAAGCCGGGTGCAAAGCCATTTTCACGTATGCGCATCAAGCATCTTTTTTATGCAAAGGAAAACGATTATGGTTATTCAAATTTCATTACTTGGACGGAACTTCAAGATCCTGAAAATTGTTACGTCCATAATGATGCTATTACTTTAGAAGTCTTCGTTCACGCCGATGCCCCTCACGGCGTATTGTGGGATTCGAAAAAGCATAGTGGTTATGTGGGACTAAAAAATCAAGGTGCCACATGTTATATGAACTCCCTCCTACAAACTCTATATTTTACTAATCAACTGCGTAGAGCCGTCTATAAAATTCCCACTGAAGCTGATGATAGCACTAAATCAGTTGGACTTTCCCTACAGCGCGTCTTCCACGAGCTGCAGTTTAGTGACAAACCAGTCGGCACTAAAAAGCTAACAAAATCATTTGGCTGGGAAACGCTAGATTCGTTCATGCAGCATGATGTTCAAGAATTTCTACGCGTTCTACTCGATAAGCTGGAATCGAAAATGAAAGGTACAAACTTGGAAGGTACCATTCCTGGTTTGTTTGAAGGTAAAATGTCTTCATACATCAAGTGTAAGAATGTCGACTACAATAGCACTCGCTATGAGACATTTTATGATATTCAACTAAATATTAAGGATAAAAAGGATATTTATGAATCATTTCAAGATTATATAACTCCAGAAACATTGGAAGGAGATAATAAGTATGATGCTGGCGTTCATGGACTGCAGGTAAGCTATTAGTTTTTTACAAGATAAGTTGCTACAAAGCATTATTTTTTATTTATATTATATTGCTCTTAAATATAGAGATAAGGGGATAAGGAGAAGGATTTTTGATTATTCTTGGCTTAAATCGAAGTAGTGCCTTAATATTGGCTAGACATGATCGTAGTGAACAGTAATATGAAATGTTAATAGTTTTAATAAATTCACTACAAGACAACGCGTGTTTGTGACGGTTAACATATTTTAAGACATTCTCAATGTCATAAAAAAATCTGATAAGCTAATCACATTATTTGAAAACAAGCAATTATTGTCTTTAACTGTTTCATTGAATACCTTACAAAAAGGACTTACCTAGATTCTAATTGGCTGTTTGTGTGTAGTGGGTTTTTCACGCTAGCTTAAATCTAAAATTTTTAACCTTTGCAGTTACAAAGGTTATAATCAAATAAAAAAATTTAACGAAAAAGGTACTTAAGCTAAAATTTCTAAAATACAGCAATTTCCGTAATTGCACTTGACTTCTGTATGTTGAGAGATGGTCCAAATTATTGTAAACAATACAAAAAATTTTAATCGACATTTTTAGAGGTTATGGATAGATATGTTGGAATATTTCATGTGGTTTTCGCCATCAGGAGTAATGTTTTGCTAATGAAGAACTCGAAAATTACACATGAGCCCCAAATTACACATTAAAAAATACACATGCTTTTCATTTTTTATTTATTTGAACATAAATAACAATTAAACATAGAATATACAAATAATAAAAAATAATTTATTTATGTCGGTATATACTAAAGAGAAAATAAAAAGTTTGTGGTTAAATATGTACTAGTATACAAATGTTTCGCTGTATGTATATTCGATGAGATGATAATTTTCATAAAAGGAAAGTGAAACACAATGATTTAAAATTCTAGAATCAAATATTGAGGTAAGAATTCTCCCACTTTATTTATAAATTGAAATATATATACCTTGTAAAGGTGATATAAATTTGTATCGAAGACACTAAGGGCCATTATTACAACTTAAAGTTATTTAAAAGTAAGATTTTATCAGACGTATAAAAAGATTTCTATTATTGCAAATTGGATTTAACTTACCAGGTAGGACAAACTTACCTGTAATTTATCGCTCACTTTAGGTTAAAGTAAAATTTTGCAAACGATAAAGTTTTTATACGTCCGATAAAATCCTACTTTTGACTAACTTTAAGTTTAATAATGGCCCTAAGTATACTAAGTGTAAATTTTGGTATCCAGAAAGTAAATAATTTAAAAAATATATATTAGAATTTACCAAAATGGTACAACACTTAAATACTGTTACCGGTTCACTTGCTGAAAACATAAAGCATTCCAAAAAGGATGAATTAAGCCTTATTAAAATTTAAGACACAGTAGAACTGGTTTTAATGACTTCGTATGTAAACACCACCTTGCAACAACAAATAAGTTGCCATTAAATAATTATAAAATGAGTCATTAAGGACTTTTGATGATCGGATACAGTATACAAATTGTAGAGTTATTAAGGACTCTTGTGGACTGTATAAATATTATGTAGTATTTTTTTTTAATGTGGATCATTAAGGATCCCTGTTGCTTTATTAAATAATTTTGTTGAGTCATGAGGGACTCCTGCTGAGGTCAGAAAGGACCTATAAAATTATATTAAATATATCTTTAATACATTAAATAATACGGCGACTACCCCGATATAACCCATCCAAAAATAGCATAGTGAGCAAGCGGAAGCCCTGGACTGGAGTGGATCCGACTTTTAAATATTAATGGCACGACTACGGGCCCTAACACCAAAGTGACATTACCCGAATGATTGAAATAGGGGTCTGTCAATTGAAGCCCTGCGAATGCTTCTAAAATGGTGTCCGGAAGGGACGAAGACGGCGTTTTGATTCCCAACATTTTCCTAACTTTCGCTGTAATGGAAGTTCTTTGTTCGGAATCATTAATGTATTCAATTCACAGGCGACAATATTGTTCACCATTGATAGGAAAAAGTGGGAATTGGAAATTTTTAACAAACTTTGCATATGGACCGGTATTTTCAACCGGGTAGCGCTTACTTTAAATCGTAGTGTGGGAGAGAAAGATACCGATTGCCGAATAGACAGAACGGGGCTACTTGAGAGCACTTTCGGCTTGGATTTCCGAGTGGTTTTCTTGTCTTCATGTAACAACGAGTGGTGGTGTTGTTCACAAAATTTACATTTTCCTGTTTATTGTTGTTGTTTCAGTCTATGGTTAGTTAGTTAGTTTAGTTTCTTTATTAGTATCAAAAATACTTTTACAACCAATTACATCTTGAATTATATAACAACTTTTTACAAACAAATGAATTTGAATTCTGATGTATATTTACCAAAATTTGAAATATGATGTGTACATAGGTTTTTACAAACAAACGAATAAATAAATTTATAATTAGTTGAAACTATTATAAATATATTAATTTTATACGTGCTGATTCTTTTCCCAATTTTTACAGAAAAGTTCAAAATTGATTATTGAGGGGTTTTAACTAGTTCCTATGCGCATTTCACTGGGTCTAGTACAGATCATCAGGGAACCTTTACCCTACATTTCTTAGAATAGCTAGAGGTATTATTTTAAACTTCGACTCAATTGCATCAGAAGCCAAAACAAATATCAAAGCTATAACAAGAACAAAATTCAAAATGAGGTTTAATTATCGTATTATAGATGGTTATTGCAGTAGTGGTGGATACCAGAGATCACAGAAATGTACAAAAAAATTTAATGTACACATTTAATACAATGTACACCTTGAATACACTATAGACATTGTCTTTCTTTCATCGTGTACACCTTCTACTTGTGTATAACTATGACTGTACTCGTGTACATCTCGTGTATATGCTTTTTTAATTGAAACTGGTGGGTATGTATAATATTTTCAGTGTTTGCTTTTACTGCGCACACACGTTAATTTTATGAAGTTACAAAACAAATACAATGTTATCATCTCCGCAAGTGTAGTCTTCTTGTAGGGTACGTAATGATATTTAACGGTCAAGATACAACCCTGCAAAAAATAGGTCTGTCTGCGTACTTTTCCAGTAGCAAATACTCAGTAACTTTTTTTTTGGGAGAGTAAGACCAATTTTACTCTGTCGGCTGAAAATATCTGAAAAAGTACGCAGAGAGCATCCAGTAAAATCTTGCAAGAAAACAGCTGATCGGTTAGTAAACGATTGAAAAAACAAAGCAAAAGAATTTTAGCATATGTGTACGCAAAGTTTGTCTCACAAAGTTCTGCTGGTCATCACGGTCGCACTGTATATTTGGACGTTTCTAGCACGAAGTAAAATGTTTTGTTAATTATAATTTATTATAAACGTTAAAAATCAACACAATTCTAACTACTTGCCTCTGCATTGTTAAATTCCAATTTTTATTTTTGTTTCACAAAAATTATTTCATTCAAACAGTAAATAAAAACAGCTGTTCAAACTAGTTGCAAAATCTTGCAAGCAGAAATTCCAACTGTCAAAAAATTCTCTTTTTGGATCTCTCGCTGCAAGAGATTTGGAGTACGCAGACAACATTTTGCAAGATTTTGCAACATTTTGCACAAAATAATGCAAAATATGTGTACGCAGACAGACCTAATATCTGAAGAGTTGCAATGACCTGTTTGTTCGGCCATGAACGAACCCAAGTGAATTGAAGTTGTTATCAGTACTGCTGAGCCAAAACGGCTCAGTAAAGTAACCGGCTCACTTCGTTCAGTGTACTGATTCGTTCAAATTGACCCGTTCCTTCACGAGCGACACAGCTCTATTGTACAGGCAAGCAAAAGTAAAAAGGAAAAGATTAAATTTAAAGATGTTTTACATATACCTGATTTATACATAAATTTACTCTCAGTATCGAAAATTGTTCAAAATGGTTATATAGTTCAATTCAGTAAGCATGGTTGTAAAGTTTTAAATAGCTATGGAAATATAATCTTAACGGGTGACCTTGTAAATGGTATGTTTTGATTGAATGTAGCTAAAGATAATGCGTTCGTATCTGAAATCAAAACTAAAAAAGGCTGATTTATGGCATGCACGTATTGGTCATGCTAACAGTGAAGCTTTGAAATATATGAATTCTGGATCTGTTTTAGGGGTGAAATGTCATGCAGTAAAAAATAGCTGTATCACATGTGTAAAAGGTAAAATGTCTAGATTACCATTTAAAGATAATGGAAGAAGAGCCACACAGCTGCTGGAACTTATACACACAGATCTTTGTGGTCCTATAGAAGTTGAATCTATAAATGGTTCAAGATACATTCTTATATTTATTAACGATTATAGCCGGAAAGTTTTTCCCTATTTTATAAAATCAAAAGATGAAGTTCCCGAAAAATTTCTAGAGTTCAAAAACAATGTCGAGAATCAAACTGGTAAGACTATAAAAATTTTAAGGAGTGACAATGGTTCAGAATACTGCAACAATTGTATGACGAACATAATGTTAAAAAATGGAATCGAACATCAAAAGACAGTTCCATATAGTCCACAGCAAAATGGTATGTCTGAGCGAATGAATAGAACAATTATTGAGAAAACAAGATGTCTCTTGATTCATTCCAAATTACAAAAACAACTTTGGACTGAAGCATCTAATACAGCGGTACACTTAAAAAATCGTACTCCAATCAAAACGCTCAACTATCTGGTACCTGAAGAGATTTGGTCAGGTAAAATCCTTGTTTAAAATATTTAAAGGTTTTTGGATGTAAAGCACTAATTCATATTCCAAAGGAGAAGAGAAAGAAACTTGATCCAAAAGCAAAAACTGTAATATTTGTTGGATATTGCACTCACACAAAAACTTATCGTTTTTATAATCCCGAAAGCAATAAAGCAGGGATTTCCAAAAATTTTTTGGTTGTGTAGTAGTGAGTACCAGAGAGTAAAAAAATTTAGAGAATACATTCATTTACAGCCGAAATAAAATGTTAGTAATATATTTTATAAGTTGTATAACACAAAGGTACAAAATTAAAATTTTTTTGTGTTGATAAAAAATTTGTAGCAATTCTTTACCAATTCAATGTCGCTGATTTTAAAACTGCACTTTTTTTAAAGAATTTTATGTTTTAAAAATTCATAAAAAGTAAATATTGCACGCAAATCACAGCTGATAGAAAAAAAAGTGCAGTTTTAAAATCAGCGACATTGAATTGTTAAAGAACTGCTACAAATTTTCTATCAACAATATTTTTTAAGTGCCATCATAAAGTTTTTTCTGTTAACCTGAAACAAAAATATGTATTTGTAGTGGTATGCACAATATTTTTTGAGTGTAAGCTGAAACAAAATAATATAGCATCCGCTAGACATGTACACTTGTCGAAGTCACATCGACGACTGAATTGAAGAGTATAAAAATATGTGTTAGTAGTGGTGTACACAATTGTGCAAAGAAATGGAAATCCCTGCAATAAAGTAACATTGAGTAGGGATGCAAAGTTTGTAGAAAATGAATTTTATGAAGGCAAGTCAGATAATGATAATTCGAATTTTCTAATATATTCCGGATGTGATACAGTGGGGGAAATTGAAGCTTCTAATGACGAACAGTTACAAGAAAATATTGAGAAAAATATTGTTGAAAATATTAACTTGGAAGAACCACCCCAAAGTATTGAAAGTACACAAAAGAATGATTCATCATCTGAAGAGTAGACTTGTACCGAACTCTTTCATTAGCTCGTTTTTGACAAGAACCTATGATCAAACCCATTTAAATTACATTGGTTTGATTGA
Source organism: Linnaemya tessellans (assembly GCA_951800035.1). Classification (NCBI taxonomy): domain Eukaryota; kingdom Metazoa; phylum Arthropoda; class Insecta; order Diptera; family Tachinidae; genus Linnaemya; species Linnaemya tessellans. Next base: position 77,817,024 of record OX637536.1, read on the forward strand.
AGGTTCTTGTCAAAAACGAGCTAATGAAAGAGTTCGGTACAACTCTACTGAAGAGTATTTTTCGGATGAAACAAGTGCTATACCTTTTGAAGGTTTTGAAAATGAAAGTTTAAGCACAAATAATTATGAAACTGGAATCACTTCACCACAGTCCACTAGGAAATCTACAAGAATACGAAAATCAGTATAAAGGTACGGCTTTGGATGCAATTTAGTATATGCAGAACAAGAACCTAAAACTGTAAAGCAAGCTCTTGAAAGTAAACACAAAGATAAATGGAAGGCAGCCATGCAAGAAGAACTAAGTGCTCTTACTGAAAATAGTACTTGGGAAATTACAAGTCTTCCGAAAGGAAAAATAGCAATAGAAAATAAATGGTGTTTTAAAATTAAAAGAGACTCAAACGGCAATGTTGAGAGATATAAAGCACGACTAGTAATAAAAGGATATTTACAACGATACGGAATCGATTATGAAGAAACATTTTCTCCAGTAGTAAGGTACTCTTCAATACGTGTTTTACTGGGTTTAGTACAATACAATTTGGAAATAGATCAAATGGATGTTGTCACAGCGTTTTTGCAGAGTGAACTCCATGAAGAAATATACATGAAGATTTCTGAGGGGCTCAATGCAGATAGCAATAAGGTATGTAAACTTAAAAAATCCTTATATGGTCTGAAGCAAGCAAGTAGGGTGTGGAATAAGAAGCTGGATAATACACTTAAGTAAATGGGTCTAACTCAATCAAAAACAGAACCTTGTATTTACTATGAAATAAACGATTATGAAAGAACGTACGTTTCAGTATATGTCGACGATATATTGATTTTTACAAACAACTCTAAAAGAAAACTATATATAAAAAATAGTTTATCAAACAACTTTAAAATGAAGGACATTGGAGAGGCAAACTACATTCTTGGTATGAAGATTACTAGAGATCGAAAGAAAGGAAAACTATGGTTGGATCAAGAACTTTATTTAATTTTGAAAAAATTTAATATGCTTGATTCTAAACCTGTTGCAACACCGTTAGATGTAAACCAAAAGATTTCTAAAGAAATGTGTCCTAAAACAAAAGATGAAATAGAAGAAATGAAATTAATACCATATCTGGAGGCAATTGGAAGTTTAATGTTTGCTGCACAAATAAGTCGTCCTGATATTTCGTTTGCAGTAGGAGCTTTATCGCGATACAACAATAATCCAGGCAGAGCTCATTGGCAATCCGTAAAACGTATAATGAGATATCTGAGAGGTACTACACATTATAAGCTAGAATTTTTGAAAGATCAGAACAAATACATAGAGGGGTTTTCAGATGCTGATTGGGCTGGTGACGTTGATGACAGAAAGTCAACATCAGGCTATATTTTTAAATTTCAAGGAGGTTGTATATCTTGGAATTCTAAAAAGCAACAAACAACTGCACTTTCCACAACAGAAGCAGAATATATGGCATTATCGGTTGCAGGTCAAGAAGCCTTATGGTTGAGATCGTTATTTAATGAACTTGGTACACTGTCATCTGTAAAATTAAAATGTGATAACAGGAGCGCAATTAATTTAACTCAAAATAATACATATCATTCTCGATCAAAACACATTGATATTCGCCATCATTTTATGAGAGATCTTGTTGCAGAAAAGAAAGTCATGATTGAATATATTAGTACTGAAGAAATGGTTGCAGACATCTTTACAAAATCATTGACAAGTTTTAAGCATTATCGTTGCTGTAAAAATATGCATATAGGCGCTCAATCTAGTGAGGGTGTTGAAGATTAAGAGTGAACGCCAATATTATATACTTTAACCAAAATGTTTTACTTTGAAATCTAATATAATTTGTATTAAATGTTATTATTGAAAACAAAACTTTTCTTTATTCTTTGTCGAACTTTCAAACTAACAATAATACCCCTGACATCTGGTATAAAATAGAAATTAGTTTTTTGGGTTGGGGTGCACTAAATTAGGCAAGCGAGCATATTTATAAATGAATTCACGTACTAAAGCATTCTTAGGCCAAAACTCTTGACTAAAAGCACAATTACTTTCGGCACAATTATAGTATATATACATATATATATATATATATATATATATATATATATATATATATATATATATATATATATATACATATGTATATATATGTATATATATATGTATATACATATATATACATATGTATATATATATATATATATATACATATATATACATATGTATATATATATATATATATATATATATATATATATATATATATATATATGTATATCTATACATACATACACATGTACGAGGGCGGATTGCTATTGAGTTTCCTGGCGCTAGATGGCAGATAGAGTTAAGATCAGGGGGATATTTTATTGATTTTATAGCAACTTGTTCCAAATACCTTACAACTTGTGCTAACTACCGTATGAATGTTGCAATAGAACAACAATAAAACAGGTAGTTTTATCCTACAATAATACAATCGGTCGAATTGCCTTTACATAATTTATTCGCATATGAAATCAAGAAACTTATTTTAGTTACTTTCATATTGAGTGTGCTTTGAACAATAAATATAACACGCCAAATTACAGAGTTAGCTCAAAACCTTTTAATTAACTTTAAAAATCTTGGATGTAATATGAGCATGAAAGTATATACACTATTTGGACAATCATTTAGACAAGTTTCCTGAAAATCTCGAAGCGAAGAACAAGGAGAACATTTCCATCAAGATTAAAGTTGATGGAATATAGAGGAACGAGCATATGATGGCACATTACTGTTGGAATATTAAAGGAGAGTGTCCTGATTGGAGAAAATTTAAAATTTAAAAGCTTCTAACATGTGAAATAATGTGTAATGAAGCGTAATTAAATGCTATGAATTAAATGTTCCTTTGTTTTTTAATAAATAAATAAAATGTTTTTAATTCCTTTCCCTTTAAAAAATAAGTATCCAGATTTAACCATAGTACCGAATATTGAACTCAGATTTACTTTTAGCAGCACCAAAATCATGACACATCTGTGTTTTATCGAAATATGTCGTAAATTTTTAATTTTTCGTCCGATGATAATAATTTAACGCTTAGTGAGTTTGAAACAAAATCTTAAGACACGAGTTTAAAAAAAGTTTATAACTTTTGGCTCTAATGGCGCAACTTAAAATAGTAAGTTTTGAAAAAATAGTAAAAAATTAAAATTTTTACAAATTCAAAAGCCCGTATTTCCGATCAATACAGTATATACGAGTATATGGACTGAGAGAAGAAAAACATGTCTTTGCAACGAAGTAAAATTGGATAAATTTCAATAAGGAGCTCTCAAGATTTTTGAAAATAGCACTGTGAACATAAAACACAAAGTATATCTATATCAAGTATATGCAAGAGCCCAGCTGACTAAAATTTTTTTTAGTTTTTACTTGAACGTATGTCAAAATTTGTTTACTTTTGTAGCGAGCCATATTTGTTTATTCGTTGAAAAAATAATTTTGTAAAATTGTGAAAAACATTATTAATTCAACAAAAGTAGCAAAAAAGAATTGTTGTGGAAAAGATTTTTGTGAAAAAGTGTATTGTTTAAGAAAAGTAACAAAAAGAAATTGTTTTAAAAAAGTTCTATGAGAAAAGTATTTAAATTTTTGGAAATAATTGTGAACAAAACAAAATAAAATAAAAGAAAATTTCTGACATAAGATATTAATTTTACACAAACAAAATGTACGGTGGTTTTTGTCATTTTATGTTGTTGTACTCTTGCGACTACTTGATATAGATATACTTTGATAAAACATAACTGCTGTATTCACAAAAATTAATGTGTACTTCCAGTGTGCTTTAAAGTAAAAATTTCATAGAGAATTTATTTTAAAGTGTTGATCAAGTCTACTTTATTTTTTTTTTTTGAATACTACTGTAAGTCTTTCGAATTCAGTTTGCTGATAGTTGATAATTATAATTCTGCCTGCTTCTTTAAGTTCGGGAACTGTTAGGTATTGGGGATATTTCTGCTTTGTTTTTAATTTATTTATAAATCGAAGTACCTAAGCCACAACTCTTTGTAATTTGTTTAAATTGGACTATTTCTTTACTAATTCCTTAAGCTTGCTGGTACTGTAATAGTCATCGATGTATGCAGTATGCAGTTTCTGACGCATCTGAGAATCCATGAAACTCAAATTTTGAGCTCTTTAGCTGCAGCCATCTAAGTATTCTCGAAGACAAGTTGATCACTTGTAAACTGCAGCCATTCTTCTTGGTATTCTCTGAGTAGTATTTTGTCCCATTTAGTTTGCAACAAACATAACTTTGGAATAAAAAGTTTTGCTACAACCGTCATTGAATCAAAATGGATCAACAATTCTATCCACTTCCGCCTTCCTTCCTTTTGGTTAGCTTGTTCATTTTCGCAAAATTCAAATTAAATTGAACTCCTAATGTTTTTATTGATTCTTCCTCTTTAATTTGAATTATCTCGCATATGTCTTCTAAAATTTTATCGTTATTTTATAACCGCTTTCTTAAATGGAAACCGTAATTTACAAGGTGATTCCGAACACCATGAAGAAATGTCTTGCGCCCCGTTATTGTATCAGCGCCAGTAAAAAGATCATCCATGTAGAAATCTTCTGTATGTTGATATGCATATTTTATCTTTCTGCCACCTTTACCTGCATGTAAATGTTCTCAACGTCAGCCATGATGACATATTTCCATAACCGCGATTTCAAATTATGTCAAAAACATCTTTTTGCAGCTTTGGCCTGTATACATCACGTCGTTGAGACTTTTTCCATTCGTTGTTTTTGCTGATGCATCGAATACGACTCTCAACTTAGTTGTTAAACTGCTTCCTCTGATAATTGCTTGGTGTTATTATTTACTAACTTCATATGACCCAGTTGTAAATATTCTTCCATGAACTTAACGTACTCTTTTCGCAATTCATTGTTAGCTTCTTCAGGCAGAATTTAATTGGTAATAAAAACCAAAATTCGATTCTAGGGTTTGACAATCGAAATATTTTTGTCATGGAAAAGTAACCATAAGTATTCCATACATAAAAGTTACTAAATAGATTACGAATTTTTGATCTTTCTGTTATTTAAACTATTTTATACTTTAGCATGAATAGAATATGTATGGAAAATTCGAAAAAATCTAGAAGACGATTCTAGGGTTGGACAATTAGAACTTTTTTTTTTGTACATAAAAGTAACCAACTGAAACGAATTCTTTCTTGTTTGTAAATTTAGAATGACTTTCATTGGTATTAGAAATAAGAAAAGCAAAAACTGTTTCTTTAAACTGTTTCTTAAATGTGAAAGTACCTTAATAACAAAATGTAGTTTTTTTTTCATTTGATCTATTTTTTCTTTGGTAAATGAAACTGTTTTCTGTTATATAAAGAAATAATAAGTTTTTAGTTTTACAAATCAGAATTCCTTAATATAATGTATTGGACAATTGATAGTTAGGGCAACTAAAAATTTGAGCCAAAGAAAACTTATATGGACTCGTTATGACTTAGTGTGCGATATGTACACTCGAATGTAAATTTATTTTCTATATGTTTTGTTATTCTTTTAATTTATACGACGTTTAATTATATTTATTTAATATATTAAATATATTTATTTATTATATATAAATGAAATTTATTTGTTGGTGGTTAAGCAATGTCTATATGCATTTCATTGGTGCTTTACCAAATCGTCAGTAGACTTCAACCACAGTTTTGAAAAGTTAAAAACCTCTTATCTTATGCATATACTTCCGAAAACCATCTGAGAATTCACAACTTGTAAATTACAAACTATTTTCAAAAATAACAACAGAAATGAAATGCATATAGACATTGCTTAACCACCAACAAATAAATTTCATTTATATATAGTAGTATTGTGACAACAATGTGTCAAATAAAAAGATTTCATAATATATTTATTTATGTTAGGCCAACAAATGTTTGGAAATGCATATGTAGTATTGTTATAGGAACTGCAATTTCTTGAATTATGGTTTTTTAATACATGCAAATTTTACTCGAGTATTGCAATAAACTCAGATTTTGCAACAGCCCTGTCCAGAGCTGTTGCGCTACCCGAGGCCGTACTGTATTTGTGAGTAGCGCAAGCAAGCATTTTAATTTTTAATGCACGTATTTACATCGTACTATTTGTTGTTATATTAAATTAAATCAGCTGACAGGCGTGGGTCCGCATGGTGCAATATTCAGAAAGAAATGATAAATATTCCTTTATATTTTGACTGATCTTAATTTAAATTGTAGCACAAATTTAAGTACAATATGTTAAATACCACGAAAAAACTTGAATTACCTTAATCCGTTAAAATTCAAACCACATTTTTGAAAAATGTATTTAGAACAATTACTTTGTTTTTTAGTTTTGAACATGTACCGACAAAAGAAACGGTTTACTAGTCTATAACTTGTGATATCTCATATGATCTACTAAAGCCCTTGAGCTGCGTATCTAAATTTAAAATGTTATATCTGACCCAGAGTAACAAAAGCAGGGCAACAAAAACAAAAATTAGTATCATAACTATTAAAGGCCGTAATAACAAAGTTGAAAGAAAAAAAAATTACTTGATAATTCTTAAGATAACAGATTTTTTTTCTCCTCTCTTGACAGGAAGCCAACAAGGGTGTTCATTTTACTTCATTTCCGCCAGTTTTACATTTGCATTTGATGCGATTTCAATACGATCCTGTAACTGATAGCTCAATTAAATATAACGATCGCTTTCAGTTCTATGATCAAATAAATTTAGATCGCTTTTTAGAGAAGGAGGGCGATACCAAAGCTGAATATATTCTGCATGCTGTTTTGGTACATTCGGGTGATAATCACGGCGGTCACTACGTTGTCTTTATAAATCCAAAGTGCGATGGAAAATGGTATAAGTTTGATGATGACGTTGTCTGCAGCTGTAAGAAAAATGAGGCAATTGACATGAATTATGGAGGAATGGACGAAGAAGTCTCGTTCCATGCCAAATGCAGTAATGCGTATATGTTGGTGTACATAAGAAAGTCTGAAATCGAACGTGTTCTTAGCGATATACCAGAACAAGAAATACCCAGTGAGCTAGTCGAACGTTTGGAGTTAGAAAAGCGCATTGAAACGGCACGGCGAAAGGAACGTAGCGAGGCTAATTTGTATGTTTCAATACATGTCATACTAGAGGAGTATTTTGAGGCCCAGCAAAAGCGACGTCTCTTTGATTTGGACAAGGTGCACCAACGACTTTTCAAAATGAAGCAAACACAAACGATTGAAGAAATGATGGACCAATTTGTGAAGTCATTCTGTGTACCTAAAGAACGTATGCGTGTATGGATAATGTATGCCACACAGACGCAAAAGTTTCTCTTTTTTGATTTTCAACGTGAAGGTAGTCGCTCGATTGAACAAATAACTAGTTCTCAGAAACCCTGGGTTATATTCCTGGAATTGGCACCACCAGATAAGCCAAGTCGTGCGTTGCCGTCATTTGATCCCAAAAAGGAAGCATTCATATTTTTCAAGTATTACGATGCCCGTAACAAGCGCCTCAATTACATTGGCTGTTCACAGCAGCCATTAGGAAGGCGTCTTATTGAGCTGGTACCCGATGTTAACACGCACTTAGGCTTTGATAGGGAAACAGACTTGTCAGTTTTCGATGAATGTAACGATCAAAAGATAACAAACTTGAATGAGCCGTTAGAAACAGTTTTGTGTTTGCATCCAGATAATGCAGATCGCAGTCTACAAGGTTATATCATGATTTTCGAAAAAGAGCACATTGATCCTAAACTAGAACTACCTACTGTCATTGATTACTTTAATGATTTGGTGTATCGAGTTGAAATCACTTTCTGTGATAAAAGTAACCCGAACGAACCTGAAATTGTCTTAGAGCTTTCAAATCGTTATACATACGATCAAATGGCACAAGCTGTGGCTGAACGTTTGAATACTGATCCAAATAAATTGCAGTTCTTTACTTGTACTGGAACCTACAAGGATCAACCGGGTACTGCGATCCAGTATAATCAAAAAGTGAGTTGTTGCAAATATAATATTGCTAGCTATTCCGGAAACCGGTTTTATCTTTCATAATAAATATATTTTTGCAAATTTTGCTTTTCATATATTATAGAAATACTAACACTTAATCATAAACGAACTATTTTCCATCTTTTAGGGTTGCCTTAAAGAACTGTTAGTGTCCACTAAACAAAGCAATACCAAAAAGCTTTTCTATCAAAGACTGTCGCTCAGTATCCATGAACTTGATAATAAGAAACAATTTAAATGCATTTGGGTTTCAAATGATCTTAAGGAAGAAAAAGAATTAGTACTGTATCCAAACAAAAATGATACAGTGAAAGGTTTATTGGATGAAGCTAGTAAGAAGATACAATTCTCGGAGAATAGCTCAAAAAAATTGCGTCTTTTAAAGGTGAATAACCATAAAATTGTTACGATTTTCAAAGAGGATATACCACTTGAGTCCCTTCAAAAGACCACTGAACCTATTCCACCTCAGAGTACTCAAAAAACGTTCCGTGTTGAAGAAGTGCCTCTTGAAGACTTGCAGCTGGCTGAAAACGAAATGCTTATACCTGTTGCCCATTATAGTAAGGAAGTATTTAGTGTTTTCGGTGTGCCATTCCTAATTAAGGCGCGGCAAGGTGAACCTTATGGAGCCCTGAAACAGCGTATACAGAAACGGCTAAATGTACCAGATAAGGAATGGGAAAATTATAAATTTGCTATTGTTGTTGCTAATACGCAAGACTTTAATGACAACACATCGGTCGATCTTAATGTTTATCGTTCTTGGAACGGCAACGCCCCCTTCTTTGGACTCGATCACATTAACAAATCACGCAAACGAACATCTTTGA